>JAMPIV010007558.1:0-336395 GCA_024509875.1 Oreohelix idahoensis
GGTTTTTACTTGGGTGTATAACATATTGTGTCCCCTACTCCCCCTTTTAGAGTTCCCCCCCCCCCCTCCCTCCCCACCCACCCCACCCCCCCCCCCCACACCCCCCCCCCCCCCCCTCCGCCCCCCCACCCCACCTGGTTTTTTTGCTTTATAGAATTCAAAGCACAATAACACAGACAAGTATTAATAGAACAGTGAAAACGCATTAACCAAAATGGTATGAGTGGCAGTTCTTGATTACTTCTTTGAAAAAGAATATTTTATAACCTTGCCTGCTTGACAGGAGCTGGAAGATGAATTAGAAACAGATAGTTATTTAACATTTTATTTTCTTAAACAGAGATAATGTTTTATGTATTTATTTTTTTTTAATTCTGTAAATAATTAGAATAATTAACAATGAAAGCTTTTTATAATTTTACCCCCTTGGCTAACCAACCACTTAAAGCTGAATCCGATTAGTTAAAACGGCATACCATGTGATCAAACTGTCGTAGTCTGGATAAACAGAAGTTGCCAGGACCATCCAAAATACATCTACTCATCCAAAATTCTGAATTTTGTTCAATGATGAATATTTACATGAGAATGAATGAACGAACGAAATCTTTATTTCATCAGGGTAAAGAAATAGGCATAATTGCCTTTTTACATTTCTGCCCTGCAATACAATTTTCAGCGTTTTACAAATTAAAATTAAAATATTAACAACTTCAGACAGGATTAATTTATATTATCATCACAATCAGTAACTGAGCACACACAAGTACATTTACTCATAGTCATTCACGCACATAGAGAGAGGGACAGAGATAGAGAGTGAGAGAGAAAGAGGTTTTGCAAGGTCCACAAGTAGGTTGCCACGTATAAAATATGAGCAGTATTTATAACGAAAAAACATTTGCAAGTATGAAGGCGTTCTGCCATGTAAAATTTGATGCACAAACAGGAGATCTTGGAAGAAGAAGAATTTTGTAAGAGGAAGAACATTCAGCTGTGAAAATACCTGAGCACTGGGAATGTTATCATTCAAGCAAATAAGTCGTGGTGCCTTTTTATGTAGGGATTCTAGGCATTTCAAAAACGACAAGCTACAGCGACTCCAGATATTTGAGCAATAAGAAAGGTGACTTTGAATATGTGCATAATCCCAATCCCATCCCAACTAACATAATTATCGATGTATGTTACGTCGGTCGGTCTCACTCAAAATAGTAACTCCCGCCAGAAAAAAAAGTGCGCAACGCATGGTGTGCAACTTGTGCGGCGTGGGTGTTATATAAAACAAATACTTTGGTTTTTTTTCTTCTTTTTTTTTTTTCTTTCACAAAATTAGTAGCGCTCAACAAAGAAAACCACTTATTATCAGGGAACACTTTGAAAACAATCCATGCACTTTCACATGAAATGTTGTCATCAAAGAACTTTTAAACTGAATCTAAAATAACATAATTCTTGCCGTGTGTACGTTGGTCACAGCTGAGGAATGCAACTGTGTTGAAAAATTGTATTGTTTCCATTATATATACTCTCCTGAAAATAGTTGCAATCAACTAAGAAAAGCGTTCAAATGACGGTGTTCATGAACAGTTTTACTACAATGTATAATGGAAAGAAACCAAAAACACTCTAAGAATGTACTTCTATCTGCTCATCTGGGAACGGAAACAGCACACTATAATTAAAAACCCGTCAAGTTTGACGGGTTTTTGCTAGTAGAATATAAGTCTAGAGTGCGGACATAAAATATGTTTGATTTTTGAGAGTTGAAAATTTTTGTGTGAGATCTTGTTTGCGATGAAATAGACATGTGACTTCCAGCTTATAGACTGGTTGGTGATCACACCCAACATGCTGTGGTCCGTAACTTGCTTAATACGTTCTCCGTCTAGAGATAATAATAACGTATTTGGTTGACAGTGCAGAATCTTTTGGCGGGTTGAGATAATCAAAGATTGAGTTTTGTTTTTATTAATGGACATACTATTAATAGTACACCAGTGTTGCGTGCATATTTTGACGCACATATTACAAAAATCGATATGGCTATTTAATATGGAAAAAATATAGACATTCATTCATTTGTGTATGAAAATGCTGTCTATGGTAAAAGCGAGAGAATCCATGTTTGATTCACACTTTTGATTATAGGAGTAATCGTTCTTGATATTGATCCGGCGCATGGATTGCTCTTACGTTTGTACTTATTTTTTAGGGCCAGAAAATATATTAATTTGCTTATTATGTTTATGGCCTGAATTCATATGTATTACATATTATTAGTACAAGTAGAATCAGTCCTATATTGTATATTTTGGATGGGTAGGCGGGACTAGATTCTTGTTATTCCGGTCTAGCGGAAGTATGAGTTGTCTTGACAAGTCGTGATGAGTTCCGATGTACCGTGATAATGGCGGGTACGCACTTTCAAAGGGCTGGTAGATTCTTAAGGAAATATGATTCATGAAGTGGTTTTCTTCTAAAGGAGATGGTATCTCTACTATAGTTTATGTTAGAGATTCTCCTAAGGTACGGTACAATGTATAATTCGGACTCCATGTATTGCCAGACCCTATTTTGATGATCTCATGTCGATTCGACCTAGATGGAACATTTTGCTTCGTATCGCTAGGGTCGTGTTTTGTATCGACGAAGATGACAGACTTTCCTACAGCGGTTATGGCTACGTGAATTAACCTGATCACCGTAGAGCTGTATGGGAACATTTATGAAATCATTTTTATACCCATTATAAATTAACTCTGGCTTATATTCTCCTTCCTATGAATGAGTGAACGACAACTCAGGGAGGCGGCCATGTTAGATTTCGGTCATCATATGTTTTGATCACTGCCAAGAGAACAGATTATTTATCCTATTATCGGACAGTGACAGGGAGATCTCAATCTTGCTAGAAACCCCCCTTTCGTGGTTTCATAATATATACTAAAAACTATGGACGTCAAGTAACTTTAGTTATTTACCGATCTGCCTTCACTGACGCGTTTAGTCAGATAGGGGGATGCGGCCATAATGTATCATGACAATTGAACTTTTGATGTACTGCCCATTATTTCTGAATGTGTCATGACTTCAGATCTGCTATGTATACCTACAAATTGATATGTCAACATACCATGATGTACTCGTATGTCCCAGTGTGTACGTCTGAATAAATTGAGTAAACAAAGATTCCAGCAGTCTGCATTGGTGCCTTGTAGACACAAGTGTATGAGTGGTTATATTGGTCAGCACACGAACAGTACACCATTCGCGGTAATCACACTCTACACTTCTACTTCATACATACACCATCCTGCGTCGGTTGGAGTGACCAAGTTTAGGGCCTGCTTCCCCTGGAGCCTTTGCCTTCCCTAACTCAGGACTAGGGTGAGTTACCCATTTACAGCTGGGTAGACTTGAGCATGCCTGATCTCAACAACACACCACTCTTCCTTACAGAGCATACAGACTGACACTTTACAGAGTGGAAAGAAGAAAACAAACTTTACAGTGGTGGCCAGATTCCTGGGTCCAGCTTACGCAGTTTTGTGTTGAGAATCACAGTTTACAGCTAAAAGAACATTTGTTTGAACACATCAACACCAGTAGGACAGCTATACAGTCGATGTCAGCTTGACCTGTATTACCGATAGGATGCTGTATCTAGGTCAGCGCTTGTTGACAGTTTTTTCGCTGTACAGACAGTATTACACAGGACAGTGGTATCAAGTGTAGAAAATATCTGGAGCAGTATTGTTGACATTTCTCAACGTACAGAAGAATCACAGTGTTGTTGAACATAAAGTGCATAGTTCATCGTTGGATCTTCATATGCTCAACAGAGAAAAATTGAACTGTGTAATAGTTTAGAATTAAATCTATTACTCAATAAAGTGGCAAGTTATTATTATTTAAATAAACTGTGCCTGCTTTACAACACTATACCTGCAACACATTCCATTCATGATATAAATTATATTGTATGCTATATGCTATTTATGTTTACATGTTATTTGTTATGTGGTAAATTAGTTTATGTTCTGTGTGACTAGTACAAGGTATGCCGAGTGATATTGGTCTGGTACTAGTATTCTATAGGTACACATTTTCTTAATTGGAAATTTGTTAGCAACAATTTGCTGCTATTTCTGTTAGTTGTGATGAGGTGTTCTTTTCTTCGTTGTTTTTGTTAATAATTTTGTGTTCCTTAGTTTTGTTTGATTTGTTTGCATTTGTTGGTCTAATCTTTTCTATTTTTGATTTCTTTACACCCTTATGTTTATACACTGTGGCGTTATTTGTCTTGTTATCTTATTGCAGTTATCATCACGGATTCTGTGATCATTTTTTTTTCATTTCTCCTATTTAATTTAATTTGATCTCTGCAAATGTTTTCAGATTGTCTTTTCTTGTTTGTCCTTTGTAATGTCTTTAGTTGACATATGACACAGGAGTTATAGTGGTATACACTGATAGTATAGTACAGATCAGTACTTTATGATTATTTTTCCACAGGTACCCAAGTGATCTTTGATTACATTGAGGTATACAAGACCTTTGTAAGGCTTGTCTCCCACAGTATTTGAGATACAGTTATTGTTGTCCACAGGTACTCAAGTTATCATTGGTTATTATAAACCATACAAGTTTGGACTAAGACTAAGTCTATGGTATAGACTTGTCTCCCATTAAAGTGAAAGAGGGTAATTTATTTACTTTTTCAGGTTTCTGATTTAAGAAGACAATATGTCTACATTAGATTATTTTATTGCACAAGGAAAATCTCTTGATAAGACTGGAAAAGACTTAGAACAATGGGCTGTTGCTCAATATGACAAAGCATTAGCTGCTGAAGAGAGAAAAGCTGCTGCTGAAGAAAAAAAAGCTCTGGCTGAAGAAAAAAGATTAGAAAGAGAAGCTGCTGCTGAAGAAAAAAAAGCTGCTGCTGAAAAAAAAAAAGCTCTGGCTGAAGAAAAAAGATTAGAAATAGAAGCTGCTGCTGAAGAAAAAAAAGCTGCTGCTGAAGGAAAAAAAGCTCTGGCTAAAGAAAAAAGATTAGAAAAAGAAGCTGATACTGCTGCTGAACTAAAGAAATTGCAGATGCAAGTGGAGGAAAGGAGATTTGATGCAGAACAGAAGAAATTAGAAGCTGCTGCAGAACAGAGAAGATTAGATAGAGAAGTTGAAGAGAGAAAAGCAATAAGAGAACATGAGTTGGAATTAGAGAAATTAAAATTGACATGTATGAGTAATGTTAATCAGGCATCTGGTGGTAATGGTAAACCCTTTGTGTACAAGGTCAAGGTACCAGCGTTTAACCCTACCAGTGATGACATAACATTTTGGCTTTCTAGATTTGAACGGGCTTGTCGATCTCATAATGTTGACAAATCACAGTATGTGAATCAGTTGTCTGAAAATCTAAAAGGGGAGTCTCTGAGTAAGTTATATTTTGTTGAAGAGGCCGACAAAGATAATTATGATGCTGTTAGGGCAGCTTTGATAAAGAGATATCAGCTGTCTGAGGAAGGTTATCGTCTTTTGTTTAAAACAATGAGACCTGAGGTAGGTGTAGAATTCTCAGAATTCATCTCAAAAGCACGAATTACACTTTCACGATGGATTGAATTATCCAAAACAGAGAAAACATTTGAAAGTCTTACGGATTTATTGCTAAGAGACAAGGTCATGTCTTCGGTAAATAAATCATTCCTAGAGTTCTTACATGAGCGTAAACCGAGTACATTAAAACAAATGGAAGAATATTGTGACCAGTATGCCACGGCACACCCTGACATGATTCTTAGTAACTCTAACATTAAAGAGAGTATGCCAGTTGCTTCTGCAATAGAATATAATCAGAATTACTCACACAAATTCCAAGGAGCTAAAAATAAATTTGATAAAAAGGTTAATTGGAATAAGTATCAAAACCAAGATAACCACTCAAATCAGGGTTCTTCTTCGAAGAACTGGAATCGGGCTGATAGTCCTCGACACGCGAGGGGTACCCATAATTTTAGAAATTCTCGGAAAGGGAGTAGCTATAGGAACTACCCAAGTGCTTCATGGAGACAAAAAAACCAATATTACAGGGATACTCAATATAACGAGCATGATGATTATGATCATGAATATTATGATTCAAACCCAAATAGGGGTTATAACAGAGGCAATAATAATTATAGAGACAATTATAACCGAGGTAGATCACAACACAAAAGACATGGTAAATCTTATTACCAGGCTAACTCTGCACAACAGGAGTTCCACGACACCGATAATCAGAATAATGATAAAAAAGACTCCAACAGTGTAGCAAATTCCGCTTTCGATTTTGCTAGAGCATCTGAGTGTTTGCAATGCAAAACATTATTCGATCCAACCACAGTTTCTACTTTAAGCTGCGGTCACCCGCTTCCCGCTCTCCATGCGTCAATTGCGCATAATGGAAGGGGTGCTCTTGTCTTTAATAGGGGCCTAATAGATGGTACTCCGGTATCAATTCTTTTCGATTCGGGGTGCACTACCATTGGAGTGAGGCAATCACTCGTAAATCCTTCTCGAGCTACAGGCAATATAGTCAAATGTGTAACATTTGGTGGCACATTGGAGAAGTACTCCACTGCCATTATCAATATTGCTACGCCTTTCTTTACAGGAGAGGTGCAAGCATGTCTCTTGCCGAATCCGATCGCTGATCTTATCATCGGTCGCATTCACGGGGTGAAAGAATGCACTCCACAGCAAATTTCTAATTGGGAAAATGTTAATATGCAATCTGCTAATGCAGTAATCACTAGGGCTCAAGCTCTTAATATGCCACAATCTTCACATTCTGAAGATAATGATGCGCAGATCCAAGATGATCCCTTGGAGATTTCCCACGATTCCTTTATCAAACAGCAGGAAGATGATCCTACTCTAAAGAAATTCTTTACTCTGGCAAAAAAAGGTGATACAAATCGTAAATCTTGGATTACGATGAAGAATGGCGTACTTGTACGTATGGTACAAGACTCCGCTAAGTCCATTCATTCTCAAATCCTTGTGCCTAAAAATATGAGAGTTAAAATCTTACAGCACGCTCATGATTCGCAGTGTGCTGGACATATGGGTTTTTCCCATACTAAAGCTAGAGTTCTTCAATCTTTCTTTTGGCCTGCTGTGAATAAGGACATACGAATCTATTGTCGATCTTGTAAAGTATGTCAAGAGATTAAATCCAGAGGTCCACGCCATGATGCACCTATTCAGGCTGCAGACATTCCCATTCGGCCATTTCAAAAAATGGCGATAGACATCATTGGTCCATTTAAGATAAAGTCTGCTAGAGGACACCAATTTATTTTGACGTGTGTTGATATGTGCACACGTTGGCCGGAGGCTGTTCCTCTAAAGAGCATAACTACTGCTGATGTCGCAGATGCTCCTTGGTTAATATTTTCTCGTCTGGGGTTTCCAGCAGAAATATTATCCGACCATGGTACCCAACTCATATCGGATACCATGTCTCAAGTAATGTCGACTCTGAAGATAGAGAGATCGCTGAGTAGTATTTATCATCCTATGTCCAATGGGATGGTGGAACGTTTGAATAGAACTCTGAAAAACCTACTAGGTAAGATAACAGAAGATCATCCTCAGGATTGGGATAGGGTTTTACCCACGGCTCTCTTTGCATATAGAGAGGTCGCCAACGAACATACAGGATTTTCTCCCTTTGAACTTGTCTTTGGCGCGAAACCGCGAGGTCCTATGTCCTTACTTCATGATATTATAACTGCTGATAATATTGTCGATGACACAAAATCCTCTTATGAATATGTCATCGCACTTAGACACAAGATTATTGAAGCATGCAAATTGGCAACTGCTTCTTCTGAATTTGCGAAACAGAAGGCAAGGGAATTTGCCAATAAAAAGAGATGTTTGCGACAACTTTGGCCAGGTGACAAAGCATTTGTCTTGCTACCTTGTAGGGAAAATAGACTTCTCATTTCTTGGAAAGGTCCGTACGATATAATATCAAAAGTTTCCGATGTTGACTATATCGTCGATATTGACGGGAAGCGTAAAACCTTCCACATCAACATGCTCACGGAATTCCATGAACGTCCTGATTATTTACAACCTGTTTTCCAGGCAACGGACGATTTTCCAGTCCAACATGGACAGTACTCATCTCTGTCAGTAATACAGGATGAGGAAACGAGTTTCTCGGATGTAAATTTACCTTTTCCAATGATTCCTCTTCACTCTAATGAATCATGGAAAGATGTTGCAATTTCTCCAGAATTATCTCCAGGAGAGCAGAAACAAGTTTCTACTATGTTAGAACAATTTCAGGATGTCCTTACTGACATTCCTGGTCAAACTGATGTCATTCAACATGACATTATTCTTACTGACCATAGTCCTATAAGAGTCAGACCGTATCCTATCCCGATACATTTTCAAGCACAGGTAGAGAAAGAGTTAGATGAGATGATAGAGTTAAAAATTATTGAACCATCCACATCAGCATATTCTTCGCCGATGGTTATAGTACGAAAAAAAGACAATAACATACGTCTTTGCGTGGATTATCGCAAATTGAATCAAGTGACTAAATTTGATGCGGAACCTATGCCTTTACTAGAAGAGCTACTTACAAGACTATCGAATTCTCACTTCTTTACTAAACTCGATTTGTCTAAGGGATATTGGCAAGTTCCACTATCCGAACACGCCAAACCGTTTACTGCTTTTTCGACGCCTAGGGGTCTATTCCAAAGGAATTTCATGCCTGTTGGTCTTATGAACGCCCCTGCAACATTTGTACGCATGATGCGTCGAATCCTATCTCATCGCTCAGATGTCATTGCGTATCTTGATGACATCTGTCTTTTCAGTGATACTTGGAACGATCACTATAATGGTATAAATGAACTATTGTCTATCTTACGCGAGCATAACCTGACAGCGAAACCATCGAAAGCATGTATTGGTTTTAGCGAAATATCTTTCTTAGGACACTGTGTTGGTCATGGGTTCCTAAAAACAGAAGACCATAATACAAGTAAGATACTTAACATTTCTATTCCTAAGACTAAAAAGCAAGTACGAAGTCTCTTAGGTCTAATACAATTTTATGGACGATTCATCCCGAATCTGTCCTCCATTATGTCACCTCTTTCTTCCTTGCTAAAGAAAGGGTCTCCTAATGTAGTCCATTGGACTCAAGAATGTCAATCCTCTTTGGATAAGGTTAAAACTATGTTTTCTACTTCACCTATCCTAGTATTGCCTTCTAAGGATAAGAAATTTATTCTTCGTAGTGACGCTTCATCCACCGGGATTGGAGCTGCACTAATGCAAGAGTACTCTGGAACTCTGCATCCTGTGATGTATATTTCTCGGAAATTAAATGCCGCAGAGAAGAATTACTCGGTCCTAGACCGTGAATTATTGGCTATGGTTTGGTCAATCCTTAAACTGCAAAGATTTCTTCTGGGCGCGCATTTCATTGTGGAAACTGACCAGAAAGCTCTTACGGCTATTCAGAGTAAAAATCTGAAGAGCGCGAGATCAACGCGATACGCGATTGCTCTACAGCCATTTCATTTTTCGGTGCGAGCTATCCGTGGGTCAGAAAATGTGATGGCAGATATTTTGTCTAGATGCCCACATGATTCATAACTGTTATACAACTTTGATACAGTTGTTTCTATGTTGAAATGTGTACACATATGTAATATATCATATATTGATTGTAACACTACTTAGCGGTTCATTGATATTTATTCACCGCTGATCTTTCAATGTTTTTCGTCTTTGATGATCATGATGTTAAGATATCTTAGATGAAATTTATGTATAAACTAATTTGGAAATTGTGTCATTGCTAATATTGTAGTATGCGTTGGTGACACCTCTCTGGAAATATTTATACTTAGAGAAGTACTTTCTCTAAGGTCATAAAACTTATGCTTATCATCTGCGCATTGTATTGGTGCGTTGTGAGCCTATTGTATGTTGCTCCTAGATGTATTTCAAAAAAAAAAAAAAAGTACCATTTTTTTTCCCGAGGGGTGTGGTAATCTGTTGCGTGCATATTTTGACGCACATATTACAAAAATCGATATGGCTATTTAATATGGAAAAAAATATAGACATTCATTCATTTGTGTATGAAAATGCTGTCTATGGTAAAAGCGAGAGAATCCATGTTTGATTCACACTTTTGATTATAGGAGTAATCGTTCTTGATATTGATCCGGCGCATGGATTGCTCTTACGTTTGTACTTATTTTTTAGGGCCAGAAAATATATTAATTTGCTTATTATGTTTATGGCCTGAATTCATATGTATTACATATTATTAGTACAAGTAGAATCAGTCCTATATTGTATATTTTGGATGGGTAGGCGGGACTAGATTCTTGTTATTCCGGTCTAGCGGAAGTATGAGTTGTCTTGACAAGTCGTGATGAGTTCCGATGTACCGTGATAATGGCGGGTACGCACTTTCCAAAGGGCTGGTAGATTCTTAAGGAAATATGATTCATGAAGTGGTTTTCTTCTAAAGGAGATGGTATCTCTACTATAGTTTATGTTAGAGATTCTCCTAAGGTACGGTACAATGTATAATTCGGACTCCATGTATTGCCAGACCCTATTTTGATGATCTCATGTCGATTCGACCTAGATGGAACATTTTGCTTCGTATCGCTAGGGTCGTGTTTTGTATCGACGAAGATGACAGACTTTCCTACAGCGGTTATGGCTACGTGAATTAACCTGATCACCGTAGAGCTGTATGGGAACATTTATGAAATCATTTATATACCCATTATAAATTAACTCTGGCTTATATTCTCCTTCCTATGAATGAGTGAACGACAACTCAGGGAGGCGGCCATGTTAGATTTCAGTCATCATATGTTTTGATCACTGCCAAGAGAACAGATTATTTATCCTATTATCGGACAGTGACAGGGAGATCTCAATCTTGCTAGAAACCCCCTCTTTCGTGGTTTCATAATATATACTACAAACTATGGACGTCAAGTAACTTTAGTTATTTACCGATCTGCCTTCACTGACGCGTTTAGTCAGATAGGGGGATGCGGCCATAATGTATCATGACAATTGAACTTTTGATGTACTGCCCATTATTTCTGAATGTGTCATGACTTCAGATCTGCTATGTATACCTACAAATTGATATATCAACATACCATGATGTACTCGTATGTCCCAGTGTGTACGTCTGAATAAATTGAGTAAACAAAGATTCCAGCAGTCTGCATTGGTGCCTTGTAGACACAAGTGTATGAGTGGTTATATTGGTCAGCACACGAACAGTACACCATTCGCGGTAATCACACTTTACACTTCTACTTCATACATACACCATCCTGCGTCGGTTGGAGTGACCAAGTTTAGGGCCTGCTTCCCCTGGAGCCTTTGCCTTCCCTAACTCAGGACTAGGGTGAGTTACCCATTTACAGCTGGGTAGACTGGAGCATGCCTGATCTCAACAACACACCACTCTTCCTTACAGAGCATACAGACTGACACTTTACAGAGTGGAAAGAAGAAAACAAACTTTACAACCAGGCTTGTACAATGTCCAGGTGATGCTGTAAAAAAAGACTGTTAATGTCTGTGCCAGCTACTGTGGTATCATCAGCAAACATAAGACAATCATCAGGGAGCCGCGCTGGTGTAATGGCTTCGGCGTTGTACTGGCGACCAGGTGTTCATGGTTCAAACCTGGGCGTCGGCGTTTGAAGAAATGTTTACGGCCGGAAATTTGACTGAATAGCCTGAACGGCTCCTGTGATAAACCCTCTGTGGATGGGAAGGAGAAAAAGCTCCTGACCGGGTTGGAAGGAAAGTCCTCAGGTTCCCCAGCCTCGCAATGACATGTCATTGGGCCGAAGGGCTGAAAGCCCAAGTGCCGCTGGTTAAGAAAAAAAAAAGACAATCGTCATGTGGCAATGACAAGGGCAGGTCATCGATGAAGATGCTGAAGAGTAAGGGTCCTAGTATTGAGCCCTGCGGGACACCCATTGAAAAGGTGTATGATTTAGAGAGACATTATTGTATAAGACTCGTTGTGTTCTGTTTTCAAGGAATGATTTTATTAATGTGATCACTTTTAGATGAAATTTGTACACCGCAAGCCTTTGTATCAGCAACGAGTGGTCAATTGTGTCAAATGCTTTGTAGTGGTCGATTAATAATACTCCATTTATTTTTTCGCAGTTAATACTAGAGTGCCAGATTTCGGTAATCTTAGTCAACAAGGATTGACAAGAGTGTTTGGGTCGAAATCCAGATTGGTTTTCATGTATTCTTCTTCTTCTTCGTTCGCCCTGAAAAGGACGGTGGTTGCGTTGTGTCTGTTTACAACGTAGCTGTGATATCTGCACCTTTCGGTCGACACATCCGACTTCTCCACGGCATTTTTAAGGACCGGGTTTGCCTTCCCATTTCGATCCACACTCGCTCAGCCAGCCTGCACAGCTGCAGACTGTTTCCAGGACCACCACGTGGAGGTGGAGTGCGGTCTTGACCAGCTCTGGTTCGCTGGTCCTGACGCAGGCAGTCAAGCTATGAGTCGCTGACTGCGGTCTCTATTGCTGCGTCTTGAGGTCCCGTTTTCATGTATAAGATTGTAGCTGTTCAGTGAAGAAAGAATATGTTTATACATGTGTCGTTCAAGAGGTTTAGTTATGACTGATAGTACGGTACTCGTCTCCCATCAATAAGAATCGTCCTTCCTACACCTGTCTATATTTCAATCTGAGTTTTTTCCATAACTAAGATAATTGCTCAACATTTTTCCTGGCTTCTAAGCAAATCTACCCGGTATGCATTTCACATGGGGTCTTTGGTTGCCTACGTTCAAATGAGTCTACAAATCTGACTAGACGTTTCGATGCCCAAAATAAAGGGGCTGGAAGCCACTACTTCCATTCTTACAATAAATAGAATGCTTGAAGAAGCTGGTTTCACATCTCATTTTGTCTAACCGCACATATATTTTCTACCAACCGTTTCTGACAGGGTTACGGGAATTCTTGGTTGACCACTACTCATGATGGATCTTAAATAGGGTCCATCTTCTCTTGTTTGTTCAACTCAGTCTCTGTATCTCTGTGTGTTGGCTGTTTTTTTATCTCTAGGACACTACTTGTCGTCACTATTACACTTTTCCCAGCAACAAACGTTTTTCTCTATTTCAATTTTCTAACTCCAGGATACCACAGGACAACTATGACGTCATACAAAGTGTTTTATCTAACTCACTCTGAAGCAAAGGAAATTCTTCTTCTTCTTCTTCCTCGTTCGTCCTGAAAAGGACGGTGGTTGCGTTGTGTCTGTTTGCGCCTAAGCTGTGATATCTGCACCTTTCGGTCGACACATCCGACTTCTGCACGGCATTTTTTAAGGACCGGGTTTGCCTTCCCATTTCGATCCATGCTCGCTCAGCCAGCCTGCACTGCTGCAGACTGTTTCCAGGACCACCACGTGGAGGTGGAGCACGGTCTTGACCAGCTCTGGTTCGCTGGTCCTGACGCAGGCAGTCAAGCTATGAGTCGCTGACTGCATTCACTATTGCTGCATCTTGGGGTCCAAGCAAAGGAAATGTACTGCGACATTCCACCCCCTTGTAACGTGTAATGTTTCTTAGTCCCTCGTATACTCTCATCTTCTAACCATTCAGATCAGGTATTTTGATTTTAAATTTTCATTTCTGCATTTTTTAAAGCTTTCAAAAGCAATTTAGCGAAACCTAAAATGTAGTCACAACGGGCTGATCACCCGTTTGCCAGTCACTTCGATTACGGAAACAACAGCAAATGGGTTGATTTGCCGTTGCCCTAAAGACGCCACTAGGCGTGATGGGAAACAATGGCAGGGAAAACCTATCTGCTGTTGCCCTAAGACGCCACTAGGCGTAATGGCCACTGACTGCTTTGACGGTCGGTGGCAAAGGACAGAAGAAGAAGAAAATGTAGTGTCAAGTTAATTGCTAGTAGCAAGTGAAAAAACATTTAGATTGCATTTTGATTTAATATTTTTGCATGCTCTGTTAGTGGTTCCTATATGGATTCCAAGAGCAATAACTATGGCAGGATAAGTAAGCAGATGTATGAGTTACAGCTCCTGACCTAGAGACTTTTCTGTTGTCCAGTGTTTTCCTGTCTTTTTTCTAACTAGTGCCTGCCAAATATAAGTTATGTTTATTATTTACTGCTCACATGCCTCGGGTTTTATTCGTTGTTTATCTTCAGATCTCAATTACGCTGTCCCGTTTCTGTCTAATTTTAATGCAAGCCCTTTTCTCACAAACCAAGGTGAGCCACTCAGTCGGCCTGACTATCACATGCTTGCTGGTTTAATTGATATTAGAGTTGTAATCTACTGACTGAAGCTCAGACATTTATTAACCTGTTATGGCCTTTATACAAACAAATTGTGTACGGCCATATTGTACTGTAATTTAGGCGATGAAGGCAGAACTTCTATTTATGTGAGTCCAAATTTGAGTTAGGGCAGAAAAACTACTTTGACTTGTCCAAACTTAACTGAAATTTTATAAACTTTCATCCCATCACAACAGTGATGACAACTGTCTGTTAAATCATTATTCAAATTTTCTAAAACCTTGTTAAACCTAAATGATTATTAAATTTGTTATTTGTAATTATACAAATTTAACTTAGATTTAATCATTTTAAATGTACTGCATGTTTGTCTCTATCAATTTACTAAATACACTCTAAACAGCTATACCTTAATAATAAGTATTCCACTGAGTAAATCAGAGTGGGGGGCTTGACGAGCTGAAATTAGTAATTAATTAATTCTTCATAAAAGGCAGCAGACCAATATAAAGTTAACAATAGCCCTGCCAATGCAGCATTGTTCTCGACTTCAGAAATATCTTATGAAAAGTCCCTTGAGATAGAAGCGTCATTATCCTTCTATCTACAACTCTGCCAAGAGTAATCTTGTGCGAAGGTAGACACTTTGAAGGCCCATATTAGATACTCTTGAGTTTTGGCCACTGTTGGACCACTACTGCAAAGCAGGGGAGGCAATCTGTGACAAAGGGTAGCATGGATAGATTTATGCTCTTAATCTGATATTGTCAGAATGTTCTACTGGATGTTTTTAGACCTTTACATTTTTATCATACTTTTACTTAACATTATACATTAATTTTTGGTCTTGTTAAATACTGTTTGAATTTACAGTGCAGTTTCCTATGTTTGTCTATTGCTAAAACTTGTTCTACAAGTTATTGGTGACTTGTATGAGGCCTATAAATATTCTAATATTGGAATTCTTCATTGTTCAAACCTCTTACATTTCATTAGCAAATGCTCTATATTATTGTCTTACAGACATTCTGCATATTAATGTTCTTTTGTCTTAAAATAACCTGTTCCTAGTACATTCATTTTGTTTTGCGCTCCTTACAGAGCATGGAGTCACTACTGCAACTGGTCTCCTTGAAGGAAGCCTGCACCAAGTATTGACATGCTCTTACAGCTGTGGTTTCTGTGGCAATTTGTTTTACATAATGAGTTTGCCAGCCACCATGGACTATCTCATATTAGTTGCCTAGTATGACATGCCTGTGGTGCAGTTGTTCTATTCTTTATGTGTCTCTACAGAGACCTCAGGGAGATACATGGGACTGTTCCTAGTTATAGTTTTGAACGGCTGAGAATTTTCAATTCCCTAGATACGTGATTTGTTCTTGTTGGATTTGTATCCCAAGCTACTGTTCACTCGTCTGCTTTATTCTTGTAAATAAACTTTTGATCTCTGTACTGTCCATCTCGAAATTTATTTGGTTTTTAGCAGATCAGTCTTTCTTGGGTTGAGTATCTAGCTTTTCATTTCTTTTTATGCCAACATGTGAAGGTACCCACACTATTAAAACTGAATATCCTGTGGTATATAAAGATGTATTAGCTAGACATATCTCTTCCACTGTAGCTGGTCTACTGAATTCTCATATGTTCTGGAGAGTTTGAACTGCTGAAAGTGAGCTCGTTAAAACCATCCATTTTTTAAATTTTGTATGCGTTTTGGTTAATAGAGATTATTTTTTAGTGCTTTTAGTATTCCTAGCATCTCTGCAACAATAACAGATGTATTTCATGAGATGCTATGTCATTATCTCATTTTCCATATTGGATTATATACTGACCTTTGTTATTAGATGTATGTTACAATATCTGCTTATGTAGCTAAGCACAGTATATCATAAAGAATAACAAGGTTCATTAATGTTATGTTATAAATAGTTACAGTATGAGCT
This sequence comes from Oreohelix idahoensis, assembly GCA_024509875.1. NCBI lineage: Eukaryota > Metazoa > Mollusca > Gastropoda > Stylommatophora > Oreohelicidae > Oreohelix > Oreohelix idahoensis. The sequence goes on from JAMPIV010007558.1 coordinate 16,337, forward strand.
TACAAATTTATGTTAACAGAGAATACTACTCCTCACAGTCTGGAAGTCAACAACTTGGAGAGGTCGTTGACTGTTAAAGGGCTATAGGTCTTATTTTCTGTGTCCAGATAGTACAAGGGGTCCTTGACTTTGTTGAGGTCAAAACCATCATTCATTAGATCTACTTTCTGTTGTTTGAATGTGCCAGTAATTATTGCTTCATCAAGATGGCGTATAAACAGTGGCCTGGCATAGGTTGGAAGTTCCTCACACACATGCTCATACAACTCCTTCAGTTCTTTTGGACCAAGTTTATAGCCTTCATTCAATGTCAGGGACACCATTCCTGCTCTACCCTCACTGCCTGTTATGTGATGCATAAGATTTAAAACAATTAAATGATACCTGAGATAATAAAGAGAAAAATAATAATATTACACTAAAAAGAGCCAATGCACAATGTAGTTCCCAGGACAATTATGGTGAGTAAAAGCAGAAGGCTGGAACCTTGATCATGAACAATATTTGCTACAGAAACCACTTATGCAACAGCCAATAACATGCTTTGGTTCAGGCCATCTGCATAGTGATTCCATTTTCTTGATGAAGTCAAAAGGGACATTCTTGCATGATTGAGAATAAATGTTTGCAACAGTTTCATTTCTCCATTTCAAACAACTAAAAGACCATCATACCCCATGTGGTTTCTGTGGGTTTCTTATGAGACAAAGAAAGAAATAATACTGCTCTCTCAGGCACGTCATACAACGCGACTAATATGAGACTGTAAATAATAGAAACCAAATAAATGTGGCGATGAGTAAAACAGAGATCAAAAGCTTAATTAAAAGAATAATAACTGAGGAATGAACAGTAGAGTGAGATGGAAGTCTGAAGGGTAGACATGCATATACATTGTTCATGACTCCAACAAGAACATGTCAGGTATCTAGAGAACTAAAAATTCCTAGCAATAAGAAACATCTTAGACTGCAACTAGGAATGGGCTATTTTAGAACAGAAGAACCTTACTGTGCAGAGTGTCTAGACAAAAATAATAGAGAGCATTTCCTATTAAAATGTAGGAAGTAAGAACAACAGAGAAAAGCAATATTAGATTATTCACAGGCATGCAATTGATCTATAACTGTGGAGCAGGTGCCGAGAATAGAAAGACCTAGAGAATTGCACAATATAGTAAAACAGTATATAACAAGAACTAAAATTAATATATAAGGATCTATGATGGTATGAGGATAAGGGGTAGTTTGATAGGGTGCTTGGGTGGATGATGGCAGATAATTGGTGGATGAGGTGTAATCTCAAACACCCCTGGGCTTTCTCACTCCTTTTCACTTAGTTAATAACAGGGCAGTTATGACAGACTTTACTTTTTTTTTTTTGGTCTTAAATTCATGACACTATATATCCTAATTATAACACATCAAGGGTTGAACAGGACACTTTGTTTAAACAAAAAAAGAGATTGTGCATGGGGATGGCAACCTCATTATGTTAAACAATTGTTATAGAAACCACTGCTGTAAGAGTTTATGTGAATGTTTTATGCAGGCTTTCCACAAGAAATCCAGCTACAGTGGAATCTCTATGTGCCACTGGCAGCTAAATGGAAAATGATGGTGATGAAAAGACCTCATGTTTGGAGTTGAAAAATGCATAACAAAATATAAAGATTTATCTACAAAGTGACACACAGCTATTTTTCATTAGAATAATTTCTCATTAGAATAAAAAAAAATTCTACTTCCTTATACAGTAATAATGTCCTATTACTCACTAAAAAAACTTTAAGACAGAACAGTGAAAAAAAAAAAAAAATGCCATTTAAACAGAGAAGCAAATAGGATGACAATGTTTAAAATGCCTGCCTGCCTTGGGAAACTCTGTGTATGAATCTACATCTCATATCTTCCTAGAATCACCATCAATACAGTAAACTAAGAACAGATGAAACATTTAAGATGCACATACTCACCAGGGACTTCAACTCCATAAACATTGCCATCATGAACAAACTCCAAAGCAGTGATAACATTGGCAAGTTCTGTTGTAGACACATTCTCTCCTTTCCATCTGTAACAGTTATTGCATCTAAAATGTATTACACATTAATGAAAGATAATGCTGATGGTGATGATGACAGTGGCAGTGATGATGAGGATGCTGATGATGATGATGACAATGATGATGATAAAATACTCCACTGAAGAATTTCTTAACTTGAGAAAGTAATAAAAATAACAGAGAAAAAAAATCGCACAGGACTATTTCCACTGTTCATTTACATATTTTCAAACTATAGCTGAAGTTTACACTCACCTGAATGTGTCACCAATCCTGTCTTGAAAATAAAGGAAGTAATCTTTGTCTAAAACTAAAACATCTCCAAAGTTGAAGTATAAGTCTCCTGTTTCGAATGCATTCCTCACTAGCTTTTTCTCACTTGCTTCTGGAGAGCTACGATACACAATGAATTCTCCATTGTGGATCAATATGTCTGGGACTTTGGACAAGAAAAGGCCAGGCTCACCTATTTGTAAAAAAAAAATGTTTTCCAGCTTTATTTTAATGGATAGCTATGCATTTATCAAGAGCAATGTGTGTAAGTGCTAGCAAATAGGTAACGTTTCAAAATTCTGTACAAATCAAGTTTTTATAGCTAAGAAATTTACATTCATTAATTGAATTTTCAGCCACCTTTAGAAACAGGTGCTAAGAAATTGCTGACTCATTTAAAACTGATGGTAAGTCAAAAAGTTTCAACCTTAATTCAAGACATGTGGTAGCTTTCTTAAATTTGTGGCAATTTCAAGCAATTCACCCAGACAGGCTTTTGATCCATTAGTGGCATTAAAGAAAATCAAAGATTTAAACCGAAAAAAATCAATCAATCAATATCCTCTAGCGCTCTCCATTCTCTCCCCCCCCCCCCCCCCCCAAAAAAAAAACAAAAAAACACACACACATGCCATGTCCACCTGTCACATGCCATTAGCTCAAGGCCTTTGCTGTATTCTTCATTATTTTCATTTGTCTCCAATTCTCTTCTTCATGTGTTCTTCAATCTGCTTCTACTTCTATTACCTGTTCTTCAATCTGCTTCTACTTCTATTACCCTGAGGATTTCAGAACAAGGACTGTCTGGTAATGTTATCAACAGATTTCCTCAATGTGTGTCAAATCCATCACCGTCATATTCATTTCATCTCTTGTTCCGCTGGTACTGGTCTGGTTCTTGTCTTCAGTTCCACATTGGTGACCTTGTTGGTCCATTTCCATCCTTCAAATCTAGACAAGCACCCATTTATGGAAATCTGTAATTTCTTGGTTGTTGTTTTTGTTGTTCTCCACATTCCATACAATAGGACTGACGTTGAAGGTTCTTAAGAAAGTGCCCATTTACAGTAAAACATTTTGCTTTCGTAATTTTTATTCTTCCTTTTCCATAAACTACTGTGCTGCTAACACAATTGTTTCCATTCCTCTGTGATCTTGATCTACTTATTTCAATTTCTTTTTTTCTACACGGTGATTGAAAAGTCACTATTTTTTTTCAAAGTGTATATCCTCATTTGTTTTTCCTTTATATTCATAAAACAAATGTCAAAACTTTGAGCATTAACTTTCTTTTAACAAATAAGTTTTATTTTGTATTCCTAGGGGGAAAAATTACTTTGTCTTTATTCTGATGTTTATTTCATATAAATTAGTTGCATATGAGTGAGGAAGATGAGGGGAATGAGTGAAGAAATAACAATTTAAACATAGTGACTTTTCTATCACCCTGTCATTCTTTACAATATAATTCTTATGTCTATCCATTTTCTTATTGTTTATTCCTCATCAGACATCTTTCATCTCTCTGATATCATCTAACCCTAATGTTAAGGGTCTTTTTGCGCACCATATAGGTCAATATCTTTTGATACCATATGCTGCACAAAAAGATATGATTGAGTTCGAATTTTATGCGCCACAACGCAAGTGATGTGCAAATGTTTTGAGTAGCAACTGGATTCTTTGATGTTTACATGTGTCCACAGTATGGCTGTTTATGGAGTTTGAAGACTGTGTCTAAGTAAAATTATAAGACTATGGATCTTAATCATGGATCATGTCTCAATAGAATTGTACTATCATGTTGATGAATCACAAGCAGTCAGAAGACTAGAATATTATGTGGAAGAATGAGATTGTTAATTGTACGAGGATTATAAATAACTAGAATGCCGTCTGGACTATGCAATAATGGACGTCTATACATAGGAATTGATATGATGTTATAAATTTGAGTATGTTCGACAATGAAATTACAAATGATAATGAGGAGACAAGGAGAATTGTGCTATGTGCAATAAATTGACTGTCGTTTAAATGATACCCACATGCCTGGAAATTATGCTATTCATTCATTTATTGAGTTGGCCATTCTGACTTTTGATATATGTGTTCTACACCCCTAGCCCAGGGCGTGGTGGTCCTAATAATAGAAGAAACCATCGTATCACCTAACCTGACACCAGTATAATCGTATCTTATAAACAAAAATGAAATGATAATTTTTTTTAGATGAACTTACCTACACTGACTTTAATGCACTGTCCATTTTTGTCTCGTATGGGTAAAGCTGTTGCATAGTCGAATTTCACAAGAGCCTTCGACCCAGAATCTATTTTATTCTGAAATAACAATGCCATTTTTGTTCTAGCTTGAAGAGTTTAGGCAGCCCCCAAATGTTAAAGATGATTAAAAGGGTGTGATCACAAAGTAAACTTAATGGAAAGCTAAATGCACAAGACAAAACAGCATCAAAGGAGAAAACAGATAAGCAAAGATAGAAATAAATTAGGAACAATTAGCAGAAATGAAGAAATCTATTTGGAGACATGTCATTACTCTTCCTCTTCATGCAGTTCTGTAGCATTATTTTGGATAGTCTTTTTTCAGCACATAAAGTCCTTGAAACCTTGGCTTCCTCTAGCATTAATCTTTTCCAGGTTTTCTTTTGTCTCCAGACTAGTTTTCAAATGTTCCATATATTCCCGTTTTGTTTCCATCTGTTGTCTGTCTCATCACCAAATTCATGGCCACAAGGACAATTCTTGGTGAAATCAGCCATCCTTGTCTGACCCCCATGGTCTGTTGTAAAAGGTTATGAAAGTTTGTGAACAATTCTTCAGGTGGTTTTTAATAGAGGGGGGGGGGGGGGGCGGGGGCGAGGTCGGGGGGGGGGGGGCGGGGAGGAGACACCACACATTTTCAAAATTTTGTATACAAATTAATAAATTATAAAATTAATTTCCCCCAAAAAAATTTTTTAATGAACAATATATGATTCCATACAGTTTGTTGCTGCCCTACAAGACGCCACTAGGCATGATGGCCTTTGTCAGTCAGGGGGCTAAGGATCCAAGATATGATTATATCATTGTGAAGACATCTCAACCAGCATATGAAAAAGATTAAACTAAGGCAGCAAACTATCATATAAAGGTCACCAAATGTGTATGAAATGTTATTTTACTAAACTACCAATATGTAAAACAAAATTATCATGTATAAGTCATGTAAATATGTAATAAAGTGTTATGTGGTGGCTAATCAATACACATACACAAATATTATGTCATCATCATCAGCTGCCATCTCCATGTTGAAAGTCTGCTGTAATGGATCTACAACATTTTTTGTCTCTCGTCTTGGTGCTAAACTGTGACAGATTCATTCCTGTCCATCTCTTGTTGTTATCTTCCCACTTATAGTGCTGTCTTCCTGTTGCATCTAACAGTGTCTCTAGCATCAGTTTGAAAGATATTAAACTATTGTTTAAACTGTACTCATTGTTTGCCAATGCCATAATTTTCTGTTACATTTATACTAATTACATTCTTTCTTTATTTTAGACTCATACACCTTTGCTTGTAAATGCTCTAATTATGCACATTTTTTTCTTCTCAATTTTTTTACCTGTTCACATCTTTATTTCTGAAAGCTTGAAATGAACACATCATTACTTTGTTTCTTTTAAACTACATGCATTCTGCTTTTGAATACACCTCAAGGACATACATTTTAAAAGGCTGCAATGTCATTCTTAACTCATGAAGATTTTATTTTTCATTAATTTTCTCTCATTAAAGGCTCAGAAAACCACAGAAAAACTTGTAAGGAATGTTTAGACTGTGAGATTAGAGCACCTCATCACAGTGTACTCATTTTTCTATTAATTATGTTTAATTACTCTCTTTTCTGTCTAATATTTAAATACATTTTTTAAGATACAATTTCAAGACAAAATGCAGTTTATGAATACAACTGGCTCACCAGCAAGGGGGATAATCGTCCAACTGCTCCTGGCTTGTTGGATAAATTTACAAGCATGGCAGTACCCTCAGTGGATGAAAAAAATTCAGCAATTACTGGAATTTTGAAACGCCTGTTCACTTCCAACCATATGTCTTTTCTAAGACCATTTCCAAAAGCAACCCTGACTTTATGATCAGCATCTAATTTATTCTGCAAAAAGTGACAAATGTTGTTATAAAATAATAACCAAGAATTATGGTTTCAAAAATAAACACCACACACAAGTGAGGTGAAGAAGTGATCGATTACATTTTAAAACAGTTAGTGAATGAAAATGGTGTAACATATTAGGTAAGGAAAGATTGTTTAGATAAGAACAAGAAGAAATAGAAATGGCATAAAATAAGATAATGGTTGGTATAAAACAGTTTTCAGTCCAATACTGAGAAACAGCATGTCTTTAAATATGAGAAGCATAGAGACCTTGTGGGTGACTTATGCTGGAAGAATGCTCTTAAAACCGTGTTACTTGTTGTTGAAGCTGGAGACTGCTGTTTAGGAACAAATAGGGAAATGAAGATGACAATGAGGATGACATGTAAAGTTTGAGTCTCCATACCGGGGGCTGAGCTAGAAGATATCTGAATAGTTCTCCAATGTATTGTATGAAAGTGACATCATAACGTCTGCAGTCGGACCAAAACTGACTTGCTGAGAATTTTTTCCTCAAAATCATTGTTGCACCTGCAAATTCAAAATTTAAAATGCTTATTTCTTTTATCAGTGGCTTCTTTAGTAAATCATTTCTTCTCTGGTTAATGTATCAGTTTCTAGTTAATTGTTATTTCTTTGCTCAGTGTATCTTTATCCCTAAATCACAAAACGTGCTTATCCTTTCTAATAAACAATCTCTTTCACACCCTGAAATAGTTTAGGCCATTTTTTTTTTATTTACACGTCTGTCAGTGTAAACTCTATGGTAAATGTTAAAGTTCTAGACCCTATTTTTCTTCTATTTCATTATGCATTTGAGTTGTGAGTTAGCTACATGTATTATAAAGAAAGTAATGGCTCTCTCGATTTAGAAGCTAGAAAAAAAAAGAAGCTAATCAGTGCCAGGTACTTACTAAATGAATCTGATCTTAGATATGCTGTAAACCAGGGTTATTAAATTAATATTTCTAGTGATTACTTGTTGGCCATTATGGAAGTTCAAAAACATTAGGTGGACTAGTGAACTTTGCAACTATTTTAAGTGGGTCAGATATATTATAGTATTTTAAAATGTTTTAAATACAGGCTAGTTGGCACCCTTTTATGGGTTAAATATGTCTGACGGTTGTTAATTAAGTAGCTCTGATACAGATTATCACAGCAAAAAAAAAGATTAAATTATGTAAAGTATTACAGAAATTCTACAATTAACCTGTCACCAGAGCTCCATAAAGACCAAGGCCTCCCCCTGCACTGTGATATAAAGGCAGGACTGTATAGATAGTATCTGACTTGGAGAGGCCGGCTAGTAATGTCCGACATCCAATACTAACAGCCCTTCTCTGGCTTATAAGTGCTGGCTTTGGAAGACCTGAATTTGTACAATGTCCAGAAACAGTTGGCAAAGCGTTAATGAAATAGTTTTAAAGTACTTATCAATGATGACTTACTCCATCTTACCTTTGACAAACCTTTAACCTTGTTTGTCTATGACTGTTTTGACAAATCTTTTCAAACAAATATCTTGTGTTACAACTAGGTTTATTCTAGTTGTTCTCAACCTTTTTACAACCACAACTTAAATTTCAGTTTTTAAAGCTGGTAACACGTATCAAAACTGACAAGTAAAAAATAATTATAGAAATTCTGCCACAGGCAAGTTACTTAAAACTTGGAGAAATGGAAACCCAAGGGATGTGACCCATTGCAATGTTTGCTGTGACCACAAGTTGGGTCACTACCCATAGGTTGAGAATCACTTGTCTATTCAGAGCCTGATCTAGTCAAACTTATATTATTTATAAATACACACATATTTTTACAGTCATTCAGGCAGATAATAATAGGTATGTTTAAAATATGCCTAAAAATGCTTAAAATCTGTTTACATTGATATGTTTTAAAAAATATGTACATTAATCTTGTTCCAAACTGCAAAGGCTGCAACTTATTCAAAGTCTATGGTTGACAAATGTAACACTTTAAGGACAATGCAAGGCATGGGGAACTGAACCTAGAAAGATGGATATATTTTAATATAATAAAACATAACTACCATATAAATATGATTTTTAAAGATGTGAACTTCATGAGAAAATTCAAATGCCATGAAAAAAAAAAAAATGAAATGGGTAAATAACCTACTCAGGATAATAATAAAAAGAATTACAAGTTATGAACCTGGTAAGAACATGAATAGGAAAGTTCTTGTTGTAGGAGAAGACTCAGGGTTGAAGGTGAGATGAGCAAGAAGAATAGAAGGACACTGAGAAAGACACCAGATTTGACTACGTTAGAAAACTTTAAGAAAAAGGAGGTTACTGATAGCTTTTGGAAAAAAAATTTGCATATTATTATGACGATTTTGGATTTAATTTCAAATAATGATTCTACACAAAGCAAGTAAAAATTCAAGCAAAGGAATATTGAGGATTTTGAACATCATGTTACTCTATGTCTAAAATATAAATGTAGACTTTGCCATTAAAGGCAGCAATAGAAATAGCCAAAATGAGGCACATTTTATGAACTTGCCTGTTGTGCCAGATGTGTAAAAGTAGCTGCACAAGTCGCTCTCGGTTAAGTCTTTTCTAATAGATGGTAAGATGGCTGAGGGCAGGGTCACCAACATCAGGGGGTCAAGTGAGTGTACACCAGGTGGTGCAGGTAGTGAACCCAACCCTTGTACATATACTTTCACTTTTCCAAAGTCATCGAGCACCTCCGTTACTGCCTCAAGCAGATCATCTCCTATAACAAAGAGAAGATGAGAGGAACTGCTGTAAGATAACTTCCTGTAACAAAGCACAGTACAGGAAATATATTCATTCATTCATTACCCTTCACCATCCCACTGTCTCCATTGAAGATTTTAAAAATTTTAAAATTTCTTTTGTGTTTCCAGTTCTCTTCTCTATGTGTATTTAGGTCTACCTCTATTTCCCTTACCTAGCAGATTTCAAAACAACTACTGGGAGACCTAAAAATACATGGATAAGAAATATGTGTATCTAATGGTGAATAATAATATTATGTGAATACTAGTACTGAAGTAGAATTTTCAGACTATCAAGGACAGAGAAAGTGCATATAAAAATAAAAAAAGGTATGGAAATCGGGGATCTAAAAATAACTCAAAAATCTTATCACGTAAAACAAACTATTGAAAAAACGTTCTCAACAAGAGCACAGAAAGTGCTTTGGCACAGACTTCCTGCATGGAGGCTATTTGTAGTGGTTGCTTCAAACTACCTAAGGACTGTAAAGAGATAATAATGATAAAACTTAATATTGCAGTCAAAAGAAATACGTAAGATAGAGAATATGTGGTGAGGCAAGAACCACGCCAGCTTTCACAAGAAAACAAAAATACTAGCAAAGAGAAGAAGGGGAAGAAGAATACAATTCAAAGGCAATATAAAAAGATTAGACACATAAACATTATGGAAATACAATGAATGCAAAAAAATTATAATTGAAAGAAGTATTTGAAATATTTAGCTTAACAGCTACCTGAGATATAAATAAATCTGAAACCTAATTTAGGTGAAGTCTCTAACACAGTTTTTCTTAATATTTGTTGTGCCATAGACCCATTTGATTGCCCGATGAAGGCTATGAACCTCTTCTTGGAAAAAAATGTAAATAAAAGCATCATAAAAAAAACTTTACATTTTAAATTTTAGATTATATACACGGATCCCATACACGGATCCCCTGGAGTTCATTCATGGACCCCAAGGGGGTCCATAGACCACAGGCTAAGAAACCCTGTGATAGCACTTCATTCCCCAATGGTAGCATCTGTTATGGGACTGCCTTTATCTTTCCCCTTATATAAACAATGTTTTTTTTTCTCAGTGCTAAACAGAACATCCTTTCCAAATGGGAAAGGCCTTTTCCACATGTTTATTGGAAAACTCTGAATTAGGCACTCAAGGACAAATTCTGTATATTAAATGAAAAGTAAATCAACCACCTGTGCCAACAATCAAGTACTTCGGGTCAGCAGCAAGAACAGAATGAACCAGAGGTCGCATCCTCAAATTGTAGTTTATTAAAGCAGCAGTAATTCCCAATTTTTGCAGGCCTGTAGAAATATATACATGTAAATAAGTTTAACTCAGATAGCAAAAAAATATTTTAAATTACTTAAGACAAATACCACACAGAAGAAAATGTCTATAATATTAGATTCTGGGACAAGCAGGTTCGAAGTTTAGTATTTCAATCATCATCATTTTCCTTTGTGGTCATTATGAAGCATAAGGCTCCAACTTTAGCTGGTCTCCCCTTGAAGGAAGCCTGTACAAAGCATTCACATGCTCCTGCACCATTGGTTTATGTGGTAATTTATTCTGCATGAGTTTGCAAGCCCTATTTTTGTCACCTTGTACGACATGCCTGAGGGTGTAGTAATTCTATTCTTTCTTTGTCTCTTCAAAAATCCACCAGGAAAATATAGGGGACAATTTAATAACATTTTTGAAAAAAATATCGTTTCAAATTGGTTTAATACTTTCTAATGCTAGTGATTGTCGTGACAGAATAAAAAAAATGTGTAAGTACAAAAATGTCAGAATAAGAATGAACAGAACACTACTCTCTCAGGCATGTCGTAACGGGCAATTAATGTGAGGTTATATAATATGTAAAAAGAGGAAGCAAAATGGTAGATGAAGAAGAGAATATAGAAGAAAAATCCTGTTCATTATTTTAAAATCATACAGTTACCCTATATTTTCTCTAATGTTATGGTGACATAGTATTTTATACTAATAAGAAACCATTACTATACTAACCTAAAAACGTCCATATGAAAGCTGGTTCATTCTGCATCATCATAGCAACACAATCACGTAGTCCTAAACCCCAAGAGTTTGCAATGTTTGCCACTTTACAAGCCATCTGATCCACAAACTCATATGAGTAAAGATTATCTTCAAAGATGAAGAATGTCTTTTTTGGCGTCTCTGCTACAAACCTTTCGAACTTGTCAATGAGAAAGGACTGCAAAGCTTCTTCTTCAAACTTAGTCATTTTTTTCTCTACTGTGATGGTCTTAAGATCATCCTCAAGCCAAGGAAACATTGTTTTCCATGCCACCACCCCAGCACCAGCAGTGCCAGCAGAACCAAGCAACACTTTTTGATACAACTTCATGTTTTGTAGTTTTTCTATTTATCGAGAAATGTTTCAAAGTCATAAACCATGAAATAGGTTGTATGTTTATCACACTTCTCAAAACTCTTCAATTTATAAATCTTGTAAAATGTAATTATCCAGCAATATATTTCAAGGTATTCAAGCTTTCACATCTGTTTTGATGAACATAAGCTTTTCTGTGGAGTGTAGGAATATACATAATGATACAACAAGCAAGTGATTTAGCTACAAATCAGGAAATTAAACAAACAAAACAGGTAAGCTGAGTTTAAGAACAATGATTTATTCATCATGTACTCTGTTGTATTATTTCAAAGAAACAAGCCATGCCTGGTTTTGTTAGAACCTACTTCAAGTGCCATGGCAACAGGTGTATGTGATCACGTTTTTTCCACAGCTTTCTTGTGCTGCTTATCAATTCTTTTGTTTTGATGACTTATTTTTTCTGTCATTATGCTAACTTTCCAATATTTTTTCTCTTTATCATATATATATATTTTTTTTTTTTTTTGGTGTGGTCAATTTGACCGTTGTCACAATGTGTTCCAAGTTTTTTCATAACATACCAAACAAATGTGGATTGCTTCTTTCTGATGTATGTAATAAACTACTTTGAACACTTAAGTCTTTCCGAATATCGTCTTTAGTCTTTTTAGCTGTCCATGTGATTTTTAATATTTGTCTTTAAAAGCTCCAGCAATTTTCTTGTTTGTTGGTTGGCTGTTAAAGATTCATTCCATATAACAGGATCAGCTGTATGCAACACTGATTAACTCTCTTTCTTACTTTCACTCACAAAGAGTTGCTGTTGCTATTTTCTTTTTTCTTGACCCATTATACATTTTATATCTGAGTATAAGGAAAATGCAGAACCAGAGTCAAAATCTTGGCTAGTAAAAAAATAAAACCTTGCCTGATAAGAATACAGAATAAAAAATCGATTCCCTCTTCTGTCAAAATGTTGTATAAAAAAGTCAATCATTTTTTTGTGTAAGAGAACATACTAAATAAGTCATAATTTGATTGACTGGACGCACATTTCTTCCTCTTCTTCCTCGTTCGTTCTGAAAAGGACGTTGGTTGCGTTGTGTCGGCGTTTACAGCGAAGCTGCAATATTTGCGCCTTTCGGCTCGACACATCCGACTTCCGCACGGCATTTTTTGGGACCGGGTTTGCTTTTCCTCTTCGGTCCCTACTCTCTTGGCCAGACTGCAGTGATGCAGCCTGTTTCCAGGACCACCACTTGGAAGTGCAGTAGGGTCTTGGTCAGCTCTGGTTCGCTGACCCTGACGCAAGCAGTCAAGCTATGAGTCGCTGACTGCATTCATCTCTTTAGCTGCGTTCTCCGTCCCGGACGCACATTTAAAAAGTCAAACATTTGCTGGTCAAAATACAGAAGAAAAAGTGCTATATCTTGGGTGGTCAAAATATAAAATGAAAAAGCTATTCCTCTTTTGGTTAGTATATATGATCAAAAGCACACACAACTTATGTCCATATACTAAAAAATAGTTAATCGAAGTTAAGTATACCTGTTCTATTAACCAGTGTGAACAACTGCTTTGTCCTCAGTAGTACACGAGTTTGCATTTGAGTCACAAAATGTAACATAACCTGTGACCAATTACATTTATGATATTACATAGCCTAACTATCCCATGTGACATCAGGATGACTTACAGATGTTATGTTTATCTAATGCTCTTACTTTCAGTCTGACTTCACCTGTAAAGTATAAACTATATTTTAATATCAACACTTAGAATCACCAATACGGAACAGATGACAAGAATCAAACAAGTGGTAGTGGGACAACAGGCAAGAAGAAGATAGTGGTGTTAAATGGGACTCACACTGCAGAAACTTGTTAATAGCATTACAAAGGTGTACTTATTCTTAAATTCCCTGTGTTAGAGAGAGGTAGACCAAAGATCCCATAGAGAAAGGAACTGAAGACAGACCTGATAGGGATAAAGAAATAATGGAAGGACTTGAATGGATGGCACAGGATAGGACAGCTTGGTATGAAGTTGTTCAAGGCCTGTGCTCCTTGGGGAGCTGAGAAGTAATGAATGAATGAATCTGGCTCCTACACGACTATAGTGGTAGAGTTTCTATTACAGAACAAAGTAGAGTTATGGTGGTAGAGTTTCTATTACAGAACAAAGAAGAGTTATGGTGATAGAGTTTCTATTACAGAACAAAGAAGAGTTATGGTGGTTGTTCTATGTAGTCAGTGAGCTCATGTCAATCAGTAACTTTTAGCTCCCCAAGGAGCATAGGCCTTCAACAAACACATGCCAAGTCCTCCTGTCACGTGCCATCATCTTAAGTTCTTTCTATCTTTTCCTCATCATTTTCACTTCTGTATCTAGTTCTCTTCTGTATTTTTTGGTCCACTTCTGTCTCTCTTTCCTTGGAGATTCCAGAACAAGGACTGCCTTGTAATGCTATCAACAGGTTTCCTCAATGTGTGTCCTATCCATCGTCAGCATCTTCTTCTCATCTCTTGTTCCACTGGCATTTGTCTGGTTTCTTGTCATCCGTTACACTTTTGTGACTTTGTCATACCATTTCAATCCTTCTACTCTACATAAGCACCCATTTATAAAAGTCTATAGCTTTGTGGTTGAAAATTAAAATCTTCAACAACTCAAATGTCAAGTCAGTCCTATTGTATGGCTGTGAAACATGGAGTGAGCTCATGTGGTGAAGGATAATGATGATGACTTTACAAAGACATTAATGCATTGAGACAATCATCTCATCCTATAGTCACTTCCTCTTCTACGGATGGGTGTAGAGGATTCCCATTGAGCACAATGGCTCCAGTGAACATGCTATCACATGTTAAGACAAACAGGTGATTAGCCTGTTGTGTAGCATTGACACACAACTAAAGACAAAGAGTAGCATCATTTCTTGACATTTTGATGCTGGAGCAACTCTGTTCTTAACAGATTTAAAAATACAGCTGACTTGTTTATTACTATTACAACCTCAAGCTTATTATTAGGAGTTCTTCAGGTTTGTCAGATACATGGTCTGCTTCTGTTCCTCTCTATCAGTAATAATTTTTCTTTATTATTTAGTCCCCACTTTGTCAGACTCATTTCTATTCTGTCTGTTCATATTTTAAAAAAAAAATTAAACCTAAAAGTATTTAAAAAATCAGCATAGCAGCACCGTAACTTACAGTTAATTCAATGTAATTATGATCATTATAATGAATATCCGTATTTGGAAACAATTAATTAACGTTTTTATTTAGCAGGTGCTAATTAATGGTCCAGTAAAAAATACAGAAGCCATCAATAAAAAAAATTAATGAAAGTTTTGTATTTGTATTATTCTCCCCATTCTGTCATCCTCTAAAATTAATTAAAGTTTTTATTTAGCAGGCGCTAATTAATGGTCCAATGAAAATTGCAGAAGAAGATGACTTGGTATGAACTCACTGTCAACAAAATATACTGTTACTAGTTAGAAACAAGCCAAATGCAACTAGAGCCATATGTGCAGATATAAATTATACAGTCAAAATAGAAAATGACGGAGAACAAAAGTTTCAACCCCGGTTACAATGGGAATTTGGAAGAAAATGGTGGGGATGAAAAACTATCCATAAAAGTACCTGACAAATCAGCATTTTTTTTTCTTTCTGTTTTTCTTAAGGGTTCCAGGATATTCTAGGGCCTGGAAAGTTGTTCTGATATCTGTTCATAAGGAAATGGCTAAGAGTACCACCAGGTCTGTCAGATCGTAGCACTGTATTGCAAGAAGGCAAAGCTTGTGCTTCCTTTCAAGTCAGTTGTTGAAGAATTCAAAGCAGGAAAGGCAAGGCTCGCAATAATGCTGTGCGCGTCAGCAGATGACGTAGTTAAGTTCATTCAGCCCACACTGAAAACTGGAAGAAAGTGGATGAAGCTGTTGGTGCTGCCCAAGAGTCGCTCAAGCGGAGGGAGGTAATCGGATACACACAGACGAATAGACGGGGATTTGGCCATGGTGACATCCGCTGGTGGTCCACGGCATCAAACAGGGAATGCAGAGACATGATAAATCCGGAGATACGAGGAGCTGAGAATGATAAGAGGATGCAAAAGGTAGTGCGGCAGGCCCAACAAGGCCAATGGACTATATGGGAAGGAGACCTGCAAAGGTCCTTGACGTGGAATGATGTATGGCATAAGGCACCTCTTAGACTCAGCTTCATTATCAGATCAATGTATGACCTCCTGCCATCGTCCGCAAACCTTGTGAGATGGGGAAAGTCTGATGATGCTCAGTCCCCCCTGTGCCATGAGAGACAGACACTTGAACAAGTGCTGTCAGCTTGCAAGGTGTTATTAGGGCAAGAACGATACACATGGCGCCACAACAAAGTACTAAATGAGCTGGTTGCTACAATAGACCTAGCAAGGGTGAAGGCGAACAGCAAAGTCAGATCGAGCACTGCAAATATATACTTTCTGAGAGTAGGAAAGTCAGCACATCCCAAACCAAGTAAATCAAGTAGCAGTTGACAAACTGTAAACTGAAAGATGGCAGTAGACCTACCTGGGCTAGGGGCATATCCAGCGAGTATCAGAAGATCTCGAAGATGGTCAGATATAGTGTTGCATTCTTCATCATCGCACCAGATTATAATGATTGAGCTGACCGTGCCATTTGAATCCAGATTGAACGAGCAACACTCGTTCAAAGTGGCCAACAAGTATAATGATCTGGCCGTGGACTTGAGACATGATGGGTTCACTACAAGGGTCATGGCTGCTGAGGTGGGTGCAAGAGGTCTCGTGGTTGCCTCAGTGTATGATCTACTGAAATTATTGGGGTTGAGGGGACAGTAAAAAACAACGGCACTTATCAGGCTCAGCGAAACTGCGGAAAAGGCATCGTGCTGGCTGTGGAACAACCGCAACGGGCTATGGAACTCGGAACAGTAATTTGTTTTCAACATAGGGCTACTTTCACAATTGGCTCCAGCTGGCAGAACATAGGAGTGAATTTGAAAGCTGCAACCAAGGTGGAGTGGGTTTAGTTCTCTGCATTAGACAACAGGAGGCTGACACTTCGGAGTCATGCCCTAAGTTGACACCCCCCTCCCCACCCCCTTAGAGTGTAAAGGAGATTAAGGGGCCGAAACACTTGATCGACGGGGGGACCACTTCTGATGATCAGATTGCCTCCTGTTGTATCGCTCTGTGTAGAGTTTCCTATCATCTCTTTCAAATTTAATGATAGCATTGCAAGGCAGTTCTTGTTCTGAAATCACAGGATAATAGAGGCTGAGGGAGACTGAAAATCCCATTAAGAAGAGAACTGGAGATAGAAGTGAAAGGGTTGAAGAAAACATGGTAAGATCTTGAGCAGACGGCACAGGACAGGACAACCTGACACAAATTTGTTAATGGCCTGTGTTCCTCGGGGAGCTGTGGGGTAATAAATGAATATGGCTTCTCCGTGACTATGGTTGTGGAGTGTCTGTTATAGAACAAATAAGAGTTATGGTGGGTGTTCTGTGTATTCAGTGAGCTCTTGGTAAGTGTTTTTCTGTAATTTTTGTTATCTTTTCAACAATTAGTTTAACAGTAAAAAGACGGACAAAATGTGCACAACGTGACAAACTGAAGGCAATATAAACACACTTGTTATTTTGCACTGAATTTTAATGTCACAATTACGAAAGCATTGGAATGTACTTAACCAGCATGAGAGAGTAAAAACATCATGACATGGTACATACACTTAGCACTTAGTTAAAAATGAGTTATCTTGCAAATTAAATCTGTGTTCTGTATTTTATTCACTGACATACGATGTAACTTATAATTCTTCCAGCAAACGACTTACTTAAAAATAGCACCCTAAAGCAGATAATTGATTAGGCTGCGTCAAATTAATAGGGTAACCTGGAACGAGCTGACCTGGTTTGCAGAAGACTCGTTCATTTAAGGAATATAACCATTGCCCTATGCAATAAGCTGATTTTTCCATTTTGTTTTGTCATCGGACAGGTTGTACAGCCACGCATTTATTTATCTAAATTAGGCTACACTCTTGAAGAAACACAGTCATCATCATCTGCCTTTGCGCTTCCTATGGAGCAGTGAGCCCCCACTGCAGCTGGTTTCCTGGCAAGAAGTCAGCACCAAGCAGTCACATGATCTTGTAGTGGTGGTTTCTGTAGCAATTCATGTTTACATGTGTGATGGGGCCGAAAAGGAGACGCCCGCCCCCTACCTGTTTTTGGGCAGATTATTTTCGATGTGCGCGAAGCATTCTGGGTTGTGAAAAGTCTGAAGTAGAAGATATGTAATGAGGCCACAATAATGCCTTTAAATTAAGTTGTGGTGTAGAATTGTGTTATATTAAATAGCTGTAGGTTTTATTTGTGTTTTCGCTATTCCTAAGCAATATATCGCGAGTGTTATTTAAGTAGCGCGATTACGGCGCGCGCGGACTAAGTTGAGTGTTTAGGCTTAGCAGTCTATATAAAGCATACGAAGGCCAGCAGCGACTTTTCAGAAGTATCAGTCCAGACAAGAGGGAACGAAAAGAGGCGCGCTGTGTACCCACACAGAAGAACACAAAGACATGACATATTAGCATCGGGCACTGTTGGGTGTTTTGTTTTGTTGGGTTTTGTGATGTTCGCTAGTTTATTTGTTTAATGTTTGCTTTGTCACTGAATGGGCTGTAAAAATAAATATAGCCCCTGCCTCTAGAATCAAGAGTTTTATTGTTGTTCGGGTCGGTGCGAGTGTGACAAGAGAGTGATATCACAATCACAACATAATCATCATCATCATCTCGCCCACCCCATCACAATTGGCGTCGTCGACAGGATAAGGCAGACAGTGACACCGAGCAAACAGCGAACGAACAAATATAGTAAACACCCAGCAGTGCGGTCCGGCAGCAAGATGGCCGCGAGGAGCACACGTGCTACGAGCAAAGGGGAGCATGAGGATGCAGATCCAACACAAGTGGTCGGGGCATCAGTGGTGCCAACTGAAGGATCAGTAGCAGGTCCACTGTCCCAGGCAGGACACGGGCAGTACATGTTGGTGTCAACCCACAAGAAAGTGAGAACTTTTGGAGAACGCACAGGGCCAAACGCGGAGGACTATGCAAGGGAGGTTAGAGCTGCGTGGAGGTCCGGCTACATGAGTAAGGAGGATCAAACCGATGTGATACTCGACAGTGTGACCCCAGTTGTCCGCAGGGAGCTGCGGATACAAGTAAGAGACAATGACCCGGAGGCAATGCTTCAGGCCATACTCAGGGTGTATGGAGAATCGAGGAGCACCCAAGAACTAATGGCGCTATTCTATTCAGCGTACCAAGGGCCACGGGAATCGGTGCGTGAGTTTGCCTATAGGCTGCATGAGATATTTGAGCAGGCAGCAGGGGCGCAGGAGAAAGCCAGTGGTGTCAAGCTTGACGAAACAGTGCTAAGGGACCAGTTTGTTGCCAGTCTAAGGGACGACTTGACGCGGAGAATGATGGAGGACAGGGTCCGGCACGACCCTGCAGTATCATTTGTGTCCATAAGAGATGATGCTCTGAGATGGACTGGGAGTGGTCAAACAGCAAGAGCTGGGATAGCCACAGTCACAGCATCCGACGAAGAAATGGCACCCTGGTCACATGAAGGAAACGCCCTAGTGGAGCAACTCAGAGCAGAGGTCGCACAGCTGAAGCGCCAGATGGCTGAAATGCAAGACAGGCAGAGAAGGCCGGCGAGGGCCATCCGATGCTTTCGGTGCAAACATTTAGGGCACGTCCAGAGGGAATGCCCACAACAGGCACTAAACTAGACCCTCTGTGGCTGGGAGTCAGGCTGTGGAAGGGGAGCTTTGTGACTCGAATAGAAAGAGTACAGGTAGAGGGGGCAGACAATCACAGGTTGGCATGAGGAAGAATGTAAATGAAAGGGAAGGGCCTGTTTCTCCAAATAATAGGGAGACTGAGATGTTGGTGCGACAAGTGGGGGTCATTAACAGGAGGACCATCTCTAGACGCCACGGGAACAGCCGCAGGTACAGAAGTAGAAAGAAACGTCATTTGTGGAATGGCAGCCAGAGAATCAGGTGCTATAACTGCGCTGATTTTGGGAATCATATAGCTGCCAGGTGTCCATGTGGTCCTCTACCTAGAAGATGTTTCCAATGCAAGTCAGCACAACATTTAGTGGCGAGCTGTCCGTTTGGTAACTCTGCGGCTAGGGCATCACACAAAGTGGAACGCAGGCAGAAGGACCGCCACTCAGAAGGAATGTTAGAGATTCAACCATAGCAGGAAATGTCGACCAGCAGCGGACCAAATCCCCAGGAGCTTGAAGAAAGAAACGTGAAGGGAGAGCACCATGAAAACCGGATCAAGATGGTAGGAGGTCGGCCTGAAGGAGTAGTTCTGATGGAAGGGAAAGAGGTAAATTGTGTGTTTGACACAGGTTCACAGGTGTCTACCATCACAGAGCAATGTTTCAGGGAGATGTTTGGAGGGCTCCCCTTGGATGAGGGTAGATGGGTGCGCCTGACAGCAGCAAATGGTGCCACCATTCCATATATTGGTCACTTAGTGGTGGACATACAAGTTGGGTGCACAGTAGTGAAAAACTGTGGGGTTTATGTTGTCAAGGAAGTACAAGGACCTAGAAACCAGAAGAAAACACCAGGGATTATAGGTACTAATGTCCTTGTGGAAATCCCAAACATACAGAACATACTAAAATGGAACCCTCCAAGGGATCAGGAGATGACGCAGAAATCAGACTCTATAAAAGTATGGGTAGCTGGGAGAAAGCAAACCCACATACCTGCTCGATCGATCAGGGCCATAACAGTCAAATGCAGGGGAAGAGGCCAGTCAGAAAGTACTTTTCTCTTTGAGCCAAACAGAGACTTAGAACACAGAGGGCTGATTATGAGTCATACATTGACTGTTCTTAGAAGTGGGTCTTGTGATATTCAGGCCATAAATTTGGGAGATGAAGACTTGTTTTTAGCTCCCGGGACACAAGTAGGAATACTGACAGAAGCTGGGGTGGACTATAGCACATATTTCAGAGTTGTAGGAGCTCAAGAGGTAGAAATGTCAGCAAGTCCACCATACACGAATCCAGAGCAAGAGATGTGCCCAATTGACCTGACCGGGTTTGAGGGCAGTGAGACTGAAGAGCAGGAAGTAAGAGCATTGTTGAGACGCTATGCCGATCTTTTTGCCACAGATGAGACAGATGTAGGGTACACGGACAGGGTAAAGCACACCATCCCATTAACAGATGACACCCCAGTTAAGCAGCCTTACAGGAGAATACCTCCTGCTTTCTATAAAGAGGTACAGGATCACCTACAAGGATTGCTTGACAAACAAATAATCAAGGAGAGTTGCAGTCCTTGGGCCTCCCCAATAGTTTTGGTCCGGAAGAAAGATGGTCGGCTTAGACTCTGCGTAGACTTCAGGGCACTCAACAGCAAGACGAAGAGGGATGCATACCCTCTACCCCGAGTAGATGAGTACCTGGATGCGTTAGGAGGAGCAAAAATATTCTCATCGCTTGATCTGGCAAGTGGTTACTATCAAGTAGCAATGGATGAGAAAGACCAAGAGAAAACCGCCTTCACTACCCCTTTTGGACTTTATGAATACACCAGGATGCCGATGGGCTTAGCCAACTCGGCCAGCACCTTTCAACGATTAATGCAGAGCAGTATGCATGATTTAGTGTTCCAGCTGATACTAGTATACCTTGATGACATTTTGGTGTACTCTGCTGACTTCACTAATCATTTGAGCCGACTGGAGAAATTATTCTCTAAGCTACGCCAGCTAGGGCTGAAGTTGAATGGAGGAAAGTGTAAGCTGTTTAGGACGACGATTGAATTCTTGGGGCATACTATATCGGCAGACGGAATAGGAGCTATGGAAGACAAGGTGAAGGCTGTTCAAGAGGCCCCTGTACCACGTTCTCAGACTGAGTTACGGTCATTCCTGGGATTGGCCAGTTACTACCGCAGATTTGTGCCGGGCTTTGCAAAGATAGCCAAACCGCTACATGATTTAGTAGCTGCGCTCAATCAAGGCATGCAGACTAAACGACGAAGTAAGTCACCCATAGGAGAGTTGTGGACAGAAGAGTGTGCTGTAGCCTTTGAGACACTGAAAAAGGCACTAACCTCCACACCGCTACTAGGGTTCCCTAACTTCTCGCTACCATTTATCCTGGAGGTAGATGCATCATTTGAAGGATTGGGAGCAATTCTCTCGCAAGTACAAGATGGAACAAAGAAATTCTTGGCATATGCAAGTCGCACACTTCGACCCTCTGAAAGAAACTCAAAAAGCAGTATGAGACTGGAACTGCTAGGTCTTAAGTGGGCCATGACTGAGAAGTTCAGAGGTTACCTGCTAGGATCACAAGTAGAGGTATTTACAGACAATAGGGGTCTGGCCTTCTGGGAGAAAGCTAAACTGGGAGCTATAGAGCAGAGATGGATGGCCCAGATGGCGATGTTTAACTACACAATCCGACATCGGGCAGCAAGAGCCAATGGAAATGCAGATTATTTGTCCCGTTTTCCTATTGAAACCGCAGGCGAGGAACTGGAGGATGACGCAGATGTTGCAATAAGTGGCATAACAGCTGAGGTTATCGGAGAGTTTACCCGGATACCATATGAGATAGGGTTGATGACAGCAACAAGCCAGAAAGATATCAGTGAAAGGGTACCGGCCGAATCAACCACAGCACCAGCAACCACTCAAGCATTTCCCACCTATTCGCGTGAGGAATTGATAAATCTCCAGGGAGCGGATGATGTGGTAGCGATGGTTAGGAAGATGGTAAAGGATGGCACCAGACCTGCAGGAAAAGATGCTCGAAAGATCCCCTTGGCTGCAAGGAAACTACTTAATCAGAGTAACCGGCTCGAAGTGACAGATGGGTTGTTATACCGGACAGTGAAGGGATCAGATGGATCCAGCATAAAACAACTGGTAATACCTGAGTCCATGAAACCACGGATACTAGACTCTGCCCACAGGGTGGGCCATCAGGGAAGAGAGCGCATGCTGCAGTTGCTGAGAAGTAGGTGCTTTTGGGTAGGCATCACAGCTGATGTTGACGTCTTTTGTCGCAGATGCAACCGATGTAACGTTGCCAAGGCACCTCAACTGAAGTTTCATGGGCCATCGGGAAACTTCATTGCCTCCAGACCACTTGAGTTGGTAGCAATGGATTTCACCCTGCTAGAGCGGGATTCCAAAGGGTTCGAGAATGTATTAGTGCTGACAGATGTGTTCAGCAAGTACACCATTGCTATACCAACAAGAGACCAAAAAGCAACAACAGTCACCAAGGCCCTGGTGGAAAAGTGGTTCCAGTATCTCGGAGCTCCTCAGAGGATACACTCTGATCAAGGCCGGAACTTCGAGTCAGCGATAGTCGCAGAGCTGTGCAAGGTATATGGAGTCCACAAGAGCCGCACTACAGCTTACAATCCTAAAGGCAACGGGCAGTGCGAGCGCTTCAACAAGACGTTGCATGATCTGCTGAGACCCATGACAGCCGACCAGAAGCGAAGGTGGTCTGAGCATCTAGCGGAGGTGATTATGGTCTACAACTCTACCCCCCACTCTTCGACAGGGTACTCACCATACTACCTCCTCTTCGGCAGAGAACCGAGGCTTCCTCTAGACTTCATGATAGGCACGCGCCCAGATGAAGAGCCGGAGAGACAACTGACGAGTGGCTGCAAGGTCACCTAGAGAGGTTGCACATAGCCCACCAAAAAGCTGCAGAGAGAATGCAGAAAATGGCCGCTGACAGGAGGGAGAGAAGTAATCAGCTTCCAGGCCCCACACCATTGCGAGTGGGGGAAAGAGTGCGGAAAAGAGTGCACTACACTGACAGGGCCAAAATACAAGACGTGTGGTCCAACGACGAATTCATTGTATCGTCAATTCCAGAAGCAAGCGGTGGTCCTTATGTGATAAGGCCAGCAAGCAACGAAGATCTGAAGATGAGGGTTGCGGCGCACGAACTAAGACGAAGTGAGGACAAAGATGATTCTCCGAATCTGGTAGATGCTACACTAGGCCTACCTGAGGCACCAGCTTCGCCAGATGAGACAGATCCTGGGGAGGACGTGCATGGTCTAATGCCCGAACCAGGCTGGTATGCCCTGCAGCCAATAGAGGGTCCTGCCCCGAGACGATCTGAGAGGTTACAACTGAAGCGCCAGAGGGAGTGATGTTGTCGGGACGACAACAAAATCAGGAGGGAGATGTGTGATGGGGCCGAAAAGGAGACGCCCGCCCCCTACCTGTTTTTGGGCAGATTATTTTCGATGTGCGCGAAGCATTCTGGGTTGTGAAAAGTCTGAAGTAGAAGATATGTAATGAGGCCACAATAATGCCTTTAAATTAAGTTGTGGTGTAGAATTGTGTTATATTAAATAGCTGTAGGTTTTATTTGTGTTTTCGCTATTCCTAAGCAATATATCGCGAGTGTTATTTAAGTAGCGCGATTACGGCGCGCGCGGACTAAGTTGAGTGTTTAGGCTTAGCAGTCTATATAAAGCATACGAAGGCCAGCAGCGACTTTTCCAACGTTTTGTTCGATCATCATCGTTCGTTCGCACTATAACCAGCGTCCTTTTCAGGACGTACACAGCGATCGCAATAGTCATGGGCCGAAAGAAACCACACGCTAAAAAGAGGAAGATTTATACCAGCCCACCAGCGCAGAACAGCCAGGGGAATAACACAATCAACAAAGAAAGACAGCCAGAGAGCAAAACTGCCCCAAGTACTCGTGCGGGGACCGAAATTTCTCCAACTCTTGATACGATGACGGAGATAGCTGCAACGTGTATCGACCCGGTTGAGAGCCCGAATGACCAGACTCCTTGCGAGGAAGAGCAGAAAGCAGATGCAAGCAGTTCTGAACTTGATGATGAAGACCCAGAATATGACTACATGGTGAGCGCATTAGAGCAGATAGAACAGATGTCAGAAGAAGAAGACCAGATGAAAGCGTTAGAACCAATAAAACAGATGTTGGAAAGAAGAGAACAAAGAAGACAGGAGCCTAAAACCCAGGGACCACCACCACAAGTACCCAAATCGGCAGCTGAAACCCTGTCTACCACAGAGAAGCTGCACAAAACACCGTTGACACCACCACATGATGCCGAGATGAAAGAAGCACTATTTGAGGCTGCTCCAGTGTCAGACATCGAGATACGCCGGAATCCTACAAAGATCAGCCAAGTCCTCCGAGGTGAACAAGAGAAGCAAAATCACGAGCAGACAGAAGAGGACAGGGCACCGAGCCCGAAGACAAATACTCAACCAGTGGTAGCAGATGGGAGATGCCGCCCAGGCGAACTAAGAAAAAGTATTCACAAAGAACAGGATCAAGAGCGCAAAATAAAAATTACGCAGTTGTCCGAAGGAGAAGCCACACTCAGGGCACTCCCGGACGACAAAGTAATCAATGTCCTGGAGAAAGTAGTAGGCAAAAGAGGCATAATTAGTATCAGAAGGCACCAACAGGGAGTGACACTTGCCCTGAATGATACAGAAAAAACTAAATCGCTGATGACTGCTCTGGCATCCGGGCCTAAAGAATTTCAGCTACCACACCGGATCAAAGTCCAAGCAGAAATCTACACTGAAACCAAGAGAGTAGTCATCAAAGGGATAGACACCAGCTTGTCAGACACAGAGGCCCTCAGCTACATCCAGGCCGAAAACCCTCGGTACAGATTCACACACGCAGAAATCCTGGAACAAAGAAGACACCAGACTGATAATAGTGACTCTACAAGGGAAAACATTCCCAGAAAACATCACCATCCAGAATAGACCTCGAAGAGCACATTCCTTCATCCCGCCAGTGATACAATGTTCAAAGTGCCAGGGATTTTCTCACACAAGGAACACGTGCAGAAAAGAGACGGTCTGTAGATACTGTGCGGGCAGCCACGAATACAAAGACTGCCCAAAGGCCAAAAAAGACCAAGACTACAAAGCACCAAATAACAATAGAAAATGTACCAACTGCCTCGGAAAGCACGGAGCACGATACCGAGGATGTCCCGAATACCAACAAACAAGGCAAATAATTACAGTTGCCATTGGAAAGGGAGTATCGTACCAAGAGGCAAAAAAACACACTGAAGGCAAGTACTCTAGGTGATAGGCGCCAAGACAGCCTAACGGAACAAGTCAGACGGCTCACGACTGAAGTGAGAGATTTGAAACAACAACTGCGAAAGGAGAGAGAAAACCGCCAGCCACACAAAAACAGAACCTCAGCTGACAGATGTGAAGAAATACATGACAGCTCGGAAAGCGCGAAACAACAACAATTCATAAACGACATGAAAATAATACACCAAGACATGAAAAGAATTCAGCAACAGGTAGAAGAAGATGTAAGGAAACTGATAGAACTGAAAGATGGAAACGAACAACTACTGAAAAGAATAGAGGCAGAAAGAATGACCATTGAAGAAATTACATCAAACACAAAAGACACTAAAACGAACGACCAATGTAACGAAGAAGTCATCGAGGAAACGTGGGAAGAGCTACTCCCAACAATGATAGAAAAAGCGCTTTCCCAGACACTGGAGAAAAGGAAGACACAAGAAGCAGAAACCAGGAGGGCAAAAACTCAAAAAACTTAACAAGCCAGATAGGAAAACAACAAATGTACACCATGAACACGCCACGACACCCCGAATGGACAAGAGCAAAGAGGTATCCTGACAGGCAGCTAGTGGTCCTTTTTAGGACCAGTCCTTTTCAGGACTAACAACAGGCTAGCACCGAAGATAGTAGACACCCTATATACCCCAATTATAACCAACTTTCAGGTTGAACAGGGTATTACAGCAACATAGTAGACGAAATCAACAACACAACAACAAGCAGCGACTTTTCAGAAGTATCATTCCAGACAAGAGGGAACGAAAAGAGGCGCGCTGTGTACCCACACAGAAGAACACAAAGACATGACATATTAGCATCGGGCACTGTTGGGTGTTTTGTTTTGTTGGGTTTTGTGATGTTCGCTAGTTTATTTGTTTAATGTTTGCTTTGTCACTGAATGGGCTGTAAAAATAAATATAGCCCCTGCCTCTAGAATCAAGAGTTTTATTGTTGTTCGGGTCGGTGGGAGTGTGACAAGAGAGTGATATCACAATCACAACATAATCATCATCATCATCTCGCCCACCCCATCACACATAATAAGGTTGCTAGCCCCCATGCCCAACCTCATATTAGTCGCCTTCTACGACATGCCTAAGGCAGCAGTAGTCTTATTTTTTCTTTGTCTCTTCGGAGTTCCCCGGGACCTAAACGAGGCTTGATGATTTCTTAATTGAAAGTTAAAATGTTCCTTATCATTTACTTTTGTTTTTATGAAACTTTTAATACATCATTCGAGAGACATAATATAAAGATAAGTACATCTAAAATAGAATCAATCAAGATAAGAAATGTAATACAGGTCCACCTTGATCAAATGAATCCGGTCAAATATATAAAAAGCATGTTCCCAGAGGATGATAGAAAGGAGAGAATAATACAAATTAAATGTTAAAAGCTAATGCAGTAGCCCAGCAACATGCTCCACTGCTCAAGCATTTAAAGAAAGAAAAATAAAGTATCCTGTTCAACCTTATATAGGTTATAATTAGGACATGGTGTACTAATTCAAGAAAATAAAGTCAGATTTCCAATACCAAAATATAGTATCTTCCTCCCCCCTCCACTCAGTCCAAATAGAGTAAATCAAAACCAAATTTGTGTGAATGTTTATGTGTGTGACCTCCCCTGTCCAAGAAATAAACAAACAATAAAAAAATAAAAAAAACCCAACTAAAATGAAGTCTCTCATAACTGACCTGTTGTTAACAAGGTGAAAAGGGTGAGAAATCCCGGTGGGGGTCTGAGATTACATCAAATCCATCAATTATCTTCCATCAGCCACACAAGCATCCCATCAGACTACCCCTTTTCCTCGCACCATCATTGATCCTTATAGCCTACATTAATTTTAGTTCTTGTTACTTGTTATATACTGTTTTACTATATTGTGTAATTCTCTAGGTGTATCTATTCTCAACACCTGTTCCACAGTTATGGATGAATTGCATGCCTGTAAATAATCTACTATTGGTTTTCTCTGTTGTTCATACTTCCTACATTTTAATAAAAAATTGTGTAAATTATTTTTTTCTAGACACTCTGCACAGTAAGGTTCTTCTATTCTAAAATAGCCCATTCCTAGTTGCAGTGTAAGAAGTTTCTTATTGCTAGAAATTTTTAGTTCTCTAGATACCAGACACATTCTTGTTGGAGCCTTGGAAAATGTATATGCATGTCTGCCCTTCAGACTTTCATCCCACGCCACTGTACATTCCTGTTATTATTCTTTTAATTAAGCTTTTGATCTCTGTTTTACTCATGCCCATATTTATTTGGTTTCTATTATTTCTACTTTTCTTAGCTTCTTTATCCGCTTTTTCATTTCCTTCTATACCAACATGTGAAGGTATCCAATTAGAACAGAACATGCTCTGGAGCATAGGTAAGTATTTGACAGTAATATCTCTTCTGCTATATCAGGTCTACTGCATTCTCGTAAGTTTCTTATAGATTGAGTAGCAGAAAGTGAGTCTGTTAATACTGTCAATTGTGGCAGGGATTTTTGAAGGAGAGTGACAGATTTGATGAACGAATAAAAGATAATATCTGTATGATAAGTACGAGTTTGAAGGAACTGCCTCTCCTCGGGAAATAGTCTACTAGAAATACTTAATGTAAAGAGAATTCTGGCAACTAAACTGGATATATTCTGGATGATAAATTCTTTCTCAGGAATCCTACAAAAGGACTTTGTAAAGTACACAAGGTTGAGAAAGGAGATTTGGTGTCCAGCCACATTAAATAAAATATCCCGACCCACTGTAAGTTAGTTTAATTATGGCTCAGCCCCAAGGGATTAGATTTATGTTTAAAAACAAAATAAAGGTAACAAGAACAAATTAACAACAGACTCTGTTACTGAATTTAAAAAGATTATAGATTCTCACAACTTTTAAAGATTTACAAGTGAACAAAATGTGTAGGTTGTAATGTTTAGAAAAAAAAACTATGGTCATCATTTGGATTAGGAGATCTTTTCTATGGTAGTTTTGCTGGTAGGTATTATACTCATCTCTCCAAGGACTTCAGTAGCTGCTGAGATGATTTTTGTTCTGACTCTCTTGGTTTGGTCTGTCCCAGCACTTCAGGTAGTGTAAACAGTTCAATGGGTTCAGAGGGTGGCAGAGTTTGCTTCCCTGGACTCAGTGCACATCACAAACACAGATGAAGTAAGTCAGTCCTGCTGAATACCTCTTCTGCTTACTGGACTATGACTCGGGTTAGAATCACCTGGTATGACAGCCTAGAGTTGTACTCTGGTATGGGATGGTTAGTATGGTAAACCTGGTTGGTAGGGTATGGTTTGGTTTGATATGGTAACCTGGTTGGTAGGGTAACCTGGATGATAGGGTATGGTTGGTAGGGGTAACCTTTGGTACCGTGGACTCGTAACCTGGTTTGAACCCTGGACCCGTAACCTGGTTGGACTGGATGATTAAGCAATTGAAGTCCCATTAGTGGTGTTTCAAGAGAAATCATCTATGTCTGCTGGGCGATAAGCGTCCATCAGAAATCAAATTAAAATAATCATAGCTAACATTCAATAACAAAGTTTATCTAGTATCTATGAAATACTCCTTCTTAACTGACATTATAAGCGTATCTGGAGTTCTCAACCTCTACATGGCTGTCTGCATATTTACAGCAGTGGTTTTCCCCATGTGGGCAGTTAGTTTCACAAACAGTGATGTTTGGGACTGTGGTTCACATTGTGCCAGTAGAGCAGTATATCAATTTTGGGGTCATTATCACCAATGGTTGGAGAACCACTGGGTTATAGTTTTCAGTGCTGTAGTAAAACCTGTTGGGGTATCATTGCTGCTTGAGAACCCCTTCTTCTTCTTTCGTTCACTTGAAATATATTGTCTATATCTGCAATGTTGTTTCTTGTATAAACTTCACTGTCTTTTGTAGTTCATACAGAGGTCCGTATAGTTTTGCTTCCAGTGTTGTTTCTCTGGGCCAGTGGGTTTGCCTCAATATATCATATTCGGGGCAATCTTGAAGTACGTGCTCCGCAGTCTGGGGTGCCTGTCCACATGTACACATGGCTGAATCGCCAATCTTGAATTTTGTATACATGTGGCTGCGGAGTCGGTTGTGTCCTGTTCTGAGGCGCAGAATGACAAGTTGTTCTGATCTGATCATAGCTTGGTAGTCATCCTGCTTTGGTGTTGGTGGCTTTCTGATTGATTTGATCATCTTTTTCTTCTGATGGTACGTAACTGGTACATCCGGTTGCTCGTCTGCAGCACCTTCTTTAGCCAGTCGGTCTGCTCTCTCGTTTCCTGGTATTCCACAATGAGACGGTATCCATTGCATGGCGACCCTGCACTGGTTGCACAGTTCAGAAAGTAGGGCTTGTATACCTGGCAATTTTCTGGACTGAAGTGCTTGGAGTGCTGATCTTGCATCTGTCAGGAATACCACAGGCTGTGGACCGAGATTGGTGTTCAACAGTTTCTCAGTTGCCACCTTGATTGCCTGGATTTCTGCATCATAGTTGTTACAGAATTTCCCCGTTGGTACTCTGACCGTATCCCTAGTGTTGTTTGGGTATTCTATGTACACTCCTGCTCCTCCATTCTTGACTGCATTCTGTGCTGACCCATCCGTGTATACTGTCGTAGATTTTTTGATAGGTGAATTAAGACTTAGATTGGTCCCTTCTGAATAGCAATAGAAACAAGTGAATAGCTCAGTGAGATATAATAGTAGAAATAGATTTCACGAGTGAGATGGTGGGAAAAATACGTAAGAAGTGTGACGAAAGTACTGAGATTCTGTCTTTCAAATGGCCCATGTCTTTTTCTCCTTGCATTTTGTTCACTATTTCTAGGAGGGATTACAGAAAAATCCTTCCCCATGTTTCTTCTCCTTCTATTTATTTACGTTTTTCAGAGAGATTACGGTGGAGTTTCATCTCATCTACATCTATGTTCCTTCTCTATGACTAGTAGTCTTGTTTAGTGTTGGTGTGTAGGGAACTGTTGCATTATTATTCTAGACGAAGGACTTTAGAGCCTAGATCAGATTGGCACCAGTTTTAGTCTTTTTAAAGATATGGCATGCGGCTAGACGCATTTTCGGGATTTTATATATATATATATATATATATATATATATATATATATATATATATATATATATATATATATATATATATATATATATATATATATAATTCCGACATTGTTGCTTCATTTGTTACTAGAGGGTAGGGCTTAATCCCGTTTCTTTGTCTAAAACCCATGCACGTTGCATCAGAATGATTGGCTGAGAGCTAACTGCAGTTGAAATGCAGAGCTCCCATTGGCTTAGAACCACGCCGCGCATATGACGTCATGAAGTCGGCGCGTGGGGTCTTGATAATAAATACGCCCGAATTTCATAAGTTCGGTCTCTAAAAATTAATTGCCAAGCCGCGTTCCTGATTCAAATTATCGATTGCCTTTCAGTGGGAAAATTCGAAATTTGGTAAGCAGAATTTTCGTGGTCACTTTATTTAATTTTTGTCTAAGCCTAGGCCGATCAGTAAAGTTTCTTGGGAAGTTTAAGTTTAATGTTAATTCTTATCGATAGAGCCATCAAATATTATCTTAGTGATAGACTTGAGAAACTTTAGAGGTTCATAATAATTCCTTAATTCAGGAATAGCGGTATGGTTAAAAAGTTGAGATGCCACGGACGTGCTTTGTATTTATTGCAAAGTGGGTCGGGAGAGAAACCCGCATCTCTGTCGTAGGTAAATGTACAGAATAGCGGGAGTCTGTGTATTTGTGATTTTATTGAGAATGTAATGCTACAAGTTATTTATATTATATAGTTACCCATCTATCTGTAAGCACGGGAGTGATAGAGGTATTAATTGGAGCACGTGGGTGCGTTCATTACTGTATATTTATTTGATACCATGTTTAGAGGGGAGAGAGAGAGTGAAGCACGTGGGTGCTGTCATTAATGTATACTTATGCAGAAGCACGTGGTGGTAAAGAATGGTAAACACGTGTTGGTAACTATCGAGATGTATTTGATAACCTGGGTTTATGTATTACTTTTAAGCAGTATGTATATGCTAGCATCTAACAGGGTTATACGTTATTCATTATGTATTGTGGTTCTGAGTAAGAAGACGGAGATGAATTATTTCTTTTAAAGGAAAGTATTTTGTATTACATTTTTGAAAGTGATTATTGACGGGAATTTTAGGAATTCCTAGAGAGGTCTAGTTATTTTGTGTTAAGCATTTTACTGCATTCAGTGTCAGCGAGAAGTGGGCCAAAGTATTTTGGACAGGTAGATAGGCCTCCGTAGAATACTGTTGTGATTGTAACCAGCCAGGCAGAACCCTAGGCCAGACGGTCTGTGCGTTGTATTACCGGGTAATGTTTACTGTGGGCTCAGGTAGAGAAGGGAACAGTGGGGGAGCGGACTTTGTTGGCATGATTAATTGGGATGGTAGTGCAGAACGGGAAGAGAGTAGGGGAGTTAAGTGTTAAAGACTTAAGGGTTAGTCAGGGAGTTATATGTTATTAGAAATGTATTATTACTGTGTTTAGCTGTTGTATTTGTTTCTGTCTAAACAGCAGGTATCGCGGCTTTTTTTGAGGGAGTTGAGCGGAAGTTTGCGATAACTTTCTTCCGGCAAACAAAGTTGGCACTCTCACACAGAGCAGGGTTTGAGATCTTGCCAGAGAAGGACGAAGAAAAGAGAAAAACCCATTTTTCCAGGCAGGGGAAGACATTTCTCTAGTGGAACTAGGATTTGTGGATAAATCCATGAGCGCTGAAGCTCGTTCTGTTACACACGCAAATTTGGCATGCTGCCAGCGTTGTCGTAATTATTTCGCTTCGTCCCGGCCATAATAACGCCGAAGGCCTGAACCCATAGGAGGGAGCGGGCAGGTAACTCCAGAGTGGTAGTAGCAAAACCAGCTACCGATTCCAATTTCCAGAATCCAGTGGGGTTCTTTTAAACCTTAGTCATCAGTTCCAGAATGGTGGAGAGAGAGAGGGTGACCATACTCTCCACAGAAGTCATCGCAGTTGTCCCAAGTATAGCAGATGACAGCTACTGACGTTTTTTTTTTAGAAGAGTTAATTGTGTAGCAGTGTTTGGGAGATTTCAGGATAGGCTGTGCGGAAACGAGGTCTGTGCAGAGTTGGCATAGACACTTCATAGTAGTTCCAGCTGACTGTGAACTTAACATTTAATTTAGAATAGTTTGTGGAAGTGGAGGCTCGACATCTGAGACCCCACCAAGTGCAGTGTGGTTTATTTTTGTCTAATCCAAACTTCTGTCCCCATACAGGTTGCAATTGTGGGAGAAGGGTTGGGGTTGATGCATTTTTAACTGTGCTTGATTTTGTTCCAGGTGTGCACCCTCGCACTTTATGTATTTGACATGTATATGAGTTGTTGTTTGTTTATAGGTGTATAATAAAAACTTGTATACTTTTTTTTTAGCTGAATCAGTCATTTCATTTAAGTACAGTAGCTATATGTTGTCTGTATCTTGGTGTTTGTGAATCTTGATATAACCTTATCCCCTTAGGGTAGCTAGAGGTCGTTGACAACTATAGCACATAAGACGTCCGAAGTGGCGAGGAAAGAATCAACCTCGGTTCTTAACCTCGGAGCCAATAGTGTCAACTGTTCACATTTCACTATCATTTTCTTCTAAATCTATTTTTTCAGTCTTTCTTCTCACTAGTGTCTTGTCACTATATGTAGACAGTCTCTAGTCTTAAATCCATTTCGTGACAAGAAGCTGTCCCTGAGGTTCGAGAAACAAATCTCTCGCTCAGCCTATCTCTACAACAGAAAAAGTATTAGTCAGACAGACTTCTCAGTTATATAGATGTACTCTATATCAACCACTCACAGACTCGCGCATACAAGTGACGAACGTTTAGACGTACAGCCGTGAAAACTATAACAATGGAATATAGGTATTTGGGACAAGCTGACTAACACACTGGTATAAGTTTATGTAAATTTTATTAACATAAAGAAAATTGTCCACAACAAATAAGTTTGCTTATCAAGCACATATAATTACACATTACTAGGTTAATGAATTACTAAACGAATAATAGACCCATAGGTATAATCTTTTCCCCCCGATGTTTTGCCCACGATCCTGTTAGAAGAAAAGTGATAGCCCCAAAGAGTCACGGATTCATACGCTATAGTCTAAGGTTTACCCTCTAGAGTGTAAGAACAGAGTTAATACCTGTATCTAGTCTAAGAGGAAAACAGCATTAGCAAGAAACTTGCATAAAATGAAATTTCAAAGTGAGTGCACAATCATGTCATAAAGGAATCGCTCAGTCCTGCATTCTCTCTCTTCATTCAGCCGTGGTCCCAGGCGTACTTGCTTACCTACAACTTGGGTAGTAACTTCTGGAACAATACTTAGGACACGCACATACAGAATCTCCCGTGTTATTTTTTGGGCCAAAAGAACCCCAGTTCCACGAAGACAGGTTGAAGTCACTTCTCCAGGGAACGTTCTCTTGGTTATTATTATTTGGAATTTCTGTTTGTGTCACATTTACTTTGTCCAGGCAAGAAAGTTAACAGCGCGCACAGGGTCAATAGCTTGAAGTTTCCCGTAACTAGGAAATGTCAGGTAGGTACTTCACTCAGTATAAACAATTGATTGTCACACCACAATTAGTCAAAAAATGTCGGAAATGTTATTGTTTGTAATATAGTTCGCCACAGGGCTGCATGTACTAGAGATTTTTAGGAAGAATTTAATCTGGCGCGATCGGCCCAGTTACTTCATTTAGCCTTAAAGTTTGTGAAAATGGGTACTCTGTCGTTTCTGGATGCAATGCAAACGCACTGCCAGACAGGTTTTACTTTGTAAACCCACGTAATTAAGGACACAAATGTTTTTCTTCTCAGATTTTTTCTCATATGTACTACACCGCTGGTAGAGGTTGGGCTTACCCCAGAATACTGTATAAAGAAAAACATATAGAATACATAATATTATACACATATACTATGTCTACCTCGCGTACAATAACATATATATATATATATATATATATATATATATATATATATATATATATATATATATATAGATATATATATATATCGGTTATTTACTTTAAATCAGAAACTATAAGCTTAAAGCTTGTCTCATCGTTTAAAACTTCCCGTGAAATAAGTTATAGTCATTACCAAAAATCAATCCTCATGAATTAGAAATACGTACATATTTCGTCAATACTCAATGATGACTCAGTGCATTAATTTAGTTTAGTTAAAATATTCTCTACTAGTTACTAGCAGTTTAATTAAATTTAATTATAGCTGAATGAGTTTTCCGCTAGAAATTATAATTTATTCTGCTATCCACTGTAAAACTTAGAGAATATAGCTAAATTATCATTTAATCACTCTACACAGAAATAAAACTAGTGAAAATGAAATAGGCGATCACCACTTAAATCACTCAACACTACTAGATATTTAATATTACCTCCAAAATACTCCAAGCAGAACTACAGGCAATCACCATGAAACTAGAATTATTCACTTATATCGGTATTCTAGAAGCTCGGCAAAATTTGTCGAGAAAACTAAGAACTTCGCTATACAAGCTTATTTTCTAGCACGAAGCGATCCGTCTACTGCAACTAGGAGGACTGAATGAATTTAGTCTAACCTACTCTGGTATAATATATGAAAACGGACAAAGGATGCACGCCATTCTTGAAAACCCGAAATAGCGTCCCGTCTTAACACTTCACATTAACTCAGGCGCCAGCAATAAAACTGCCAGTGCTCGTTCTAACACCTACAGCTACCTCTGGTCATTCCCGAGCGATGCCTGTTGGCGCCTCTCACACCCATCCCCGAGAAACTTAACCGTAGAAGCTTCGTGTCAGATGAAAATGTTAGACGATATGTCTGCCATCCCATGTCTGTCGAGACGAATTTCACACTATTCGGTCTACTCAAGAACCTAGCTTAACAGAAATAAACTGCGTTGCTAAATAAGAAAAGAGACAGGCGAAGGTTTGAATGGGAGAGTTATATTTTTCACAATCAAACGAATGCGAAATAAAGGATAAAAGAGCGATATTAAAGTAGAAGACACGGGTAGAATAACGAAAAGATATAGAAATTTATTAATCATAAATCTCTCTGCGACATATACTCGGACCCAGAGGTCCTGTGGGTATTCATCTTCCAGGAAACTGAGAGTGACTGTCCTACGTTGCACGCTGTTCTGTTCATCCCTGTCGAATATTCCTTTCACTTTTGTCTGGATGTGTATTGGTAGTCCAGGCTCTTCTCTCCAAGGGGTTTGTTCTGGCACAGACTTTAGGGGGCTGTCAACTTCAGGCAGGTCTAGGTTTGTCTACGAAATCGTTTGGCCTGGTGGATGAAGCTGCTTCTTTTCAATCGCCCCATTGCTAGGTTTTGGAATCTGTCCTTCATTGGATGGCTTGGCATACAGAGGAACTTTTCTGCCTGTGTTAGCACTTTCGTGTCTCTGCGTTCTTGTATCCTCCCCACTTTCTCCATCTCCGCTATAGGCGTTGATTTCATTGCCCCCGTGATGACCCTAAGCGCCTGGTTTTGCACCTTATCTAGCTCTTGTAATGGGGTGTTTGATGCTGGACACCACACAGCTGACCCATATTCCAGGTGTGGTCGTATGCCCTGTTGGTAAACTTTACTAAGTATTTTCCCGCTGGCTCCCCATGTGGTTCCACTTAGTTTTCTCAGGATAGCTAACTTCCTCCTGGCCTTTGTTGCTGCCTTGTTGATGTGCTGCTTCCATGTCAGCCTATCATCGAATGTAACTCCGAGATAGGTGGGTTGTTTATCTTCTCTCAGGAGCTCTTCATTTATCTTGATGACACCAGCTTTTTGTTTGGGAGAGAGGGTGAAGAGCGTAGTGCTGCACTTGTCTGTGTTGATGCTGACACACCATCTATTTGCCTACGAGGTTAAGGCATCTATAGCTCTTTGTAGCAGTTTGGTGGCCACTGTTGCATGCTCATCTGTGCACCAAATTACCAGGTCATCAGCGTACATTGCCACTTTCATTCATTGTGGTATTTCAGCAACCAGGTCATTGATATAGACTAGGAAAAGTGTGGGGGACAGAACCCCTCCCTGAGGGATGCCATGACGCAGTAGAATTTTCTTACTCTTGAGGCCATCTAGTTGTACTCGGGCTCTTCTGTTATGCAAGTATGCTTTCACCCATTTGTACATCCTACCATTCACTCTACAGTTTCTCAGTTTCTTCAGAAGCCCTTCTTTCCAAACCTTGTCAAATGCTTTTCTTAGATCTATTCATGCTGCTAGTACCAGTTTTTTATCTTGGAACGCACCCTCAATCTCTTGGGAAAGGTAAGTTGCCTGATCTTCGGTAGAGTAACTCTGCCTAAAGCCCGCCTGCCTTGGTACAAGAAGGTTTTCACTTTCAAGGTACCACTGTAGCCTGAGGTTGATGATACGTTCCATAGTTTTGCAGAGACAGCTTGTAAGGCTGATTGGTCTGTAGCTGGAGGCAGTGGGACTGTCTTTTCCTGGTTTTATGAGTGGTATCATGATTGCTTCCCTCCAGGTCTGTGGAACTCTGCCTGAGTTCCAACAGATATTGAAGATCTGCAGCAGTTTTGTTTTTGCTGCTGTTCCCAAGTTCTTAATCATTTCATTGGACACTTCATCAACTCCTGGCGACTTTCTCATTTTCAATTTGGATATTGCAAGCTCCAGTTCTCTGAATGTGATTGGTGCCTCCATAACTTCAGGTATGGTTCCATCTCATCCTGCGTATTGTTGTTTCTCACGAGTCTCCTGTTGCTTCTCTGGGCTAACTTCGATGTTGTTGTCTTTAGCAAAGGAGTCTGCAAAGTTATCAGCTGCCTGTTTTCCCATGAGGATGTTTCCATCTTTGTACAGTGCAATCTTTGAGTTTCTCCCTGTACCCTCATCATTATGTTGTTTTACCAGCTTCTACAGTTTCCTTGTATCTCTTTCGAAGTTCAAGGACTCTGTTTTCTCCTTCCAGCTTCTCCGCCTGGCCTGCAACTTGGCCCTTTGGAATTTGGCCTTAGCTTGCTGGTAGTTATTGTGGTGTTCTTGGCATGGACTGGTCTCTGTCTGCTTTCGAGATGTTTCCACGTCGTTGTGCAGTTGCTCTAGTTCACTATTCCAATATGGTTTGTAGTGCTTACGAGCCCCTCTAGATATTGTTTCACGAGCAGCCTGTAATATGCATCTGCTGAATTCATCGACTAACTTATTGATGTCTTTGTCTACAGACAGATCTCTAGCCAGTATACTGGTACGATGCTGGTACATTGTCCAGTCTGCCTTCTTGTAGTTCCACCTAGAGAGAGTGCTGCTCTCCTTGACAAGTTCATTTTCCACAATTAGGAAGACTGGCCGGTGGTCGCTGCCTCCAAGTTGTTTCCCTACAACACGTGGGGTGTTCCACTCCAGGCCTGGTGAGTGGAATGCCAGGTTTGGTGTAGAGGTGGTGTGCCATGATCTCGAGTAGAAGGTTGGTGGGTCGATTGGCTGGTTAATCAGGATAAGCCCATTGTCATCCTGCCAGTTTTCAAGCTCATCACCTCTCCTGTCCATGTGATCATAGCCCCAGCTCTGTGAGTGGCTGTTGAAGTCTCCGCATACAATCAGTCTTTCTTTTGCTGGGATTGTGTCTAGTGCCAGTGGGCGGTCACTCGGACAGTAGTAGTTGAGCAGGTGGAATTCTGTACTTTCTGTCCTGAGATGAAGCATCTGGTATTCCGCCCCCTCCATATATGTTTCAAGCTGACATGCACTGATGTTATTCCTCACGAGTGTCAGTATTCCACCCTTTCGCCTGTCTATTCGGTCGGATCGGTAGCACTGGTAGCCTCTGATTTTGAAGGCTATGTCTTTGTTGAGGTGGGTTTCTTGCAGCATACATTTACTTGCTCTTCATTCAAGATATTTTCGAGCTCTAGTTTTTTGCTGTAGCCATCTTTTTTACTGTTGACGCCTTCAGCATTCCAGTGCATTATTTTAAGTGGTCTTTGCTTTGCTTGGCCAGTAGCTCCATTCTCATGCCTCCTAGCTCCACGGGGCAATTGAGAAGGACCCCTAGTAGTAGGGGTTGGGCTCTTTTCAGGCAGAGGGCCCGGCACTGCGTCTGCCTGGGTGTCCGTCATAGGGCGAGTGCCATAACGTTTTGTAGATATAGTCATATTTCCATTGCGTGTGTGCGTGGCATCCTGATTGCTGTGGTGCGCCCCTTGGCTGGTTGCCTCCGTCTTCAGCACCTTGACTTGCTAGGGCAGACTGTGGTCTTGCTCGAGTGTAGGAGGGCCTGGCCAGTCTTGGTTTTTCGGCCGCTGATGGCTGTACTTGAGCCCCATCTCCACGTCAAGGAGCTGGCCTCGATGGGGTTGAGAACCCTTGATTTACATTCTTGCTACTTGAGCAGTGAATCTATTTGAGGGTAGTCATGGTCTCAAGGGCTTGAGAACTGCTGGCTTACATTTCGTCAGTCAAGTGTTGAATTCATGACAATGGCTACATAAGTGTATACATTCTTATAGTCCTATTTACTGTCTGAAATATCATATGAATAACTAATTATAAAATAGTACTTCAATCATAGAACATGGTATATGCATAGAAGAACATTCCATGATGAAAAAAACAGTAATGTCCAATATGAGACAAAGGGATAAGAAATGTGATTGAGATTACCTTTATCAAGATTGTTGAATCTTGACAGAGAAAACTGGAACATTATAAGAAAGAGAAAGTAGAAGGACCACTAATACACTTTCTGTTCTGCTTGGTTCAGTGTGCAAATCCCAAAGTAACATTAATATACATCAACTATTTAACCCTGTCTTATTTCTGCCAGGATGTGAGACAAAGATCAGTGATTAATTATGACTTCAGCGAACTCATACATTAGAAATAGTTGAGTAACCTGTACATAGTGAAATAATAATTATTGTCACTGAAATGAACTCCGCCTATGCCGGTCCCAAGCCCGGATGAAAAAGGAGGAGGGCGGCCTGCATGGAGGCCGTAAGGAGGCAGCCCCTCCACCATGCAAAGGCACAACAGGCCAATCACCTGTTTGTCTTAAACTATGATTACAAGCAATATAAGAGAGAAAACCGGACTGATTCTAAAGGCGACGAAGTGGAACGGACTACGGACTACGACTTATGGAACATGGAACACAAGAAGTATAAATGGGAAAGAAGAGGAGCTGATGGAAGAGATGAGGAAAGCAAAACTAGAAATCCTGGCTATTACCGAAACAAAGAAAAAGGGACAAGGAGTCATGGATCTCGATGGCAACACTCTGCTATACAGTGGTGTACCCACATCTGAAAGAGCTAAAGGGGGCGTGGGTTGCATTGTGGCCAAAAACCAGAAAGATAGTATCAAGGGATGGAACTTTGTCTCGGAGCGCATTATGGTTGTAAAACTAAAAGAAGGAGAAACCATAGTCAACCTGGTCATAGTGTATGGGCCAAATGAGGATGAGAGAGCAGAGGTCAAGGAAGAATTCTTCGAGCTGCTTCAAAGGACAGTGGATGACTGCCTAGATGAAATTATCATGCTCGGAGATTTCAATGCCAGAGTTGGAAATGACCATGCTAGATGGGGTGGAGTTATCGGAAGATATGGAGAAGATACTCTCAATGACAATGGAAAGCGACTCCTCAGATTCTGCAGTGAGCAGAATCTGATCATTACCAACACAAAGTTCCCCATAAGCGCATACATGCATACACTAGGTGTGAACCAACAAAGAATGAGAAGTCAGTGATCGACTATGCCATTGTTAGGAGGAGCTCATTCAAATATGTCCGGGATGCTAGAGTCTGGAGGGGGCCAGAGATTGGAAGTGATCACTACCTGCTTACAATCAAAAGAACAACTGAAAGAGTTGCTCAGCCTAGGAACTGTCCAGCACCACGCAAGAAACCAAGTAAACGAACGGAAGAAATGAGCATTAAGACCTACAAGCTGAAAGAGCCAGAAATTAAGACCAGATATCAGGGGCTTATTGCTACAGCAATGAGAAACACAGAAGAACAACCTGATGACTTGGAAACCCTGTGGCTTAAATTCAAGGACATCATAAAGACAGCTGCTGCAGAAGCATGTGGTGAAGTCCGACTTGGGAACAAGAGAAAGAGGACACCTTGGTGGACAGAGGAAGTCAAAGAGAAAATAAGAGAGAAGAAAATGGCATGGAAACAATATTTAGGAGCTAAAAACACAGCAGGACAAATAGAGAAATATAGAGAATATGTGATACTCAGAACAGAAGCAAAGAACAAGGTGCTAGCAGCAAAACAGAAGTCCTGGGAAGAATTTGGAGAAAAGCTAGAAAAGGATGCGCAAGAAAACCAGAAATTGTTCTATAAGACCCTAAAGAACATGAGGAAGGAAAAAACAATGCCCTCTTAAATTTATAAAGGACAAGCAAGGCAAATTGCTTACTGCCCCGAAGGAAGTAATGGAAAGATGGAAAGAATATTTCTCAGAACTCCTTGATGGTGAGCAAGGTAGAGCATCAGAAATGATAACCACTAGCACAGAAGAGGATACAAATGGTGATGAAGATGACATAAAGATGGAAGAACTGAAGGCAGCACTGGAGAAAATCAAGATGGGCAAAGCAGCAGGGCATGATGTTATAACACCAGAAATGGTTAAGTACATGGGAGCATCAGGCGACCTATTACTCCTAAGGGTCCTACAGGCAGCATGGTGCAACAAGGCCATACCAAAGGATTGGGAGATTGCCATCATAACACCGATTTTCAAAAAGGGTGACAATCGACAATGTGGAAACCACAGAGGCATATCCCTTCTCAGTGTCCCTGGTAAAATCTACTATAGAATCCTAGAGCAGAGACTCCGATGTCTAGCTGAGCCACAATTGGATGAAGCCCAGTGCGGATTCCGAGCAAACCGAAGTACTCAAGACCTAATCTTCACACTCAGACAGCTGAGTGAAAAGGCCCTTGAGTACAAGAGTGAGATCCATCTTTGTTTCATAGATCTGGAAAAGGCGTTTGACAGGGTCCCCTGGAGCAAACTTTGGGACTGTTTGGCAAGGAAGAACATTCCAGCACCTCTGATTCATGCTATACAGAGCTTCTACAAGTCTTGCAGAAATTATGTGAGGACAGCAAACTATAAGTCAGAAGAGTTCAGGACCACCACTGGTGTAAGACAAGGCGATATCCTGTCACCTTATCTTTTCATACTCCTCATGGACGATGTCATCAAGGCATGTAAGGAGAGAACAATAAAGTATTCAGTGGGGTACTGGAAGATGAGACAGGTCTGTATTTCAGAGCTAGCATTTGCTGATGATGTTGTCCTGATTGCTAAATCAGAGACACATCTCCAATCCAACCTGCAAGTCTGGAAGGAAGAGCTGGAGAAGAGAGGGATGGTCATAAGTAGCTCTAAAACAAAATCCATGGTGATATCACGAGAAGAAAGAAAACATCAGATTAAGTTGGGAGAACAGGTCCTGGAGCAGGTCGACCACTTTAAATATCTCGGAGCTATTATAGACCGAAAGGGGGGCATCAAAGAAGAGTTGGCCACTCGAAAAGCAGCGGCTGGGAGACTTTATCAGGCCATAAATCGAGGATTCCTCAGCAAGAAAGAGGTTGGTAAGAAAACGAAGATGGCTGTATACCGCTCCACCTATGTCCCAGTCTTGACATATGGATGCGAGTCATGGGCAATGACTACAACCCACAAAAGCCAGATTCAAACCTCAGAAATGAGGTATCTGAGGAAGGTGGTTGAAGTAACAAGAAGAGACATGGTCCGCAACCAGACGATACGTCAAGGCCTAAAATCCCACCCTCTGCAGACCCAAATAGAACAGTCACAACTAAGATGATTTGGCCATGTCTGCAGAATGGGAGAAGATCGGCTACCACGACAAGCATGG
The DNA here is from genome assembly GCA_024509875.1 of Oreohelix idahoensis. Taxonomy (NCBI): domain Eukaryota; kingdom Metazoa; phylum Mollusca; class Gastropoda; order Stylommatophora; family Oreohelicidae; genus Oreohelix; species Oreohelix idahoensis. The sequence continues at coordinate 59,249 of JAMPIV010007558.1, forward strand.
GAAACAAAGAGCCAGGGATCCAGACCTCCAGGATGACCCAGAGTCCGCTGGGAGGACAACATTAGACAATCTTTGAAGGACCGAGGACTAGAATGGAACCAGGCCAGGAAGAAGACAGCCGATAGGATAGTCTGGCGCTCTCTCTTCCAAACCTCTACACCTCACGGTAGAAGAGGAACGACTAAGTAAGTAAGTCACTGAAATGTTTTATTAGTTTATTTCTTGACTATTTACAGTATAACCATTTATTGTTGGGAGATTTCATATGTTTTTAAAAAAATCATTTTTTTGCTTTTGTTTTCCTCATATAATGGTCATTGTTTTTAATTTTTGTGTAAATTATTTGTTTTGGTTTATGGGTTTTCTTTGTTTTTGTTTACTGAATGTTAGATGTTTTTGAACATATAAAGATATTTATTTGTTCCATTTTGTGTTTGTTTTTTATTATATAATATTACTGGCATAATTATTATTATTAGCATCATCAGAATGATTGTGTTTACTTGTTCATGGAGATGATCTTAATTTATCCAGCAGCCAGTGTATATGGGATATGGGTGCCACCAGGATAGGATGATTTCAAGGCATCTCAAATCCTGTGTATTGGAGGGGGAAACATTCAGACACTGTGTGGCACCTTGCTCTTAGTGTGTTACTAGGAAGATGTCTAAATGTGATGATACGTGACCCTCATATCAGTCCCTGAGCTCCACACAATGCTTGCAATGTTAACCCTTTCAGAGCTTAGTCACTTTCCTTCTCTTTGTCAGTGTTCATATTTTAATTTTGTTCCCTTTCTTCATGTCATTTCTTCCTTTTTGTTTTTGATCTAACAGTCTCTATCATTGAGGTTTGAAAGATTAGCCCTTCTTAAGACAATGCAATAGCACTCTGTGCTTGTGCTTATCTGGTTTATTAGTCCTCATCAGTGAGGTTTGAGGATTAACCATTCTTGCTAAGGTGCAAGAGCACTTCATGCTTGTTTTATTTTTGTTCCTGTACCTTTTGCCTTCCATCATTTTTCATTTTCCCTATCTATCCATTGCACAGACTGCCTCTGTATAAGCATGTGCCATACTGTGGAATATATGTGGTCATGACTCGCCACATATCTTAATTCTTGATGGTCTTCAATTCTGTTGTTACTTTCTTTCCATGACAATGTGCCAAGCTATTCACTATTTTGCTTCTTTTGCTACCTATCATGCTGTCCATTTTTTTCTATTGTTTCAGTGTTTCTGAGTGCTCTTATTACCAGAAGTCAAATAAAGATCAACTGCCTTCTTATCTTTGTAATTATATTTCTTTGTCCATGCTACTTTCTAGTACTGATTTGTTATCATAGCCATCCAATGGATTCCTAACATTCTCCTGAGAAACTAAATCTCTGTTTTATTGCTCTGGATGCGTCTACAGCAATCTTAACAGCATAGTTTTCCTATTAAAGTATCAGGTTGAGAAGAAACCAAATACCTGTTTATGAATAATCTCAATATGTGAAGAAACTACACCAACAGCAACAAATAAAATTCCCAAACCACACTGCATTATGCAGTTAGAAATGCTAAAAAACTGCACCAACATAACCTCATCATCATTTTCCTTTGACTCCCTGCGGAGCATGGAGCCACCACTGTACCTAGAAAACCTCCTGCAGGAAGCCTGTAACAAACCAGTCATATGTTTTTGCAGCAGTGGTTGCTGTGGCTATTTGTTTTACATGATGAGGTTGTCAGCCCCCATATAGCTTTGTACAACATGCCTGACCATTTCTACATATGAGGAAAGCCTATTGTTCTCAACCATTACAGAAATACAGCACAATATTATCACAGTGCTAATACAGCAGGTTTTTTTCATAACCGTTTTTTGAAATACATAGGTTTGAGTTGTTATATGAGATCGTGACAAAGGCAAAGCTGCTATCAAAAGTCTCTGGACTGGCCACATAGATCACTAACTGGAAGTAGTACATACTTGTATCACTTAATAGCACTAAACACCTCCTTTCTGAAGCAATATGTCAAGTTTCATGTTGGTACATGCACATGTTCCTTTTTTCTCAAGCATTTGCGTACAGTGCTGCCAGCTGTTTTCTGCAATTCACGAGTGAAGTGAAAGGGTTGACTTGTCATGCTTGCTGACTCATGATGAGAGGCAACACTAGTTGACAGCAGGGACCTCCAGGAGCAGGTCAGAAATGACTCAAACTTCCTTTCCAAGGTCAGCACTGATTATGAAAGCTGAGTTTATGGCAATGACCCAGAAACAGGGCAGCAATTGTCCCCTGGAAGAGTCCATCTTCAATGTGACTGAAGAAAGCAAGGCGTTGATAGCAATGTTAAGAGCATGCTAATCTGCTTCTTTGACATGCAGGGAGTAGTCCACAAGAAGTTTATTCCTCCAAGTTAGATTGTGATCAGTACTTCTATATTGCGGTGTAAGGATTTGAGGAGGGGCATGAGGCAGAAACCTCTAGAGAAGTGGTACACACAGGACAAGCTCCTGCATCATGACAATGCACCAGTTTTGTCATTGCAGCAATTTTGGTCGAAAACAGTATGGTTGTGGTCCTTAACCCATTCTCTCCCGACATACCATCCTGTGATTTGTTCCTGTTCCATAAAATACAGATTCACGTAAAGGGGCAAAACTTTTAAACCATTGAGGAGATTTAGGTGGAACTGCAGGAACAACCCAAAGAACAGGGTTCCAGAGATGCTCTCAAGGGTAGGAAAGGTGCTAGAATCCTTGTATCAACTACCAAGTGGACTACTTATTGTAGATGATGACAGCGATTAGAACCTCTGGTTAGCCTAGTCTTTCTTTTATGGCTACAGTCTGGGAACTGTTGGATAGCCCTTTGTAAATCTGTCTCTCTCTCTCTCTTTCTCTTACTGCCCTACTTTCTCTCTTATTCTTTCTCAAGCATATTTTGTTAAATTAAAATTTACCACATTAAATAATGTCATAATAATGCTTTTATTTGAGTAAACCATAGTGTGGTAGAAAAATAAAAATGTACTGATTAAGTATTTTCATACATTCCCAAGAATTTTTAATTCAGAACAATAAAACGTGCTATTCCGATTTATAGAACATAACAATTTAACATTAAGTAACTGCTGTTTTGACTGTCAACAAATTAATTACATAAACACACATACAGTTTCATTATAGCAGACATCTGAAATAAGAGATGTTGCTTAAAAAAAAACAATCTTCTGACATATGTGAACACAAATGACAGCCAAGAAGTTTACTCATGTTTTATAACTAGATGTTGTGCACAACAGAAGGATTCAAATGGTATGACATGATTACAAATATGAAACCAGACAAATGCCAGTGAAAATAGAAATGTGGAAAAGGTGTTAGCATAGGATAAAATGCAACTTGAGGAGACGAGCTGATAGCATTTCGAGGCAGTCCTTGTCCCAGAATTCCCAAGGTAAAAGAAACTGAAGAAGACTTAAAAGCTAACTGAGAAAAGAAGTGAAGATAAACTTCTTCTTTGTTCACTTTATTCAGACGTCAACTTGAATGTATTCAAAGAAAGCAGTGTCAGTTTGAGGCTGTTGGTATCTCCCTAGTGTTTTTCCAGGAATAGTACTGGTGACGGACATATGCGCTTTCTATGTTCCTCATATGTTGGGCACCTTTGAAGTAGGAGACAGACTTAATAAGGATAAATGTAACATGAAAAGAACTTGAGCAAATGGCACAAGACAAGAGAGTTTGACGAGCTGATTGACAGCTTATGCTCCACAGGGAGGTCAAGTGTAATGATGATGATGATTTAAGATGCTTAGAATAATCTAAAATTCTTGGCTAATCACAGATACACTTCTGAATAAAGAATTATGATTTCCTATTTAGAACATTATGTAAATGACTGTACAATACTTTTTTTCCTCACACAACAATAAATTCTAAATAAATATTACACCCACATAAAGGTATGTTTTCAGGCGCTCGTGAATAATAAAGAAGTAGAAAACTAGACAACAGAAAAACAACAGGTGTGAGTGGCTTACCAGGGAATCGAACCCAGGACCTTTCGAGCGGCACCCCCGCTTACCTATGGAAACGAATCACACTATCCTCCCTGCCAGCTAAGCACCACAAAAATGATGCTTCGATGACAGGGGTTATTAGTGCGACCAGCAACACATAACACTGGAAATTTACCTAGGGCAATCCAGCCTATTAATGAAGCAATCACTTCTGTTGTTCCCCTGTTATACAGTATAGGTCAGATTACACAAGACAAAGACCTTCATACTGTGTCTAGTAAATGATAGAAGACTAAGAACAGTAAGTACAGTACAGAAAGCAGGTTTTGGTATTGTAAAAACGTTTAAAACACATAAAGAAGGGAAACCCGAGGCCTGTAAACAGTAAATAAATATTACACACACATAAAGGTATGTTTTCAGTCGCTCGTGAATAATAAAGAAGTAGAAAACTAGACAACAGAGAAACAACAGACGTGAGTGGCTTACAGGGGAATCGAACTCAGGACCTTCAGTGCTGCACCCCCGCGTATGGAAAAAAAATTAATTAACAGACAAAGATGAATGATATAGAAAGGTTAAAGGAAGGTGATAAAGGACATGATAAACATGACAAAAAAATAACACTAAGCAAGTACAAATACAGAAACAAGAAATAAATATCAATGCTATGAACCAACAACAAAAATGTAACAAAGAAAATAAAATAACAAAAATAATGTAACAGAATGGCCTGATGAGATAGGAGAATCCAATGCAGAAAGTCAAGTCAATAAAACAGTTTTATAAACACAGAAAGTGTTGCCAATGGTGATAAGAACCACCAGAAATGCCAAGGAATAAATTTTTTTTTAAATCAGATATGGACAAGGTTCACAGTTCACATAAATAAAAACATTGAATTAATTTCAATGCCGCTATAAACATTTATAATACTTGGGCCTAAAATTATATCAGTGGAGGGACCCTATAATGCTCATAACCTAGATGTCAAGAACTTGGCAAGGTCACTGACTGTTAAAGGACTGTAGGTTTTCTTTTCTGCATCCAGGTAATACAAGGGGTCCTTGACATTACTGAGGTCAAAACCTTCATTAACTAACTCCACCTTTCGCTGTTTGAATGTGCCAGTAATGATTGCTTCATCCAATAGGCGTACAAACAGGGGTCTGGCATATGATGGAAGTTCCTCACACACGTGCTCATACAACTCCTTCAGTTCTTTTGGACCAAGTTTATAGCCTTCATTCAATGTCAGGGCCACCATTCCTGCTCTACCCTCGCTGCCTGTTAACAGGAATAATAAAAACAAATGAAAACCAGCTATGAACTCAAACAAGTAAAAATACAGCAATCCCCCAGTCTTACGATGCTAGATTTGTGCTATTTAGATATAATGCTTTTTTTATTTTATGTCATAAGCCTTTATACGTTTAAAAAATTAGATCTTACGCTGTTAGCAAAATTCCGTAGGAGGCAGGAATGTAACTTTCAAGTTCATTCAGGGTGCCGGAATAGCCAAGTATTGTCACTGCTAGCATAATGAAGCATGACCCCAAAATTAAATGCAGTTCTATGGTAATCCGTAACATAGAACAAGATCTTAATTGCTATAAAGTGCTTCTTGAAAGAAAAAGGTGGCAAAGCAAAGCAAACTCGTAATTTTTTTTTCTTTTGGTTTTATTTTCAAGCCTCTTCCAATATATTCTAATCCCATTGGAGACAGAAAAACTTTTTTAACACCTACAAAACATTCTGCTAACCAGTCGTCTGATGATGAAGACAGCTTTGCCATGACAACTGTTGCCACGAGTGATGAAGGAGTAGCGATTAAAGTCCTTTAATATTTTAAAAATATGTTTTGTAAGTACAGTACATATATAATATTTTGTTTGTGTTCAATATGTTTGATAATTATGTGTAGTTAATAAATGTTGTTAACTATTTAGTCTTTGTTTTGTATCACTTTTTACTTAATTTTTATACAGCTTTCTGAACCTTGGGAACAAATTAATTTCTTCTTCTTCTTTGATCCTTAGCCGCCAACCATCAAAGCAGTCAGTGGCCAACATGCCTGGTGGCGTCTTGTAGGGCAGCAACAAATTGATTCCACTGTGCTCGGTCGGTGGCCATCCTTCATACAGTGCCCTAACTCTGGTTCATTCTTTGCATCTCAGCCTCCACAGTCCTCCGCCAAGTTGTTTTTGGTCGGCCTCTCTTTCGTTTTCCTTCAGGGGTCCATAGCATAGCTGTTCTTGTGATGGCATCGGGGTCTCTTCTGAGGACATGGCCAACCCAACTCCAGTGTCTGCTAGCTATGATGGCGTGATGTCCTCTTGCTTGCTCCGAGTAAGCAGATCTTGGTTGGTGATGGTATTCGGCCAAAAGATTCGGAGAATTTTTCTTAGGCAGGTTGTGCGAAAAGAGGACAATTTCGACATTTCCTTCTCTGTTACTCTCCAGCATTCCACACCATAGAGAAGCACAGAAAGCATACAGCTCTGATATAATCTTAATTTTGTGCTTGTGTTGTACTGAGAGGACTTCCAGATGTTGTTTAGACTATTGTAGTGGATTTGTTGGTATTGTATGATTGTGATATTACCTAGTGTGATGCATGAGGTCAGCTGTGAAGGCTCCTGAGATAAATGTAGTTGTGAATTTACAGAAGGCCCTTCTTGCTACCACTATGACCTCACACCTATCTTTTTTACTAATGAATGTGGTTACGTTAAATATCTAGGGTACTGATATGTAATGTGTTGTGGTAGTTTACATACACACACACAGATATTTAATAAGTCTAATAATATTAATAAAATGTTATGACACACTGAACTAACTCAAGCTGTGTAAAATTTTGATAGTAAATTTTCTTTAAGTTTATTTGTTCTGAACCAAGGTTTTATTTTGGTCAGAACATATGAAAGGTTTTGCGATTATGAATGAAATGCATGAATATATGGCATAATAAATGAAAGGTGTGTACATTTGTATCTTACAAGACTAGTTAATATTACTACTGTTTATAGTTGTAATTTATCTGGGAGAACGATTAATGGATGTGCTGTTGGGGTGGCCTCATCACTCCCTGTCTATGGCGACTAAACATTGTCCATTTATTGATGGGACTATAATTGGTGTGTTAGAAAATAAGTTGAGTTGGTGAAGGTCCAGCAGGCCAGACGCTCACGTATCTTGAATGAGTAGTTCTGGTGCTGGAATCTGGTGGCCCCACCTCTCCGTGCTTGGGGGCAATATAAGGCTGCTCTGCCAAAATATAAACTGCACGGGTCCACTCTTGTATTATTCAACACATCATTTGACACCACATTGGTGCCAAATAAAAACTCACAGTTCTGAAATAAAAGTATTGGTCATGTGTCAGAATTCCATCCTCTAAACCATTTCTGGACACAACACTACACACAACAACACCACATAGACGGGTCAGATCTCTTTGACCATACAACACATCTTACCAAGTTGGTTTCACACAGGATAAGTTCCCCCAGACTACATATTCTGAAATATGTTCATTAGCTTCCTGCCATAGAATAGGATAGGTGATATGTTCCACTGATCTCAACACTTGATCCGCCCTTCATAATCCTTGCTGGAGTTTATGTATTTGTTTGTCTCTAGACCCTGAACTGGGGCGGGGGGTCTAGAGCGAATCCTTACTTGTTGTAAGGGATAGATTTTGATATGGCAGTATCAAATCACTCGAAACATTAAACAAATATTAAAATATACAAAGAAATACTTTCAGTCTTACCAGAATTATGAATATAGAACACAGTTATATGCTAGCAAAACTCAGCTGAGCTGCTGGCTCTAGTATGGCGTCCCTCTAAATATTTCAATTAGCTTCTGGGAAATACACCACTGAATTATTTACTGTGTCTACTACTGGACAGTTTATGTTGAATGGCAAAAATGCGCGTCTGAGCGCCGATAATATGTTTATCTGTGGCCAATCACCACCTTTTTTCCTTTTCAAATTCAAACCTCCTACCAAAAGTCAATTCAGTCATACCTCAGTCAAGTATGTATTATTGTCTGTTGGTCCGTCCGTCTCTACTTGCGTTTCACAAAAAAACACACTTGTTTTTTTTGAACCAACTCTGCCGTCCCCTACACAATTTTGCCTTTAAAGTTATTTTTAGCCACAATTCTCCACCACATTCCCTCTCTTTCATTCCAACTAGATTTTAGCACTTGAGTCTCAAGGCCGCAATTTTTGAAAATTAGGGACATTTTTTGTTTCAATGCAGTCGCTCGCTGATATGAACAACACAGTCTTTTGTCAATATCTTTCTTATTATCTATCCGTCTGTATAAATGAAAGCATATTATTTCACTGCTCAAGATGGGCCATCAGGCCAGCTAGGTTTTATATTCCTAACATTATTATTAAGAAAAAGTTACTTTTCAAGGTTAGTTGTTTTTTTGAAATATTTTCGAGCATCTTCTGTAATGCGTTCGTCGCTGAATTCAAATAAACGGACTAAGTTATCGCAAAAGCGTCCAAGAAATGACTGTTGCGTATAATAGCTAAGGTCCCTTTTGTCGATTTCTTTACCTTGTGTCAACTTGGGAACGTGAATTTTTTTCCTTTCCCCACCAATTGCGTCTTTTTAGCCTTGCTAGTTTTAAGCACGTGTTCAGTCATATTTTTTCCTTTTGATCTCCGTTCTCATCCCGTTCCAAGGGTAAACGTTTTGCCTTCACGTCTAACAAGTTAATTTCCATGGCGGGTGGTGACCCGCGGCGTGGGCGATCATGTATTCTAGTAGCTTACGCATTAGTTTTTATCCCTACATTTTATCTTTGGAGATATTTTAACGTTGTATCACGGTTAATTTTATCACAACTATAAAAGGCTGTTCTTGCTTTGTTCATTCTGTTGTTGATGTCTTTGCTTGCTCCACCATCTGGTGTTACTATGCATCCTAGGTATGTGAAGGTGTCTGTCTGTTCCAGTTGTTGATTCCTTACTGTTATGGGCTCGGGGTTGCTCACATTGAGTGTCATGACCTCTGTCTTCTTTAGATTGATGTTCAGGCCCACCTGCTGGCTATACTTATTAAGTCTATCCGTTTTTTCCTGGATGTGTTGATGTGAATGTGCTAGTAGTGCAATGCCATCTGCATATTCCAAATTAATTTAGATATCTAATAATTCTTTTGGGAAATCAATTTTTGTTTAGTGCTTTTTCAGTTAGTGCTCAATTTTTAAATAACGAATTAACAACACTAAGCGGTGGATTGCTGTACAGTGGATCCTTTCCCACTGCAATATATATATGGAAATGAGAAGGCAGAAAAACTTGCCAAATAAGGAGGAAGGAAAATCCATACAGAAAACAAAGTTACATATAAAGAGATAAAAGCAATGATCAGAAGAAAAATGGCATATGAACACACAGACTCTGATACTGCAGAACCATACAATACATTACCAAGAAGACACCAAGTGATAATTTTCAGACTAAGAACCGGCCATTGCAGACTCAAATACCATCTGTACAATAAACTGAAAATCAGACACACAGATATGTGCCCATGTGGGGAGGACAAACAAACAGTAGAACATGTGGGGAGGACAAACAAGCAGTAAAACATGTGGGGAGGACAAACAAACAGTAGAACATGTGGGGAGGACAAACAAGCAGTAGAACATGTACTTGAAAAGTGTCGGCTGCATGAGAGGAGCTGGCTGGCATCATGACCATCTCCAACCCAGCTGAGGAAGAAACTCTATGATGATGAGAGAGAACTGGGAGATAGATGTGGTTATTTGAGAGTGAACAACAAAGAAGACTGCCTGTTACACTTTGTATTTTAAAAAATGTATACATTATACTCAAGATAAATGATAGAGAATAAAAATAAATGATAATACAATGGTTAAAGACAGTGTTGATACACACAACAAACTAAATGATGATAAATCAATCATTACCCTAGAGCTCCCCAAGGAGCATTGGCCTTCAACAAACACGTTACATTCGCCTTTCCCATGTCATCAGCTCCAGGTCTTTTCATGTCTTCCTCGTGCCTTGCATTCATCTTCACTTCTCTTCTTCATCTATATTATTGTCTCTCTCTACCTCTGGTCGGCGTCTGTGGCCTAATGGATATGAACGCAGTTTCATAATCCAGATATACCAGGTTTGAAACCTGCTGCAGGCGGTTTGGTAGCAGATCACTTTGTGTGAATTTTTAACAATGGTATAAGCGCCGTACCGTTCAGAAAGCAATGGCAAACTACTGAATGAAAAAAATTGCCTAGAAAAATCACAAACAGCCAATAAAAGCTGGGGTTGATTGCCACGTCCTGTAAAGGATAAGCAACTAACTCTACCTCTCTTACCTTGGAATTCCAGAACAAGGACTGTCTCATAATGCTATCAACAGGTTTCCTCATTTTGTGTCCAATCCATTGCTAGTGTCCTCTTCTCATCTCGTTCCGATGGTACTTGTCTGGTCCTTGTCATCGGTTCCACACTTTTAACCTTGTTGTACCATTTCAATCCTTCTGTTCTATGCCAGAACCCATTTGTGAATCAGTGTAACATTTTGGCTGTTGTTTTTGTTGTTCTCTGTTTCAGAGTCATGCCTTTAATCAGCTTTCTCCAAACCATCATTTTTTTCATTATTACCATTAATTCTTTCCGTGTCTTCTCTGTCATACACATTTCTGCTTCCAGATCTCTTCTTCACATGTTTAGGGGTCTTCATAAATTCCAAGATAGTGAAAGAATATAGCATAAAAGGACGGCTGCTATGACTCAGAAAAGCAGTAATATAGACATAGTTGGAGCAACAGACAGTGATATCAGAATAAGAATACAAAAGATAAGGGGAGCTTTAATTGCATTAGGAAATACATGGAGATCAAAGGAAATAAAATCCAACATAAAAATTAGAATCTTCAACTCAAATGTCTAGTCAGTCCTCTTGTACAGCTCTGAAACATGAGGAACAACATAACAATAACTAAGAAATTAGAGACTTTCATAAATGGGTGCTTGTGCAGAATAGGATTGAAATGGTATGACATGGTTAAACAATGTGCAACTAATGACAAGAACCAGACAAGTGCCAGTGGAACAAGAGATGAGAAAAAGTTACTGGTTGTGGACAGAACGCACTCTGAAGAAACCTGTTAATAGCATTGCAAGGCGGTCCTTGATATGGAATCCCCAAGTTAAGAGAGTTAGGAACAGATTAAAAAACACATGGAGAAGAGAAATGAAGGCAACTGAAAGGGGTCAGTAAAATATGGAAAGACCTGCAGCTGATGGCACGGGAGAAGAGAACTTGACAGGAGTTTGTTGAGGGCCTATGCTCCATGGCATGCTGAGGGCAATAATAACGATGACTAACCGCTACAGCCATTGCTTATATAAGAAATAAATTCAAGACGTGGGAAGCTATAGAGAGAGATAAAATGAGTTTATTATGAAATGGACTAGCATTCAGAAATGCTGAAACTTGACATCTCCTTTGAACTACTGGTATTACAGTAGTTTGAAGCAAGGTAAAGCAGCTGAATATATGAATACACTCACCAGGGATTTGAACTCCATACACATTGGCATCATGAACAAATTCCAGATCACTGATAACATTGGCAAGTTCTGTTGTAGAAACATTCTCTCCTTTCCATCTGTAATGGTAAAAATGAAATGAAAAATTAGTACTTAAGAACAAGGAGAAATTGAAAGAACAGTCAGATTAGACAATTCATCTTTAATCCCTCAGTTACAAGATAAACATTCTACATCAGGAAAATAAACATGGGCAATGCAAAAGATACTTTTAAGCCTTGCTGTCAGTTAATGTGAAACAATGTGTTTCTACTTCTTCTTACCTTACAGCCTCCTCCCCCCTCCCCCAGGAAGCATAGGTCTTCAACAAACACATACCAAGTTCTCCTGTCACGTGCTATCAGCTCAAGGTCTTTCCATGTCTTTCTCATCATTTTCATTTGTGTCTCCAGTTCTCTTCTCCCCTTATTTTTTAAATCTACCTTTGCTGCTCTTACCCTGGGGACTCTAGAAAAGGACTGCCTTATAATGCTATCAACAGGTTTTCTGAATGTGTGCCCTATCCATCGCTACCATCTTCTTCATTAGCACTTGCTTGGGCCATGTCATCAGTTCTACATTGGTGACCTTGTCATATCATTTCAATCCTTCTATTCTATGCAAGCACCCATTTTTGAAAGTCTAACTTCTTGATTGTTGTTTTTTGTTGTTCCCCATATCACTAATAGTGTGGAAAAAAGATGCATAGTGGTAGAGTGGAATGAAGCACTTACTAAGTACATTTTTCTTTAATCTGGTTTGTTGAATTTATCATAACAACATTAGGAGGTTACAGTAGCATAAGCTGGAGGCAACAGCATAAATGTCTTGTGTTACACAATAACACAGTTGAGGTCTATAAAGATGGCGGTACAGTTCTGATAGAGAAACTTCACATGATCTTCCAGCAAATGTGGCAGAATGAAACCATCCCACACAATCTCAAGGATGCGTCAATTATACATCTTTATAAACGTAAAGGTAATCGCCAAGACTGTAACAATCATCGAGGCATCTCCCTACTATCAATCGCTGGGAAGATATTTGCCAGAATCCTTCTTAATCGCCTTACGGCTCATCTTGACAAAGGTCTTCTACCTGAAAGTCAGTGCGGATTCCGGAAAGAACGTGGAACCACCGATATGGTGTTCGCTGCAAGACAGCTTCAAGAAAAATGCCAAGAACAGCACTGTGACCTGTACACAGCTTTCATCGACTTGACAAAGGCGTTCGACATGGTCAGTAGAGAGGGTCTATGGAAGATCATGGCAAAATACGGCTGCCCAAAGAAATGTATCTCAATAGTGCAGCAACTGCATGATGGAATGCAGGCTAGAGTTCAGGAAAACGTTGAGCTATCGGAGCCTTTCCCAGTTTCAAATGGAGTTAAACAAGGGTGTGTACTTGAACCGACTCTTTTCAGTATCATGTTTTCTGCTATGCTGACTGATGCTTTCAGAGATGGGGACACAGGAATCGACATCAGATATCGTATTGATGGAAAATTGTTTACCTTAGGAGGCTTCAAGCAAAAACCAAGGTCAAATTACACACCATCAGGGATCTTCTGTTTGCTGACGATTGTGCCCTCAGTGCTGGCTCAGAGGCTGATCTGCAGCATAGCATGGATAGATTCTCCGAAGCCTGTTCCAACTTTGGGCTTACCATCAACACGAGGAAAACAGAAATCATGTACCAACCAGCTCCTGGCACAATTTATACTGAGCCAATCATCAAGGTAAATGGTGAGAAACTGAATGTTGTGAACAGATTCACATACCTTGGTAGCACACTATCCCAGAACATCGTCATTGATGATGAGGTGAACACCAGGATCTCCAAAGCCAGCAGCACATTTGGCAGACTATACACCAACGTTTGGCATCGAAGTGGCATTAGTCTACAGACAAAGCTGAAGGTGTACAAAGCTGTGGTGCTTCCAGTGCTGCTTTATGCATGTGAAACATGGACTGTATACAGGCGCCACGTAAAGAAGCTTAACCACTTCCATACAGTCTATCTCAGAAAGGTAATGAACATCAAATGGCAAGACAAGATCCCGGATACCGCCGTTCTTGACAGAGCTGGTATCCCTAGCATCGATACTATTCTGATGCAGTCACAGATCCGCTGGGCAGGTCATGTAGTCCGCATGCCAGACCATCGACTGCCAAAGATACTCTTTTATGGTGAGATGCAGAAGGGTAGACGCTCCCATGGTGGCCAAAAAAAGCGCTTCAAAGACACGCTTAAGGCTTCATTAAAAACCTTTGACATAAACCCTGACACATGGGAAGCTGCTGCGCAAGACCGAACTGCCTGGCGCACATCTCTTCGAAAAGGTGCAGTGGCATGCGAATCTTCCAGAAGAGCAGCAGCGGAACAGCGGAGACAAGCTAGAAAAGACCGTGTAATAAAACCTTCTTGTGATGCAAACATTCCCTGCCCACACTGTCCGAGATCCTTCCAGGCCCGCATCGGGCTCATCAGTCACCTTCGTACTCATAGACTATCCTAACAATCCTAATAATTGGATGAAAAGAGTGGTCTTCATCACACGTGATGGACGAACAACATCAACACAGTACTAATAACCCAAAATGAGTAAGAACTATAAAAAATGTAAGTATTAGTACAAATGAACTAAACCCTATTACTCCATGCTCGTATTTCACCCAAACCCTCTCCCCATGGTACCAGTTGATTCATCAGAAAATGTAGATGCCATCAGTAATGCCTGTGCATACATTTGATTTTGGTATCTGATCATTGAGATCACATGATCCCATATTATCGGCATAATTGTTCACCACCTGAAGGAAAGTTGGCTGTAATGGTGAACTGTCTTTACTCTCCCAAGTCATGTGAATTTCACTTGTTGCTTGTGAAATAAAGTAGGGTGATCTCACTATGATGAAAGAATCTCATCATCATCTTAATAACTTTGATCCTGCATTCAACATACAAGGAACATAGAAAGATCATATGACCATCAGCAGTACCATTTTCCAGAAAAACGTTATGGAGATGCAAATAGCCTGAAGCTGACCACTTCTTTCTTTGAAAAAGTTCAAGTAGATGTCTGAGAGTGTACAAAGAAGAAAAAGATCGTGCCTTCACCCTGTACAAATATTTTCCCTCCAAAAACAATAAACCTTAAGAAACAAGGGAATATTTACTGATTCATTCATTACACTTCAGCTTCCTAGGGAACATAAGTCTTCAAAAAACATATACCAAATATAACCTTAGAATTATGTCCCTTCTTATAGTTGAATATTCTTATTACAGACAGCTTGTGTTTTTACATGCACTCAGTTTTTTTTTCTTTCGGTTCTTTATAATACTGAAGAGAAGAAGACACTAGCAAGTGACAGGAAACACACTGAGGAAACCTGTTGATTGCATTACAAGGTGGTCCTTGTTCTGGAATAACCAAGGTAAGAAAGGTATAGGGAGATCACACCAAAAAAAAAACATGGAGAAGAAAACTGGAAACAGAAATGAAAGGGATGAAGAATACATGAAAAGATCTGGAAATGATGGCATAAGACAGGAGAACTTGGCATGAGACAGGAGAACTTGGCATGAGACAGGAGAACTTGGCATGAGACAGGAGAACTTGGCATGAGTTTGTTGAGGGCTTATGTTCCTTGGGCAGCTGAAGGGCAATAATGATGAATAAAATGCTATAGCAACTGCTCATATATGAAATAAGCGCATGTACAGTAGATAATTGGGAGCCGCGGTAGCATAGTGGTTAGTGCACTGGCTTCCTAGCTCAGTGGTCTATGGTTCGATCCCCAGATGAGGTGGGATTTTTTTAGGCCATAAACGGCTCCTGGGTCGACCCAGCCCCAAAAGGGTACAAGAGCAACTTCTGGGAAGGTTAAGGCGGCCAGCGTGATGCTGACCACATCACCCTTAGTGTGCCGACGGTCAAGAAAATATGGACCTAACACCATATTCCTAATATGCCTCAATGAGCGTGTGCCTTTACCTTTTTTTTACAGTAGATAATTAGGAGGCTACTGTAAAACTGTTAGGAAAAGTAGTATTAAAACAAAAGGAAAATGGTATGCAGTTTTTAAAATATCAAGTCTAGAAAAACTTGTTTATCATCCATTTATAAAAATTACTCCGTATCATTTTGGTTTTTTTAATATTACATGTAAACAAGAGAATGCTTGGACAGGAAGGCTTCGTGCAAATTGGTTGAAGGCTTATGCTCTAAAGGGTGCTGAAAAGTAATGATGATGATCATAACTCAAATGCCATATCCTGAATTAATTTAAAAAATGTATTACTGTAAACAGAGAACTTTGAAACACAGTGAACATTTGGCTGTTCTGGGATGAACATATAACTTTTTTATTAAAAAGTAAACTCTAGGTCAAATATGAATGACCCTTATAGAAAAATGCTAAATGAGAGAGAAGAATCAAACCAAACTAAAATGAGTGGAAGAATTAGAATACTCTGGCAGAATTTTCCTACCTGAAATGCTTCACAACTAAGCAGAAGAGGACATTTAAAAAAAAGAAAAGCGCAAAAGCAAACAAGCATATCCAAGACTATACCTGAATTTTGGTAAAACATATCAGAAAACAAACCCAAGTGTGAAAAAAGCATATCTGAGAGAAATCTGAATGTAAAAAATAAATAAAAAAACATATCAGAATGTGACCAAAAAAAACATATTAGAGAGTGCATCTGAATGTTAAAGTAAAAGCATATCAGAAAGCATATCTGAATGTAAAAAAAGCATATTTTATAGCATATCAGCATATCAAAATATTATATATATATATAAAACTTCAATATAAAAAGTTTTAATCAAAGCACATCAGAGACCATACCTGAATGTGTCACCAATTCTGTCTTGAAAATACAGGAAGTAATCTTTGTCTAAAACTAAGACATCTCCAAAATTGAAGTACAGATCTCCTGGTTGGAATGCATTTCTCACTAGTTTTTCCTCATTTGCTTCTGGTGTGCTGCGATACACTGTGAAATTGCCATTTGCGATGAGATTGTCTGGGACCTTGGCCAAGAAGAGACCAGGCTCACCTTGATAAAAATGTTTTTGAAAAATGCATGGTAGATTTCTTGTTTGACTTGGGACACATCTGATGATCAGATACCATATATTCATGATCTGTGTAGTTAGTTGGCTATCACTTATTTTACAGCACTAGTGAGTATTCACTATAAATAAAGTATTTAATTTTTAAAATACAGTAACACCTATCAAACCAATAGAGTTAAATTATGAAATCCTATTTAAAAATCTAGTTGTTGTCTCACATGTGTTTTATTCTTTCAGCACTCTTGCATGAAATAAGGTAAGAAAGAAATAGACAAACCTGAAGCTCATGAATGTGACAAAACGGGTTTGTTCATGCACTTTTGTGCCCCTCTCTCTCTCTCCTTTATCTACTTATTATTTGGGTTCACTTTTCATAACTGTCATTCTCTCTGGCAGTATCTCTTCATCTTCCTCATTCATCGCCCTATTATTTGACTTATTCCATGCACCTACGTTTTGCTCTGACCGCACCCAGACTTGTTTACGTTCCGCCAGGTGAACTGTAACAATACCAGACTAATTACACAGGTCAGCAGTAATACGGTTATCACGTAAGTCAGTCTAGCCAACCTTTGACAGAGATGGTCCTTGTATGCACAAGCTGGTCGTGCATGATCGATTCAACGGAAGCCAATGTTGTCTGTCTGGGAAAGCCGTCTGAGGGATGGGCAAAGACACAGGTGATAATGAGATAATAGCTTCCACCAGACTATCCCTGTGTAATTATTACAGATAATCTGTCTGGTGAGCCAATATTGGCAGAAAGCATCTAGACAGGAAATGAGAAGAGGTCACACGATGGAATTTTAAAATTTGATATTTTAAAATACGCAGGGGAAAGTATGATTTAACACCCCTACCCACATAGTGCAAAAGAGATTGGATTGGAGTAAAGTGAGAGTCAGAATACACAATGATTCTCATTGGCAAATTTGTCGGAAGTAGAGTCTGGGATTTTGAACTGAGAATTGGAAATATAATCTAGCGAAATTGGAGTCACAAATCAGACTGCATTGCAATGTCAAATTAGCAACTCCCAGGAGCCAGAAGGAGTGGACTAAGGATTCCACAATTATAAGTGACAGATCAAAAGTATTTGGGCAACTTTAAAACTTAAAAGTAAACTTGCACCTTAAATACAAAGACTGGAAACTTAAAAGGACCCGGACAAAAGTATTTGGGCAACTTTAAAACTTAAAAAGTAAACCCGCATTTATAAATACAAAGACTGGAGTCCTAAGAAATCAGATCCCCCGTCATAAGAAGAATTTCCCAGACCAAGTGATTCGAAGCATCTAATAAAGTGCTGTGTCCATTCTAAACTTTGCCAGGAGATTGTGTTCCCAAAAGTTACTTTGGGGTAAGTGTAAACATTTATTTTACAAATGTGAATTTGACATGTTTTTCTTGCTAAGTGGTTATATATGAGGCTGACAACCTCAACATATGAAAATAGTTTATTCATAAACGACTACAGCAAGTGCTGGTGATCGCTTCTTGCTAGTCGTACAGAAAACCGACAGCAGAAGTGACCCCAGACTCCGACTGGAGCAGTGATGAGTGATGATTACATAACATATGCCTCAAGTGTATCATATCATTTTGTGAGATATATGTACCTTATTAATTGTAATTCAGGCAAATCATTGATTTTGCGCTGTCCAAGCACATATTTTCCCAGTTTAATACCCAGAAGAATATTGGTGATTTCTAATCCCTGAGTTACACTGTGTATACCCAAAAGAATAATTATTCAGTGAGACTAACATTGGTGGGTGGACAGCGAGACAATGCGCCTGTTAATTTGCAGCCCACAAATGTACTTAGCAGAGACATTTGTTTTATTTGTGTCTAAAGTTCGTGGAACTAAGCTATCAGACTGTTCATGGAATGAAGCTAAGACCATTCGAGGAATGAAGCTATCAGACTGCAAAGTGTCATCATCACAAAAGAATGGATGAAACCACGCCTGCAGGACTCCCTTATACCAGTTAAGTGCTTGTAAAAGGCCCCAGCAAACAGACATTAAATTTTAATTTTAAATTTAAATCCTCAAACCAAGTCTCAGTGAAGACAACTTTAATGTTTCCTCTAAAATTCACCAGCATTCTATTTATTTTAACCTGTTAAAACTAATTGATTATTAAATGTGTTACATTTTATTTTAAAACAAAACAATCATAATTGATTCAGTTATTATAAGTGTGAAAGCAACGTATTAGCAAGACTATATATACATATATACATCTATACATACATTTACATTTACAGAGCTAATACTTACAAGGAATTTCTCTGGATTTACACCAGCTGGGCGCTTGAATGGGCTATAACCATTGCTTAATTCTTCATAAAAGGCGGTGGACCGATATAAGTCACAATTGCCCTGCCAAAGCAGCATTGTTCTTGACTTCGGAAATATCTTATGATAGAATCTTGGGATAGAAGCGTCATTACCCTTCTATCTACAACTCTGCCAAGAGTAATCTTGTGCAAAGGTAGATACCTTTGACGACCCATTTTTAGATACGCTTGAGTTTTGGCCACTGGTGGACCACTGCGGCAGAGCTAAGGTGAGGCAATCAGTAACAATGAACAGTTTAAAAAAATTAATGAAACTGTAGGCACTCATAAGAAAATTAGAAAAAGCATGCTAGACAAAGAAAAGATAAAAGTGACAGAAATTCTATGCAGGTCTATACCTGTGACACCACTATCTTGCTGAAAGAAAGTATAGAATTATATGAACTAAGCATTCAAAAAATGTGCTTTCATTACCCTACTTTTATATGCCAGAATTGACAGCTATGGAATATAGGTCTGTATGATTCGGAATTGTTTATACACACTACAGTACTACTTTTAGGAAGAACATTGAAAAAAAAATACTTAAAAAAATGCACTGCAGATTTTGTGTCTGACCAGGGACACTTCTCATGTTCAGACTACCTCCTGTTGTAATGTCCATGACAAGAGGATGATCAGATTGCTCTTCTTACTGGTTACAGATTGGGTTATGATACTAATGAAATCAATCAACAGAAATGGAATTCAATGGACTCTGACAAAAAAGCTTGGTAATCTAGATTTTACTGAAGACCTGAATATACTGTCCTATAAAGATGAAACTAAATGTAAGATGAAATGACAATACTTGATGAGAGGTGACAGATACTGGGTGTGAAAAAATTTTGACTTTTTGTGTGTATCTGAGATTAAACCAAGTTACCTTTATGTTGTTTGGGCTGCTGAATATGAAAATTGCCGTTAACACACCAGATTAGCTCTAGTTTTTTTAAATATCTATAAAACAAGTTTTACACAGTTGCATATACATACCATATGATAAAAATGCTCATAGCAGAAATGATTCACATCGACGCCTTTTTGTCTGTCGCTTGTAATGAGTTTCTGGAGTATCTCTCACAAGGGTCCAACAATAGTCTGCTAGCATTGCTGCATTCCATTTCCCTTGGTACCTTTTTTTCGAGGGTAGTAATGTCCTGATGAAATCGTTCCACATTCTCATCACTGACAGCACTGCAGTTAGCAGGGAAGAAATCCAGATGAGAGTGTAAAAAGTTTAATTTCAAAGACGTTGCACCCTAGTCTCTCGTAGCGCTGCAAGAGGTTTTCTACAAGCTCCTGGTAATTGTCAGCCTTATTGTTTCCTAGAAAGTTTGTGGCCACTTGCTGGAAAGCAATCCAAGCTAACTTTTCATCACCTGTGAGGATATCATCAAAACGCTGATCTAGGAAGAGTTGATGTATCTGTGGACCGACAAATACACCTTCCTTGATTTTGGCCTCACTAAGTCTTGCAAATTTATCACGAAGGTATAAAAATCCTGCCCCATTTTGATCCATGGCCTTTACAAAATTCTTCATTAGTCCAAGTTTGATGTGGAGAGGAGGGAGCAAGATCTTGCGGGATTCTACAAGTGGTTTGTTAAGTACATTCTTTTTCCCCTGTTCAAGTGATTGTCATTGGGGATAATCCTTTTTCTTGTAGTGCAAAGTCCTGGCACGGCTGTCCAACAGACAGAGGAAACAGCAAAACTTTGTGTAACCCTGCTGTAGCCCTATCAAGATGGCAATGACCTTCAGGTCACCACAAATCTGCCACTTGTACTTGTCATAGTTGATGGTGTGTAACAGTTGTTTCATGTTGTTGTACGTTTCTTTCATGTGGACTGCATACCCGAGTGAAACAGATGGTAAAACGTTACCATTATGGAGCAGCACAGCTTTTAAGCTCAACTTGGACGAATCAATGAACAACCTCCAATCGTCGTCTTTGTAGTTGATGTGTAGTGCTGCCATCAGACCCACTATATCAATGCAAGCAATGTCATTTTGAAATATGGAAGCAGATCTTTTTGCCAAGCACAAAACACAGACACGTGCACATTCTCTTCTAGAAGATTCCATTGCTGCAGTCTGGACCCCAACAGCTCTGCTTTATTTTTTGGCAATTCCAGATCTCTCACTATATCATTCAATTCACTCTGGGTAATTTTATGTGGCTGTGCAGACTCTTCAATAGGCATGAAATCAGGATCTCTTGATGTAGATGCTTTCACAGGTGATGGATGTCCACTGGCCTTATTATCTTCTTCATCATCCAGAGTATAAGATCCTGGTGGGTCCGGAACAGGAAGTCCTTCCCCGTCGGGAAGGTGAAGCCACCAGCCTACTGACCCCCCCCCCCTTTCCGGATCTTGCAAACTAGAGCTAATTCGCGATTTTTAAGTTCACATTCGTGATCAGCATGTCCAAATTAGTTTAAAATAGCTACTTTTGTCTCGGATACATTTTGGCTGTTGTTCAGTGTTATTATAATGAATGTGGCAAATTATAGTCAAATTGCACTGGAGAAACATCTAGTAGTCCTGGTTGTCATCAGTCTGCTATCATTGTATCATGTAAAATAATGAAATTACATTTTTCCTTAACTGCACTTACCTACACCAACTATGATACATCGTCCATTTTTGTCCCGTATGGGTACAGCTGTTGCATAGTCAAACTTCACAAGAACCTTTGAGCCTGGATCTAGTTTACTCTGAAACAATAATACAATAACTATTTCATCTCCTTGTTTGCTTTTTATGGAGCACATAATCAATCACCACTGCAGATGGTCTCCTTAAGACAGCCTACACTAAAGCATAAAGTCCTGCAGCTGTGGTCTCTGTAGCAATTCAGTTTACATAATGAGGTTGCTAGTTTCATACACAACCTCATATTAGTCATCTCTTACATCTATCAAATGCTGAATATCAGAGAAAAAAAACAACAACTAATTAATGCAATAGTACTATACAATAAAAGATAATAGCTAAGGAGAGGATCAATGGACATAGACAGAAATCAGAAGGAAGAACAGTAAATTCAGTCTTGAAGAGAAGTAGTAAAGAGCCACTGTAATTAAGTTAATGTTAATCAGTATAAATGTTATGTCGTTTGTATGAACTTGGGATGTTGGTAATTATCTGGATCTTTTCAAGTCTATCCAGGTTTGAATTCTTTTATCTGAAAACCAAACTATTCTGAAAATTGAAAGTTTCTTGGGGCAACTTTTTTGGGGCGTTTTTAAGCACATTTTGGGTGACTTTTCAAACACGATTTGGGTGGTATCTGGAAACCAAAAAAAATCTGGTTTCCAAAAACACAGCTATCCTGTGCCATCTGCTCCATGTCCTCATCTGTTTCATTTCTGTCTCCAGTTCTCTTCTCTATTTTTTTTATCCCTCTAACCTCTTGCCCTGAGGATTCCTGAACAAGGTCTTTTTTGTAATGATTTTATTTGTAATTGAAATCTGGGTATATAGTGTACAGTACTTATTCTATATAGCACATTACAATTGTTGTTTTTCTTCTGCTGTTTCTTCCAGGCTGCAATATATGGCAATTTATAATGTCTATAGTGATTCGGAAGTACCCTTTTCTCTTATTTTTGAAACATCTCTCTTTACACTTGAGTGTTCAGGAGAATTGCATGCTTTAGTTACTCACTCTAGGTTTGGTTTACATTTCATTTATTATAATTAACATTATTTTTAAATATATCTCTGTTGTATTTATGAACTTTTACATTTAATTTGATTAACATATTTTTTTTGCATTGAACTAGTGTGATGAATATTATTTTGTTAGCATATGTGTTTGCCCTAAATCCTCCTTGTTAGCTCACATAAATGTTATATACTTATTATACTGTTAGTACTTGCTTATGGGTGTCATAATCCTTATTTTACCTGGATGCCTTAGCCGGTAAGTATCTATATCTACTGCATGCCTAACTGTCTGCATGTCATTACTGTTTATTCTGCCCTGTATATGTGATCTTACCTCTTAACATTTATATTACATCTCTTTTAAGTGTGTTTGTCATTACTGTTGTGACATTGTTTAAACTGCCTCATGCAGTTCCAGGGGGGTCTCTGATGAGACAAAGAAAGAATAGAACTGCTGCTCACTCAGGCATCAGGTGACTAACATGAGGATGTGCATGAGGCTGACAACTTCATCATGTAAAACAAGTTGCTGCAAAATCCAGCACTGCAAGAGCATGTGAATGCTCGGTACAGGCTTCCTGCAATAAGTACCAGCTACAGTGGTGGATCCTTGTTTCATAAAGAGTGATAAGTAAAATGATGATGATTGTTTAAACTATATCTAATGTTTGCAAACATAACATACAATTTTCTACTACAATGATTGTTATTTTCAACATATTATGTAAACTGAATAATTTTACTTCTAAATTCTTGAATACTGCCTCCCTCCCACATCTTCTTCCAATAAATTCCTTTTCAAAGCATAAATTTACCACACACACAAAATTGTTACAATGAGAGAAAAAAATAACAATTTTCATTCATTTTTTCTAATTTTTTCTCAGTAAAGATTGTTACAGTCACTAATTTGTAACTTTTTATCCTCTTGCGCTGAATTTACCAATTTTTATGTCTTATGCTATTATGACTGATAAGTGAAATATGAAACACAAGTCTCATGATAATCGACTCACCAGTAAAGGGGACAATCTTCCAATTGCTCCAGGTTTGTTGGATAAATTCAGAAGTAAAGTAACACCCTCTGTGGATCCATAAAACTCTGCAATCAGGGGAATTTTGTAGCGCTTGCTCACTTCCATCCAGATATCTTTTCTCAAACCATTTCCAAAAGCAACTCTAACTTTATGTTTCGCATCTAACTTGTTCTGGAAAGCAGTGATTAAACAAAATACAAAAATAAAATTGTAACATTGTTATAACATTCTACCTGAGAGTCAATGATTTAAAATGCATAAAATAGTCAGAAATACACCTGAGTTGCATTTTACATGTATTTAACTAAATGAAAATTCAACTATTTGCGCTCTGCAACAAAATAGAGAGAACAAATAATAGTTTAATAGTGTAGGCTATTCTACCCACCATTTTTTGGCTCTTCTTCATTTGGTATGCATGTGGAGTTAATTTGTTATTCACAGTTGAAAAACTGTAGACCTAGTTACCGTGAAAAATTGTATTTGGCATACCAAAGCCTCGCTGAATAAGTAGAGGTAGATCTTAGCACTGGGCCTGGTCTAGAGCTTGCCACAATATGGAAAATTATACAAAGAGCAAAATCTGAGATACAAAATCTCCATGTAAGCTGGTTGGACCTAGCTTATGCAAAATGAATCATTCCCACACAAGATGCAAGGGGACCAGATACTGTCATGGCTTCATGCAAAATAAGAAGCAAAAAGAAAAATGATAATGAATGCTTTATAAGATCGCCTCGCTTAGTATTGTTACAATTTCAACAAACACATTTTATCTGCTTTATGTATTTCAGCATTCTGGACATTTAACAAAAATTTCAATATTAATGATGAGAGATATTCCGTTCAACCTCTGAAGGGTTATAATTAGGATATATATATATATAAAGGGTGATTGAGAAGTCTCTCCGCAATGGGTTCATGTACGGTCGTAGTTCTGCACATCCGCTCACATGCATCATAATGCATGCATCAGTATGCTAACCGTCGAGGAGCGCATTTTACATTCATATTGTTAAAGCATAGAACCCACTGTGGAGGGACTTCTCGATCACCCTTTAAATATATATATATATATATATATAAACAGTATTTAACAAGAACAAAATTTAATATGTAGTGATTAGTAGAAATATAGCAGGGAAAATGAAAGTCTAGTGTTGTTCTTATAAAAAATTATTACTTATGACATGAAAGTCAATTAAATATTAAACTAAACACCCCAGCCTTTTACACCCCATGTTTCTGTTTTTGTTTGTCTTTTAAAAAAAATTGTTTGTTTTTTATTAGGTTTTGGATCTTCTTGTTTTATTTATATATTTATTTTTTTGACACACATACAAATTGGTAATTTTGCTTTGTTCTATTTACATTGTTTGTATATTTATATATATATATATATATATATATATATATATATATATATATATATATATATATTTATATATTTATATATATATATATATATATATATATATATATATATATATTTATATATATATACAGGGTGATCGAGAAGTCCCTCTGCAGTGGGTTCTTTGCTTTAACAATATGAACGTAAAATGCGCTCCTCGACGGTTAGCATACTGACGCATGCATTATGATGCGCGTGAGTGGATGTTCAGAACTACGACCGTACAACCACTGCGGAGGGACTTGCTGTAAAGTAAATCTAATTAAAGTAAATTAAAATAATACTGTTTACTGTATCATAACATATTACATTCATATTATTAAAGCACTGAACCCACTGCGGAGGGACTTCTCGATCACCCTGTATATATATATATATATATATATATATATATATATATATATATATATATATATATATATATATGTATATATATATATATATATATATATATATATATATATAAAACCAACGAGCTGCACAAATAGTAAGCATTCACACTTTTCATCATATACTGAGGGAGACTGAGCACCTATGGGTTTGCCTAGAGTGCAATAATGTCGATTCTCTTCAACAATAAAAATAACAATATATAGTGTTTTTAAAGTCCTAATAACATGTTCAGCTGCCAATATGCTAAAGTGGCATCACATCACCTGTCCAATTATTGTAAACAGAACAAAGCAAAATTAACAAATTGTATGTGTGTCAAAAAAAAAATAAAACAAGAAGAACCAAAACAAAATAAAAAACAAACAATTTTTTTTAAAAGACAAACAAAAACAGAAACATGGGGAGGGGCGTAAAAGGCTGGGGTGTTTAATTTAATATTTAATTGACTTTCATTTGTCATAAGTAATAATTTTTTATAAGAACAACACTAGACTTTCATTTTCCCTGCCATATATCTACTAATCACTACATATTAACTTTTGTTCTTGTTAAATACTGTTTGAATTTATTACGTAGTTCCCTAGGTCTGTCTTTTCTTAACCTGCTCTATATTTATGGGTGAATTTGAAGCCTGCAAATAGTCTAATATTGGGATTCTCTGCTGTTCATACCTCTTACATTTGAACAAGAAATTCTGTACATTATTGTTTTGAAGACATTCCGCACAGTAAGACTCTAACATAATGTTGTTCATGTAATTTAGTCTTACTTCCTTTCTCCGTAACTCCAAAGGTAGGACTCTTAAAACCACCTCTAACGCCCCCATCATTTTTGATCTCACCTGACCTGCTATTGTACATAATGCTTGATGCTGAATTCTGTCTAATATAATCATGTTACTATGTGCAGCAAAGATATATATTTTACTTCCGTAATCTATTTTTCCTCTAATCAAAGATTTATAAAACAAGAGCATAATCTTAGGGCTTACTCCCCATCCATTACCTTTAAAACATTTTATCATGTTAGTTAATCCTCTGCAAGACTCCACTAGTTTATCTGAGTTTATTCCAGTTCAGCTGTCGGTCCAATGCCATTCCTAGGTATGAGTGGTTTGGACTGTACTAATTGTTTTGCCCCTGGACATTCAGGTTTATAATCTAATTTTTAACAACCCTACATCTACTGAAGATCACTCCACTATTTTATTTGCATTCAACTGAAATCCCCATTGTGTCATCCATTTACATACTTTATTTATTTGCTTTTGTAGACATGATAGAAAGGACTGAATATCCTTACCGGAGGTTGAGCAA
Source organism: Oreohelix idahoensis (assembly GCA_024509875.1). Classification (NCBI taxonomy): domain Eukaryota; kingdom Metazoa; phylum Mollusca; class Gastropoda; order Stylommatophora; family Oreohelicidae; genus Oreohelix; species Oreohelix idahoensis. Next base: position 86,131 of record JAMPIV010007558.1, read on the forward strand.
GGAGGTATCTGAACAATTCTCCAATGTATTGAATGACTGTGACATCATATCGTCTGCAGTCTGACCAAAACTGACTTGCTGAAAATTTTTTCTTCAAGACTATTGTTGCACCTGGGCATAAAATTGTTATGCATTAATTATTTTATCTAATTGCACCACACTGAATCAACCTGTTCTGTACACCTACTCCCTATCTCACCTCTCACGATTTGTATAGTCTGACAAAGTCACTCACTGGCCACCACTCTTCAAATTTTTGTTCAGCAGCTCCACATTTTCAGCACATACTTAATCTATTTCGCAGCACTTCCTCTCATTTCTTGTGAGACTTCTTTCTTTAAATATATAAGTATAAGACATGACACAGTGTAACAAAAGGCTAGATGTAACAAATGGTCTAGATGTTATATATTCAAGTATATACCAGAATTTGTTTCTGTGCATGCATATTTTATGAACATTAAATTTTAAAAATAATAAAAAAACCTACAGAAGGAGGTCTGGTACCTTTATTCAATGCCAACCAAGTTGGTAACAAAATTTTTGTTTTATCAGTTTGTGAGCAATTTTTAAAAATTTTTAGATTTAGTGATAGTGTATTTATTAAATGCAGCAAAACTTTGTTTTGGACTTAGTTTGTAAGGAATGATCAGTGCATTTTAATTTGCACATTTGTATAGTCTTCCAGTAAAATGTGAGAGACAGTATTTCATAAACTTGGAGGTGTGTGGGGCCCTTTATAACAATCATGAAGGGGCAGTCTTAAAACTTACATCACGTTTGTTTTTTAAATATGATACTTATCTGAAGCATGATGACATTGGTTTTATTGATAATATTGTAATACATTATGCACTTTTTTCAGATGTTGCAATCTTTTTTTTTTAAACATAAAATTTAAACGTAATTGTAGAGTCTAGTAGATGTAGAGTCTACTTTATTCACCGTTGAAGTCGTTATAGACTATGCTGCATACATGGTGTATGGGTTGTAATAATATGCTGTGGTTAACAACTGTTAATAAAGTTAATTTAACTGTTATCAACTTCAGTCGGGCTTATATATGGCCGACACAAATTCAACATTATGAAACAAGGGTGTAGTCTGAAGTACTGATCACAACTGATAAAAGGATGTAAGTCGAGTCCATTTTTCTTGACGAAGACGCAGACAATTTATTACAGACGTTAGTACAAGTTCAAACGTAATATTCATAAGCATGCATCAACAACGTAGATTACTTCTGGGATATGACAGTTCATATTGTTCTCGTTCTTTCCAATTTCTATTAATCATGAGCTTGATCAACATCTTATAATAAGGACCGACCCTTCAAGGACGGTGACCGACCTTCATGGTAATAATTTCTTCTTGGCTTGATTGGAGCCTACACGCCACGAAGGGGCTTCTGAAGTAATCCATAAAAAATGCAATAGTAACCTTCAAAATATTCTGGGTACGTCTGGAACCCACTAGAAATACGACCTGTGGTTCGTATTGAGGTCCAGCCAGATCGAAACACGTCAGAAGGACTGACGAGAAAATATCATATAATTAATGTACACATATCGCCCTACCTTGGCCGATACAACTGTGCTCCTCTCCGGAGACTTTGAATACTTTATGAAGGCTTCCCAATATCTGGGCAAGCTTGAACAATAGTTCACAAAAAATACATGACCGACCCCGGTCATGGCCATCAGCTCCCTCTTACCTCATTGCTCTCTCTTTTTTTCCTTTCACCCCTTCGCGCACCGCGTTGCGCCTTTTTTTCCACTAATCTGCTTGACCGTGCGTAAATAATGAATTATATATATACTTACTCAAGTGTGCCCCCACATTTAAATTACACGCGCCAAAAGGACGCAACAGTACCTTCCCCCCACGGGACAAAAAAAAGCGAAGCTTTTTTTTTGTATTAAGATATGGTTGATCAAGTTCATAGAACAATTACTGTAACATCATTTAAAAAATTAAGTTAATTGAAAGTATTAATGTGTGGGATGAAGTATGGAAGAAAACAGAAAACAAATTCCAAATGAAAAGATTCACCAAAATAATGTAACAAACTGGTATGAAATACCAATGAAGGAATGAAATAAAGGGATAGAACGATGAAAAGAAATGGTGAAAAAAAAATAATAAAGATGACAATAAAACAGAAAAATATTTAAAAAAATAATTTTGAAATGTAAAATGAATGAATGTATGTCAATTGACAAATTGTAACAAAATGAAACAAAGTCAATTTTAAAAGTAACACAATAGAAGAAATTTGACACAATCCCAAAGCATGTGTTGCAAGAATGAACAACACGGCCTAACTAGGTATGATAATAAGAGCATGTGAAGTTAACTGTGTGAAAACTATCAAGCGCCAATAATGCGCAATCATAATAAATATATAAATATCTCACATTATTTATAGATTATACTAAAGTAATTAAGTTACTAGTTTGGTACTAACTAAAATGTTACTGGAATATTTTTTTAAATGTCACGTATATTCCTCCATGAAAAGTTCAATTGTTTTTAATAAAAAAATGAAGTACCGAAAAGAGTCACTAAGTCATAATGTCAAATTGCAAAACTGTCAGTAATTTAAGCTAATAATGTTAATTTGTAGTTAAAATGCTATCTCCTTATAACTGTTAAGTTCACGTGATAGAGCTTTAACTTAAAGTTCCAATTATCTAAATTTATTCCACACTTGAAAGCTAATAGTAGTAATGTTAATACTAATGCGCTTAAATGTCATTGATAGTCAATATAAATGGAAATAATGTTTTTTTTAAATACTGCATTGTTAGATGAGAATCAATTCCCGTACATGTCACTGTTGCAGTAGCGACTTAATTATGTAATGTATATAGATCCGGAAACGTTAGGTAAAATATCCATATCAATGCGAAATGTCAAAATCCTGTAATTATACAAATAAGCTACGATTGATTAGTAGGTAATGTAGAGGTGGTACACTCTGTAATGCGCAGCGGTTCTGAAAATCATGAGGGCATCTGGAAAGTGTGTCAGCAGAACATTCTCCGATCCAGGAATTGCTCGAATGGTGTAATTGAACGGCTGCAAGGCAATTGCAGTAGATCTGGATGGTTTCAGTAGTGTTCCTGAGTAACACTGTAACAATGACGCCCCGATGCCCACCTTGGAAGAGCAGCTGCGAAGAACAAATGGTAGGTCTTTGTTTAGGTAAACATAAAATGGGCGTGGATGAAAACAAAGATTTTATTAAGACTAAAGTGGTATGACACTTATTTCACCACCGTGAAATGTTAGGTAGTACTCTTTAATAATACAGAAAGACATGCAGTGATAATAGTCAACAAAAAGGAAACGCAGGTGACAAAGGCCCACATCTCAAAGGCTGAACTAAAGTCATAGCCTGTGGAAAAGTAAAGCAGTGAGACAAAAGTCGTTGAATAAGAAAATACTGAGTTAATCGGCCCAGTAAAAAAATAACACAATATAAATACAACAAGTGTAGAATCTGAACAGACAGGATATATGAAAATAAAGAAATGCTAATATGTTAAGACATAAATTATATAAAGAACAGAGAAGTATCTGTAATAGAAGAAAAGACAAGTACAAAACATCCGGAAGAATGAAAAGTAACGCACCCACACACGCAACTATAAAGTGCGTGGTGCAGAGTTTTGTACAAGTCGCACGTCTAAAAGATGGTGCGCAAAAAGTGAACCATGTATAAAATTAATTGCTCTGTGAGCGTCGCGAAAGTTATTAAAGCGCACAAAAGCAAGCTTTTTAAAAGAATTTTGAAGTTCGAACTAGCGAACAAATTTAATATTACCGATTTACTGAAAAAAATGTTTCAGTGCATACCAAGTGGTATGAGACGGAATGTTGCGCACCGGAACAGTGCGATTCAGTGACATATGATCTCGGTCAGGTCGCAACTGAGCCAGAGTATCATTTAAAGGATTATGTGTCGCTCGTGATAATCGTGACAAAGAATGAAATCACATATTATATTTTTCCATGCATGATGTAACAGTAGGATAAAATATAAATGCTAGAAAAATATTATGTATAGGAACAGCCTAAACTAACAAAATCATAGAGAAAGATATGACTCGGAAGAAAAGGAATACGGACTAGTAAAGGAAAGAAGCGATGACTGCATTTGCTGAGTCATCCAAGACAAAATTCAACATCAATTAGCTAATATCTGCGTGAAGCAGAATCAGGTACCAATTGTAAATGAAGAGAATGGTGGTGAAAACACACACCATTGTCCCGCTCGATAACCATGCGAGCATCTCTATTGGTCCTAAATGTAACCACGGCGTCACCATACCTCTTATTGGTATGTGGCAATAGACGCACAAACCTAACGTCTGCCGTGTTGTTAAGGAAATCGCCAAGTTCCTGCCAAGTAGTTCGATGTGGCAGATTTCTTACCAAGACAGTGCGAGAAAATGCCCTTTTACCAATATAGGTAGTATTATTGTCCCTCAATTGGCAGTAATGATTGCCTTGATGCTTATCCCATTGATCACTATTTACGTTGTTATTTCTTAAACGGAACCTATCATTATTGTATGCTGGAACATACTGGCTAGACCGAGTATGACCTCTAATTCCTTTTAAACCCACAGGTTTAGAACATGTCATAGTAGATAACCTGACAGGCATATTTACGCATTTGTGTTCAGATGTACTAATATTAGTAGAATTACGTAAATGCGTAACACCTGTATTATCACCATGAAGAGTACCGTTATTAGAAACAGCAGCAAACTCTGTGTCAACCTTTTTAACACTAACCCTACTCTGAAGAGTAGAGGCACTACAACTATGTTGTAACCCCAGAGGATGATTGGCAGTATCTATCTAGATTACCACGCTGTGTATAGAGATATTTATCAAAATACTTTGAACCAATCAGAACCTCATCAGAACCCACCGGTTCACCCTGGACATACTGGTCTGGCTTTTTAGTACCTAAGGGCTGCACCTTTGTAATATTCTTAGGAATGATGTTAGAACTCTCAGTCCCTGGTGCAATCTGATCCTGACGATGAATGGATAACTTTTTAACTGCGAGCATAGAACAGTTAGTTAAATCATTTGATAAACTGCTTACATTGCCACTGGCCTGTCGCCGAGACTTACACTCCGCAGGGGCAGTATTAATGTGAGGAGAATCAATGATATTATATCGATGACGAGGGAAGATGTACCTGTCTCGATATGATCTCTTCACTCTTTCAATATGTGATGACCTGATATTATCATTCTTAGTGGGCATAGGTCGGCGTCTGTGGCCTAATGGATATGAACGCAGTTTCATAATCCAGATATACCAGGTTCGAAACCTGCTGCATGCGGTTTGGTAGCAGATCGCTTTGTGTGGATTTTTAACAATGGTATAAGCGCCGTACCGTTCAGAAAGCAATGGCAAACTACTGAATGAAAAAAAATTGCCTAGAAAAATCACAAACAGCCAATAAAAGCTGGGGTTGATTGCCACGTCCTGTAAAGGATAAGCAACTAACTTTAGTGGGCATAGATTTATTAGTGGATGTTATATACTGATCCAACCCATGAAGAACCCCATCAGTGTGCAAGGCTGATGGCTTAAAGTAAGTCGGAAACGACTGTTTTCTAGGCAAAGTGAAAACTTTGCTGACGGACTTATTTGTCTTCATTTTATTATCTGCGTTCATCCTAACTCCCAAAGCATCATTCAATGTAGTAAAATCATTTACACTATTGATTTTTACCGCAGTTTTCTTAGAATCAGATTCACCCTGACCCCGTCGCCAAGGCGTATTCCCTGTAATGGCAGTATTTTTCTGTCGAGGGAAGTTGTATGTCCCTCGGAATGATTTCTTAAACCCCTGAAGACTATAAGCATTGAGTGCTAGGTGCTGACTCATTGCTTTGGTAAGGTATTGATCATCAACCTTACGTTTAACAACATCAACCCCAACCATAGACAACTCCTTGTTGTTTAAGACCACATTTCTTACTCCATTAACCCTCTTTCTTAATTCATTACCTTCAGAAGACAGGCATGCGATCTTATGCATCTGCTTCTTATTTAATTTATTTAAGTTAGTTGTTATTTTCCTTTCACTAGCAAGTAACGAATCGACTGTGATCAATGCTGTTGAGAGTTCAAAGATCTGTTGTTGTGTTTTCTTTTCTAATTCAGTATACATATGTTTTTCATTCAGGAGTAAATCTTCCAATGTAGACACCCTGTCATCAGTGAAACAATCAATACTCGAGGTTGATACAGTAACAGTGTGAACAGATTCTATTTTCCCTTCATTTTCTGATTTTATTTCATCAAAAAATTTCTTATATGTCTCATTTTCTCTATGGGAATCAATTATTAATTTCTCATTATATTCACGCAATAATGCCAAGTCGCGCGTGGAAGAGTTCACCCTACTTGTCTGGTCGTTCAACATCTGTTTTAATGAAGTCACCTCCTCGTCCAACTTTTCTTCCTGTCCAAGAAAACATTCATAAAATTTATTATCATCGGAATGAAATATTCCCATTATGTTATTCTCCTCAAATAACACACTGTCATTTTCCCCGTTTTCTATCTCAATCTTTGACTTTATGTCGCTAGGTAGGCAGAACTGTGTATCTATGTCCTTTTCATAGTAACTGGATCCGACCTGCATATCATCAGGCAGAATCAAATCACATTGAATGTACTGGTCTGTACATGGTCGACTCAGGTTATACCTTTTGTTTTTCAAATTTTGATTTCAAAATTGAGACTTCAGCTTTCAGCTCCTGAATAACAGAGTTCAAAGTATTATTCTCCTTCAATGTATTTTCTGAAAGCTCCTTAGAATTTGACAGTTCCAATTGTGATGACGCGAGGTTTGTATTGGCACTCTCGACCTGTGAAGTTAGAGTCCTTATCCTCTCATTTAAATCATTAATCAACATCTCCTTGTTCTCAAGGATCTCCGACAACTCATCTACTTTGTTTTCCTCCTCAATATCTTCTAAAAGTTTCTTATGTCTAAAAGACAATTCATGAACTTTATTAGTATTCGCTGTCAACAGCGTCATCTGATTCTTCAGTGAAAAATTTTCAGACTCTATAACTAATAACTTATTCTCATACTCTCTCTTTAGCCGCTGCAACTCATTAGTAAGAACCTTATCTTTACATAATTGTTCCTCCTTATTATGATCATCAGGAATGTTGTTTTGAAGCATATTATTTATATTCTTCAATATATGATCGTGTTTCACATGAGTATATTGCTGCACAAATATACGAAGGTTCACAGACAGTAAATCCGCTAAATCTTTAGCCATTATTAAATGAGGGACGGAGTGAAAATTATCCTCAGCAAAAAACTTTAGGGATATTGACGCATCAGACAAAAAACGGTCCATCACATGCTGTTCAAGTTCTGGGCCCTGGAATCTATCAATCTCCCTACCATCCTGGAGAATCTCCTCCAGAGTAGCCCTCATGTCTAATTTTGTTCCTAATGATTTATAATATATTACTCTCTTTAGCTTGCTTAATAAAATAATTCAAAGTAGCCATTATTATCAATGTGTCCTTGAAATACTTCTTCTTCAAAAGTTTTACTCAAGTAATTCACAATTATATTTCACTATAATAGGTGCAACACGTTCCTGTCCAAGAACGGTACTCAATATAATCTAATTATCAAATATATTATTAATTAATGAAATAGTTTATGCATTTAATATTATCAAGATACAATAGAAGAAACAATATAGACAATAGCGACAGGACGAGATGAATAGGACAAATGAAAACGTTCGCAGAAATCAAAGAAAATAGAATGCAGAACTGAATAATAATATTGCAGAAGATGCAACGATAACTGCGAGATGATGAAGAACAAGACAAGAAACAACACAGTGTATAAATACAAAGGTGTAAAAAACGGAACTATAGCCAGATTGAGGAGGACGTAGGTTACAAACAATATACATTATAAAAATAAGGTACGGATAAAAAATTACTACGAAAACAACAATAAAAACCTGACGAAACAGCTAAACAGATACTATTATAAGAAACAAGTAGCGATCAGAACTACAGCAAGGTTTCTAGCCTTGAACCGGAATTATCGCTCAATTGAAACTTACAAACTAAATCCTATAGAACGTCTGACAAGAGCCCGAATTAGCTTCGAGATGAACCTCGTTTGTCAGATCGACCTCCCTTCCGCCCACGAAGAACATGGAACATTTAACATAAAATAGCATGAATGTGGACATATTAAAGGATCTACCCTCACATATAACGGTGGCACAAGTGTACATAATAACCACAATTACTTATCTTGAAAGAAGACAAAAATATCCCGGCCCTCGCAACGCTAGCGAAAAAACTTCCATGTTGGGTCTCGGGTGCCGTTACATATATGAATCGCCTTCATATACAAGTGGGAGTAAACCAGATATGTAGCTGTTCAACGTTGACTTTGGCAGATGAAGTCCAGCGTTGACCTTGACCTTAGATGACAGTTATTTTGAATCCCAAGTACACGATGATGTCGCCTTGAAAGCTCCCAAGATTTCAAAAGATTATTTTTCATGGATATTCGTTCCCTTGAAACTTGTTCATAGCACACTGGCCCACCAGATGTAGAGTCTAGTAGATGTAGAGTCTACTTTATTCACTGTTGAAGTCGTTATAGACTATGCTGCATACATGGTGTATGGGTTGTAATAATATGCCGTGGTTAACAACTGTCAATAAAGTTAATTTAACTGTTATCAACTTCAGTCGGGCTTATATATGGCCGACACAAATTCAACATTATGAAACAAGGGTGTAGTCTGAAGTACTGACCACAACTGATAAAAGGATGTAAGTCGAGTCCATTTTTCTTGACGAAGACGCAGACAATTTATTACAGACGTTAGTACAAGTTCAAACGTAATATTCATAAGCATGCATCAACAACGTAGATTACTTCTGGGATATGACAGTTCATATTGTTCTCGTTCTTTCCAATTTCTATTAATCATGAGCTTGATCAACATCTTATAATAAGGACCGACCCTTCAAGGACGGTGACCGACCTTCATGGTAATAATTTCTTCTTGGCTTGATTGGAGCCTACACGCCACGAAGGGGCTTCTGAAGTAATCCATAAAAAATGCAATAGTAACCTTCAAAATATTCTGGGTACGTCTGGAACCCACTAGAAATACGACCTGTGGTTCGTATTGAGGTCCAGCCAGATCGAAACACGTCAGAAGGACTGACGAGAAAATATCATATAATTAATGTACACATATCGCCCTACCTTGGCCGATACAACTGTGCTCCTCTCCGGAGACTTTGAATACTTTATGAAGGCTTCCCAATATCTGGGCAAGCTTGAACAATAGTTCACAAAAAATACATGACCGACCCCGGTCATGGCCATCAGCTCCCTCTTACCTCATTGCTCTCTCTTTTTTTCCTTTCATCCCTTCGCGCACCGCGTTGCGCCTTTTTTTCCACTAATCTGCTTGACCGTGCGTAAATAATGAATTATATATATACTTACTCAAGTGTGCCCCCACATTTAAATTACACGCGCCAAAAGGACGCAACAGTAATATAAAACTTTATTTGTACCTGGCATGGTATCATAAAACTCTGGTACTACTGTTATTGTTGGTAATCATAATTATTTTCCGTTGTGCTCCCTACAAAGCATTAAGCCACCACTATAACTGGTCCCCTGGCAGAAAGCCTACACCAAAAAACCTTATATTATTTGCCTTCTATGACATGCTTGAAGGTGAAGTAGTTCTATTCTGTATTTGTCTCTTCAGAGATCCCTAAGAACTACATGGGGCATTATTGGTAATACTACTATTTTTTTCCGATTCATTTTGCATAGAATTACAATTTTATTATCATTTTAAGATTAATCACATGGAAAACAGACAGAAGAAAGTGGCCGCTGTATATTAGGGGAATTTTAATAGAAAGTCCTGTTAAAAATGCCTTGCAGCAGAGCAAAAGGCACCATCTATTAATGAAATGTCTAATAATTTTTATTTACAATATATTATTTGATGTATTTGATATAACATGATAAAAAATTACGTTGTAATGGTATTGTAAATACGTGCCAGACATTTAATGTTATAATTCCGGTTTTTTAAATTATAATTAATATTTATATTCCTGTATGCTGAATAGGCAATATTTTTGACTGAAATGACTTGACTTTTCCAATCCCCTAGGTTACGAGTTTTCACTCTTTTTACCTTGTGCCAGGTAACGAAATGTAACACCTTTTACTTGCACTGTATCTCCATACAGGCTTGAAATGAATAAACATGAATTCTTGGCAGTATTTGAAAAGCTCTTTTTATATACTTCTAAATCTGACATGTAAATTCTGTATGTTACATCTTGTGCCACATATTGCATCATGCCCTTTGCTCCATATCATGCTATAATTCATCCCAAATGTGAGGCTAAATGTATCTATACATATAGGTAATAAAACTGATATACAATTAATAAATAATAATGCAAGAAAAACCCTTCAAAAATTATCAAAACTGTATAACAATAGCACTATGTGCTGGTGATTAGATGTATGTTATGATAATATTGTATTTCCCAAAATGTTTACTTTGTGCCCCACCTTACCCTATAGACATGTCACCATGTTACAATTCATTTATTACAATTGAGTTTTATTTATCACAAAGCTAAATTACTCAGTATGTTTGTACTGTATGTATAGACATCAAAATATATTTTTTTAAACAGAAGAACAAGTTAAATAACTTAACAAACAAAAAGTTTCAGATTTTTCATGACATTAGTCAAACCCTTCAAAATGTAAGACAGTAGTATTAAGCATGCATCTTTTTTCCCTTATGACTGACAGAACATGATATATTGCAAGTAAATTGTACTGGAGTAAAAAAAAAATGCAGACAAAATTAAGTGCCAATGACTTGTAAGAAATATTACAGGTTTCCTATGAAATGCAGACAATTCAAAAGCTATGCAATCTATTATTGACGATGCACAATTTCTTCTCAGTATCTATAGTGGCTAAATATTCACATACAAAAAATTATTATTTCAGATTATTTTGTTAGCAAATATTTATCTGTCACCTATTTTCTAACTACATTTTGTATTCCGAAAATTATTATTTATAAAATCAATGTACAATGTAAAAACAAACTGAACAAAATTTGTTTTTATTTCAATTTCATGTCTTCACGAGGATAAAGCTACAGAAACTAGAAATGTCATAATGAAAGCCAAATTTATTTGTTCTCATTGTATTTCTTTCTAAAATTCATATTTAAGAACAACTTTTGCAACAAAATTAATCACATTGAGGCATATTTTGTGCTTATCTTTCTTTTTATTTTATTTTTTTAATATGTTGCATCAGAGACCCCCCTGAAATCACATGGAGTAAACAAAATAATGATGCATGTTTAAGGTGACCATATTTTCAAAACCCTAATCCGGGACAAAATAGTAGATTTGACCTATTTCAATGCAAAAAATCGGGACAAAAGGGTAAAGAAAAGGTCAAAAGTCGGGACGTGTCCAGGAAAAATCAAGTTGATGTCAATTTAAAATAATATACATTTTATATATACATTTGAATAACATTGAATAACATACATTTTACTGTATAAGTTTAACTACTTAAACTAATAAGAGAGAAAAACATCAATAATCCTTACTTAAGGTGAAGCTGAGTTACTGTACTTTTCAGATGAGTGGATTTTTATAAATAGGTCCTTCTTTGCAAGCAGCATCTTAAAAAACTCGACACATGTTTCCTCACAGTTCACTTTGGTTGTCAACATAGCTTTCAAAGTTTCAACACCTAGCTGTGTTTTATCACTTGCCCATAAGCTGTTCATCAAAGAAAACGCTCTTTCTGTGGCAGCATTTGTTCCAGGTAGACAGAAAGAAAAACAACTCTGCCAACTTCAAAATATTTGAAAATGTCACATTATTGTTTTTGAAGTGGGAAACCATTTCAATCCAACGTTGTGGTGGCAATGTTATTTTGGCACTCCATTTACTAATTTTCTGAGAAGTAACAAACTGCTTCATATAGATATATTCGTCATAAATTTCAGTTTCTGTAAAGTGGGCTGAAGGTAATGTTTGAATCACTAGTGATGATGATATCTCAATATTTGCCCAAATTGGTATTCTGTTCAGCGTTACCCAGCTGTAGATTTCTAGGTCTTGAAAATTGTTTGCAGCCCATTTATTCAAATAATTGAAAGCTGTTTTATAGAGCGAAGAAATGCTAGCATGAAACTTTTTCACATTCTCCTTTGGATGTCCTTCCATTTCCAGCTTTTCAAGGATTAGCTTAACTCTTGATAGCAAGAAACAGTCTTCCAGTTTGGACTTAAAATAGTTTTCAACCTGTTGATGCTGTCAATGACTTCAAACACAGTGACCGTCTGTCCCTCTATTTTTGCACTACTTCGTGGAATGGTGAGGCCTGACTGTGAACAAAAACAAGCCATGCCTCAGATAGAGGATTTTCAAAGAATGTCTGTATAAAAACTGGGCATCTATCTTGAGATTGAAAATATGATTTTAGAATTTTTAGAGGCGGGATTTCTTGGCATTGTACATCCAGTAGTTTGCCATTGCTTTCTGGATGGTTCTGGCCGCTTACGTTCAGAGCAGCTGTAATGGAGACAACGTTCTGGAAAGAATACGTCACATGATGAGAGGCGGGAACATCTGAAGAACCCTTTCAACAGCAGGCAGAAGAGCAAGCCACGTAGTCTGAGCATAACCTAAGATCATCTGGAAGTCTGTTTCCACAAACTGGCAAAAACCCCTTGAGTCTTTCAACTCGTACTGTGTATGATTTGAAGAGTAGATAAATTTTAGCAATAATCAGCTCGACATCAACAGGCAGTACATCTGCAGCTGTTCGAACAGTGTTGTGGAAAATATGACCTGCACACCCAACTCCTATAAGACCATGTCCAAGGTTTTCTTGCAGTTTTTTGAAAACGTTGTTCTGTCCTTTCCTTTCAGCACCTCCAAAATTGGAATTTGTGTTGTCTGCGCATAATCCAACCACTTTCCTGTTTGAACCATTTTCAGTAATGCAGTCATTAAGAAAACTACTTACAATATCAGATGTCTCACCTGGCAATGACTTTAACTCTAATATTATAATTTTCACTCCACTACTGTGATCAAAGTATCTGACAAGCAAAGGAAAAATCTTGAATTCTTTGTGGTTGGATGCATCTGTCAGTACAGAAATAAATGTAGACTTTTTTAGGTCACACCTTAACTCATTTAGAATATGGGGTGCCAAGACATTTCGAATAATGGCTTCTGTTTTCGTACGTGCACATGCAAATTTTGGCTCTAAAGTAACCTGAAGTAATTTTGATGTGCAATCCATAGACCTGAAAGTATGATTGTGTAGCACTGTATGGTATGCAAAATCGCCTTCTATGGTCACCAATTTTATCAGCTCTGAAGAAAGTGGTTAACGAAGAGCTTGATGCAGCTGTAACGACGGCTCTCTTATGTTTCTCACTGCTTATGTGGTTCTTAATATCACCACGTCCACTATGGCTTATCGAAAACCCGGAGGCACATATATTGCATCTTACATTGAAGTTTGATGTACTCTTTTTAATAAACGGATATTCCTTTTGTAAATCTTCATTGAAACTGCATTTACGCTTTGGTACAATTTTCTTACAACAATAACAAAATATGCACAAATAGTTCACCGTTTAAATTAAATAAACGTATACCGTACGCAAAATCTTGGTACTTTACCACTACCTAAAATTTCAAATAACTGCGAATATCACATTGGAACTACAAAACTAATTCGCGGTCCTGACAACCTTTTGTGCTGTTTCGGCGCCAGTTCACTAATAATTAACAATTCCCTCAAGTCAGCCAAGAAATAATAATTTTTTTTTTGTAATCTGTGAGATTTATGCCAAATTGGCAAATTCGTCCAAAACCGGGACAAATTGGCGTCCCGGATTGCATCGAAAAAAAGTCGGGACAAATTATAAAAAATGGTCGAAAACCGGGACTGTCCCGGAAAAACCGGGACGTCTGGTCACCTTATGCATGTTAATCACAGAAAATGTGGTAAAGTGCAGGAAATAAGGGAATCTGTGAAAATATAAAAGCTGAGGAAAAATGTGCAGTGAAAAGGTTGGTACATATGTGTGTAAGAGGCACACCAAACCTGTTAAGTGCATTCTCAGTAGAATCCTTGTATTTTTTCCCAAACTTCAATCACTCACCTATCAGCCTCACTTTGTTTTGTCGTATATGTGTACATCTTGTATTATTATATAGTTAATTTTAAATATATATCCTAATTATAACCCATCAGAAGTTGATGAGATATTTTTTGTTCATAAATTTAAAAAAAAATTTACATTAATTTTATCCAATACAAATTGAGAAATGTTGGTCCCTGTTCCGCTTAAACTCACCTAATAGATAACTAGATGTGTCAGCACCACAGAAACACTCTTCTGTTCCCTATTTTCAATATGTCGTTTAGCTGGTTTAGGGTGATTCTCATATTTATGCTGATGGGGGTGTTTTTTTTCTTTCTTACATTTCAAGTAAATGATTTCAAACTCCTCTTTGCTAAATGTGTTCATTTGTTTGTCTCCTTTTTTATTTTACGTCTTCACTTTTGAAGGCTGCCGTTAATTTTTTTCTGTCATGTGTCCTGAAGGAGACATTTTAGTCACTAAGTTTGTTTGTTTTATTATATTAACAGTCTATTACAGTATTCAATTACATTGTGCAAACAGTAGAGCATTTAAGTGTAAAAAAATTTTTTTTTTCCAACTTGATAAGAAATATCTCTGAAGGATTATTACTAGATACTGGTACATAGTGTTTTTAAGTCTAAATAATATGTACAACTGATCAGAGCATGTATATTCCCAGTGGCAACATACGGCTGCGAGACTTGGACACTCAATAAAACAGTTGCAAAAAAGATTACATCATTTGAAATGAAATGCTACAGAAGGATGTTGAGAATACCCTGGACAGAAAAAAAGACCATCAGAGAAGTACTGCACTCACTAAACGTACAGGAACATTGGCTCCTAAATACCATCGCAATAAGGAAGCTGAAATTTTTCGGTCATATAAAAAGACATAATAGCCTGGAAAAAACAGTGATGGAAGGCATGGTCCCTGGAAAAAGGGGAAGGGGTCGACCTAGACGACGGTGGACCCAGGACATCACAGAGAGCCTGAACTTGTCTTTGGCTGATGCAGGTCGACTTGCCCAGAATCGTGATGCGTTCAGAGCAGCTGTAAAGGAGACAACGTTCTGGAAAGAATACGTCACATGATGATGATGAATATGTACAATTGCTGATATGTGAAACTGGCATCATATCTTCTGTCCAATCATTGTAAATATGACTAATCAAAATTATCAAACTGTGAGTGTGGATTAAAAAAAAACAAAAAAAGAGAAACAAAACAAAAACACAACAAACCAAAAATAACCAAACAAATAGAAGAACGAACGAACGAATGAACTTTATTTTCAAAGGGTTGAGATTTGGGCACGCAGGCCCGCCTGACATTCTGCCCTTCCTTTCTCTCACCTTTCATACTGGTGAAGGGGTGTAAAGGCCTGAGATACTTAGTTTGATATTTAATTGACTTTCATTTGTCAAAAGTAAAATTTTTATAAGAACATAAAAATGTTAAATACTATTTAACTATATTATGCAGTTCCCTAGGTCTATCTATTCTTTACACCTATTCTATATTTATAGGTAAATTTGAAGCCTGCAAATAATCTAACATTGGGATTCTCATTTGTTCATACCTCTTACATTTTAACAAGAAATGTTTTAAATTATTATCTTGAAGACATTCTGCACAGTAATGTTCTTCTATTCTGAAATAACAATTTCCCAGCTGCAGTATGAGGTTTCTTATTACTGGGAATTTTCAATCCCTAGATATCTGACATTTTCTTGTTGGAGCCTTGATCAACTTATATGCATGTCTTCCTTTCACATTTTCATCCCACTCTGCTTTCCATTCATCTGTTATTGATTCTTTAATTAAGCTCTTAATCTTTGATTTACTCATCCCTATATTTATTAGATTTTTATCAGATCTACCTTTCTTGGCTTCTTTATCTGCCTTTTCATTTCTCTCTATGCCAAAACATGAAGGTACCCAAGCTTTTAAAACTGAAAATCCTCTGGAATATAAGTATGAAGCCAGAGATATCTCCTCTGCAATATCAGGTCTACTGCATTCTCATACGTTTCTTAGTGCTTTAATTGTTGAAAGTGAGTCTGTTAAAACTGTTAGTTTCTTGGGAGGGTTGAAGAAGTGATTAATCATAATGTAGAAATTTATTCAGGAAAAATATAAACTGCTTATGGAAAGGTAAGGTTCCCATAATATGCCCATTGAGACATATTAGGAATATGGTGTTAGGCCCAAATTTTCTTGACCATCGGCACACATGGGATGATGTGGTCAGCATCATACCAGCCACCTTTAACCTTCGCAGAGTTGTTCTGATACCCAATTCATGAGGCTGGGTCAACCTGGAGCCGTTTGCAGTCTAACAAATCCCACCTCAACTGGGGATCGAAACATGGACCACCGAGCTGGGAAACCAGTGCACTAACCACTGCCCTACTGTTTAGACAAACACTAAAAAAAGCTGTAGCCTACTATAAGATGCCACTTGCACATGTCAGTCAAAATGCTGAAGTCTAATTGCTCTTACAGGCTGATTAAGTGACGTCAATTTACAAGTAACTTAAGTGTTAAAAGAACATAATAAATCTGTCACTTCTATGTTTTGATTTTAAAATTAAAATGGCTGGTATCCGTAGCATAAGATACACATTTTTGTTTGCACAGTCTATAAAAATATAACCATTAACTCTAACAAATGACCCGTATAGTGCGCCACATTGCCCTTTAGAATAACTTATGGACTGTATGGTGTGCCCCCTTTTCCATTAAATATGATTCTTAATTTTTCATATACCTTGCATCAAATTTATATAAAACTTTCATTCATTCTTAAGCAACGTACAGCATTATGACGGCTCAGAATAGTAATAAATATATCTGCTGTGAAATATATGAAAATGGGGAAAAATTACAGCAGATTTATAATGCATGGCAGTGAACATGGTGAGTTTAAAAAAAATGAGTATCTTAAAGAATCCCTTTCAAAGAAAATAACAAGTTTAGACACAAATAAACGTAAATTTGACAGAATCGTTTTTATCTACAGCTGTCATATTTTAAGTGAATTTTCTATTTTATGTAGAAATACCAGTGAAAATAACTATATATGGTGATGATAACTCCCAAATAGCAGATTTTGCTGAGCGATAAACTATGTATAAGAATACAGCAGGAGGGTTTAATCATAGTTAACATATGTTACATGTGTGCAATATTTGAAGATCTATAGGGCCAATGGTAAGTAAGATTATATTTCATTAGGTCATGTGCATTTCCCAAGGGGTCACTGAGGAGACAAAGAAAGAATAAGCCTACTACTTTTTCCGGTTAGAGGTTCCATTGGGCGCAAAAAAAGGGATAGAACAAGAATATATTTTATTTGATGCTGAAAAAAAAAAAGCAACCAGAATTTGCCTGTAGGTGGCACTCAACCAGTGCCAGACTTCTTATTTTAGCCAGATTGGTAAGGATTTTCATGCCCAAATTGCCATATTTAAAAAAAAAAAATGTACAAATTTCCAGTTGGTATGCTCCTGGCTAAATTACAAGGAAGATGCCATTTTGAAATTTCTCCATTTGAACCCCAGTTCCACTTACGAAATTAAAATCATCCCTGTAGAATTTAGCAAATAATTATCTACAAGACAGTCTAAATTAATTAAGATGCAGAGTACACACTAAATGAGAGAGCAGAAGTATTTTAAAATATGTTAATAGAAACACTTATAAAATATGTCTTGATGGAGAAATATGTTGTATTTACTGGGGATAACTGTAACCTAATGTTTGGTGGAACTGAACATAATGCAGATTGTAACAATGTGTTTCTAATGTATTTAAAAAGTAATCCAGCTATGGTTAAAGAAGATTTTATCATCAGAAAAATATCAGTGAGCACAAAATCAAAGTTTTGAATGTAAAAAATAAGTGTCACTATAATTTATTCACTGAAATAAATGTCCTAATTTTTGTCCTACTTTATCATTATATTTCCCACGCATGTCCTGCTTAAAATGACACAAAATTTAAATTGTCCTCCTTTTTGTATTGTACGTTATGGTCGCCTAACGCTCAACATTAGAAGGTAAATTAATGTTATGGGTTTATGGTAGTATGTACAAAACTGTTAGATCAGTATTAAAGAAGCTCGGGAATATCTAAATAAATCCAACGCTCACATCTACCAAAGTCAGTAAGCATTCATTCTCCTAAGACTCTGGATCTTCTAAGCAACCAAGAAGTACACTCAGACCTGTCTCAATACTTCCAAAAAAGGCCAGTCCAGCTGCACTGTGGTACAATGGCAGTACAATGTAATACCTGTCATCGGAAGTCATGGATGCAACACATTTTGTACTGGCGCCATTCCTACCAACCTTTCTATGTGATACAAGTGCTGGTTTTGGGTTGCCTATAGTTGTGGGACACACAAAACTAAACTTTTAAAATACAAAATACCAGATTCTCAGGTACCTAAAACTGTTCTTTTCACAAGTATGCTATTTATCATCATGATCATCATGACCTTTATGTTCCCCAAGGAGCATAGGTCTTTCATAAACTTATGCTGTCTTCCTGTCCCGCATAATCAGGTCAAGGTCTTTCCATATCTTCTTCCTTCCCCTACATGTATGGTATTTACAGTACCAACTGTTTTGCTTTGTTTGTGGCTAGATACTCAAAGCTCTAAACTAAGCTGATTATTTGCTTTATTGCTTAATTTTTGTTTTACATTTGTTAACTGCTTTCATTGATTTTAAAGGTACGTGTTAAGGCCTGTTAGGTTGACGTAGTAGGTCTTCTTTTATTGTCATTACGCTCCATCAGTTTCCTTCTCACTCCTTATGAAGCATGGAGCCACCACTGTGCTGGTCCCCTTGCAGGAAGCCTGTATCAAGCATTCAAATGCTCTTGCGGCTGTGGTTTCTGTAACAACCTGTTTTACATGAAGAGATTGCCAGCCCCATGCACAACCTCATATTAATCGCCTTGCATGTCATGGCTAAGGGAGTAGTAGTCATAATCTTTCTTTGTCTCATCAGAGACTCTCAGGAACTACATAGGGCACATTACCCTCCTGCTCCCCTTCAGTAAGTTGATACCCATCCCTCCTGTTCTGGGCAATGTGTTCATGTTCTTTCATTGTCTTCTCTATGTTTTTCCTAATGTTTGTCTTTGTCTCCAAATGTTTTTGTATTTCCCCTCTATTTCTTTTTCTTAGGGATTCCAGAACAGGACTGTCCAGTAATGCTAACTTTAAAAAAAAATATTAGTTTAATAACTTTCCCAATTGGTAGAGTAGAGGACTGCAAAGGTATTCAAAGTTACCCTTGGGTTGCTGGTTCTTCTGCTTCTTCTTGTGATCGCATCTTTTGATGTTTACACTGTCAGACGAGTTCTCATGATGACTTCGACCGTTGTCTGCGAGTTCCTCCTTAGCTCCATACAGCTTTGAGTTTAGTGTTGAATGAATGAAGATAAACAGAAATCCCGTTCAACCTCTGATGGGTTATAATTAGGATATATATTGTTTTCAATTTCAAATAATATGAACAACTGCCGACATGAGTAAGTGGCATTACATTTGATATAGGGATACTCACAATTGTGCTTAGGCCTATACGTTAAATAGAAAAATAAAAAACAAACAAACAAACAAACAAAATCAAGAAGAAACTATGAACAAGAATAATATTAAAGTGGAGGGGTGTATAGGCCTGGTGGTTCTAGTTATATAACAGACTTTACCAGATATTTAATTGATTTTCATCTGTTTAAAGTCACATGCATTGTAAGAACAGCATCAGACCTTCACATTCCCAGCCACTATATATTAACATGTGTTCGTGTTAAATATTGTTTGACTATATTATGCAGTTCCCTAGGTCTGTCTATTCTCAACACCTCGTCTATATTTATAGGTAAGTTGGATGCCTGCAAATAATCCAATATTGGTATTCTTATTTGGTCATACCTCTTACACTTTAACAAGAAATGTTCTATATTATTGTCTTGAAGACATCCTGCACAGTAAGGTTCTTCTATTCTGAAATAGCCTTTTCCCAGCTGTAGTCTGAGAAGCTTCTTATTACTGGGAATTTTCAATTCCCTAGATATCTGACATTTTCTTGTTGGAGCCCTGAACATCTTATATGCATGTCTTCCTTTCAGATTTTTATCCCACTCTGCTTTCCATTCATCTGTTATTAAATCTTTAATTAAGCTCTTAATTTCTGATTTACTCATCCCTACAGTTATTAGATTTTTATCAGATCTACCTTTCTTGGCTTCTTTATCTGCCTTTTCATTTCCTTCTATGCCAACATGTGAAGGTATCCAAGCAATTAAAACTGAACATCCTCTGGAATATAAGTATGTAGTAGCCAGAAAAATCTCCTCTGCTATATCAGGTCTACTACATTCTCGTAAGTTTCTAAGTGCTTTAATTGTTGAAAGAGAGTCAGTTAAAACTGTTAATTTTTTGGGAGGGTTATTAGAGAATATTTCTAGTGCTTTTAGTATTGCCACCATCTCTGCAGTGAAAATGGATGTATTTTCCGTGATGCTATATTCTTTTGCCATTTTCCATATTGGAATATATATTCCTATCCCCAATTTGCCATCCTCTCCCTTGGATCCATCTGTGTACACAGTAATGCTGTCTTTTGATATTTGTTGTATATATTTATTGGCTGTGTTTTTAATATTTTCTATATTATTTGTTTTCTTAAGTATTTCTGCTAGGTGGTAGTTCGTGTCTGGTTTCTTGATCTCCCAGGGCGGAATCACTGGCTTGTATTCACAACTGTTATTAATTGATGTAATTAATGTACCCAGATGGACAATTTCCTCCATACACTTCCATCCTGTAGGGTATCTAGTGGTATTCATTGGCTTGGCCTGAGTTGTTAGTTGGCATCTGGTAAAAGCTGTATGTGCTGGGTGAGACTTATCCAACATAACTCTGTTCATGTAATTTAGTCTTAACTCCTTTCTCCGTAATTCCAAGGGTATGATTCCTAAAGCCACCTCTATAGCTCCCATTGATGTTGATCTGATTGCACCTGCTATTGTACATAAAGCCTGATGCTGAATTCTGTCTAATTTAATCTTGTTACTGTGTGCAGCAGAGTCATATATTATACTTCCATAATCTATTTTTCCTCTAATAAAAGATTTATAAAAAGTGAGCATTGTCTTAGTGCTTGCACCCCATCCATTACCTTTCAAATATCTTAATAAGTTAGTCAATCCTCTGCAAGACTCCACTAGTTTATCTATGTGTTTATTCCAGTTCAGCTGTTGGTCCAATATCATTCATAGATATCGAGTGGTTTGAACTGTTTTAATGTTTTGCCCTTGGATATTTATATCTATAATTTTATTTTTTACAACCCTACCTTTACTGAAGATCATTCCCAATGTTTTATTTGAATTCAGCTGAAAACCCCATTTTGTCATCCATTTACATACTTTATTTATTTGCTTCTGTAGATCCTTATATAATTTTGGCAGATGTCTCCCAGTCCTCCATATAGCAACATCATCTGCAAACTGTGACAATTTATTTGTTATATCATTGAATTCCTCACCTAAATCATTTACCATTATTGTAAAAATTGAAGGAGACATTACTGATCCTTGGGGTATTCCATTTTGTTGTTCATACAGTTCTGATCTATCATTGTTTACCTGAACAGTGAAATATCTATCTTGCAGAAAATTCTCTAAATAATTATACATTTTACCGGTTACTCCTATCTTCTTTATTTTAAAGAGAGCACCCTCTCTCCAGCATTCATCAAAAGCCCTAGCTATATCTAAAAATACTACCACAGTTTTTTCTTTCTTTTGAAATCCTGATTTTACTTCATGTTCCAATTTAATTATCTGATCCATAGTGCATCTGTTCTTCCTAAATCCTGACTGAGTTTGATTATATAAATTATTCTTTTCCAAATAAAACTTTAATCTTTTATTTACTATGGTTTCTAATATTTTACCTAGATGGGAAGTTAAAGAAATTGGCCTGTATGAACTGGCATCATGGGCATCTTTTTCTGGTTTTAGTATTGGAATAATTACTGCTGTTTTCCATGTTTTGGGAATTTTTCCTGTATTCCAAATTTTGTTAAAAAGGGATGTTATAATTTCTATGGTACTTTTTGGTATGTGTTTCAAGATTTCATAGCTCAAGATGTCATGCCCTGCTGATGTATTTGTTTTGTCCTTTATTGTATTTTCTACTTCTTCCATTGTAATATCTGCATTTAAATATGTTGAGTCATTGGGCCAGTATATCTTTCTTAACTGGTCGTACAGAGGACAATCCCGTATAACATGCTCAGCAGTTTGTTTCTTTAATCCACATGTGAAGCAGACAGTCGTAGCTTGTACATGTGTTTATTCAGTTTGTTATGCCCTGTCCTGAGGCGAAAAATGGTGATCTGTCCCTAACGGTCAAGAGTGTTGTAGTCGTCGTTGGGTTGATTCTGTTCTCTTCTAATAGTCTGGATAGCTCTCTTTTCCTAAAGTCTGTGATTTCATTATCTTCTTGTTCACATTTTCCTCCCTTTTTTGCAAGTTTATCTGCCTTTTCATTTCCGGGTACACCACAATGGGATGGTACCCACTGAAGTATGGCTCTCTTTTTGGCAGCTACCTTGTTTAGTTCATTTCTCAGATGCGGTAGTTTACCACCCTTGAGAGCTTGCTGTACAGACAGTGCATCTGTGAGGATGACTACCTGGTGGCAGTCAGTGTTAGTGTTATAAATCATATTTGCAGCTTGCTCTAGAGCTTGAACCTCAGCTGCATAGTTGGAACATAATTTACCAGTGGGAATATGCAGAGTCTCATAGTGGTTGTCAGGATATGAGATAAAGATACCGGCACCTTCATTCCTAACAGCATTAGTTGCTGATCCATCTGTATAGGCATGTATCCATGATTGATCGGGATAGCTTTCTTGGATCATACTCAATGTAGCAGTTCGTTTTTGCAGATCATTATACTCATATCCAGTTGTGAAACCATTGATTGGTGTATTAATTTGTTCCTGTTCCAATGGTACAGGGTATAGGGTGGGCTTCAGCGGTGTTGTCTTCATGGATAGGTCTTCTTGATGTTGTCTTTTGTCTTTTCCCCTGATGGACAAAGCTGCTACGTTTTAGATGTCCCAATGCCAGATCATCTAGTCTTGCCTTCATTGGGTGCGTTGGCATACTGTTGTACTTTTCCATCTGTATCATGCTTTTTGTGACTCATCTGTAGGACAATGTCTGTAATCTAGTAGCTTTCTGCCTCTGCTTTCATGTAGTAGTTTTTATGGCTCCTGTAATGAGCCTGAGAGCTTGATTTTGCACCTTGTCCAACGACTGCAGATGTGAGTTAGCAGCTGATGATCATGCTGCTGAGCCGAACGGAAGTGCGGTCTTATTACTCCATTATAAATCTTCTTTAGAGTTTGTTCATTTGCTTCCCAATTGGTACCTGCTAGTTTTCTGAGTATGCTAGTCATCGTCGGGCCTTTCCTTCGGCATTTTCAAAATGCTTATTCCATGTTAGCTTTTGGTCAAATGTCACCCCATGGTTGTCCCTGGGTGTATGTTAGCTGCTTTGTCATTGGGGGAGAGGGAGAACAGCGTTGTGGAAGTTTTATCTGTGTTTATTGTGATAAGCTATTTCTCTGCCCATGACATTAGCATGTCTGTTGCCTGCTGCATTCTATAATTTGCAGTGGTGACGTATTCATCGGCGCACCAGAGTACTAGGCCGTCTGCATATAAGGCAGCTTTCACTCCAGCGGAGAGATCTTTTACCAGGTCATTGATGTAAACAAGGAAGAGTGTTGGAGAAATTACTCCTCCTTGAGGTACCCTCTGATAGAGCAACACTTTTCTGCTCTGCAGACCATCAAGAGTGACTCTAGTTCTCCTGTTGTGCAGGTATGACTGAATCCATCTTATCATATTGCCTTGGATTCCACTTCTCCTAAGTTTTGCAATAAGGCCATCTTTCCACACTTTGTAAAAGGCTCTTGAAGTCGACGCAGATCGTTAGGACCTTTTCCTTCTCCTTCAAGGCATCTTCTATTGCTTGAGACAAGTAAGTAACTTGGTCTTCTATACTGTAGCATTCTCTAAATCCAGCTTGCTCCGGCACCAGGATCTGCGCAGACTCTAAACACCATTTCAATCTGTGGTTGACTATTCGCTCCATAGTCTTCCCAACAGAGCTTGTGAGACTGACTGGCCGGTAACTAGAAGCATTGGTCTTACATTTCCATTTCTTTAGTATGGGTATTGTGATGGCTTCTCTCCATACTTGGGGTACCGTTCCTTTCACCCAGCTGTGGTTGAATATCTCAAGCAGTTTTGTCTTTGCTGCTGAGCTCAGAGTTATTAGCATTTAGTTGCTGATTTCGTCTGGGCCGGGTGACTTTTGGACCTTAAGCTTGGAAATAGCGTTCTCTAGTTCTAGTGTGATGGGTTCCTTCATTAGGGCAGGAGTATCTGTCTGTCCCTTGGTTGCCTGTATTTCTTTTCTTATCTCTCTCTCTCTCTCTCTGATGGTCTATGTTAATGATTAAGTTGCTTTCTGAACTGTATCTTCTAGCAAACAGGTCTGCAGCTTGTTTTCCTCTGAGAATTCTGCCACCTTTATCCAATGTGATTGTCGGCCTAGGCGAGGAACATTCTTCATTTAGAGATTTAACTAATCTCCAAAGTTTCTTGCCGTCTTTCTCAAGGTTCAGTGCTGCCGTTTTATTTCTCCAGCTTTTCCGTTTTTCTTCTAGTTTTGTTCTCTGAAACTCTGCTACAGCCTTTTCCCATTTGTTTCGAGTTTTAAGTGAAGGCTGAGTCTCTGAGTCCTTTCTAGCTTTGCCCATAGCGTCCTGGCGTTCTTGGAGTGTGCTGGACCAATATGGTGTGTAGTTACCTTGGAATCCATTGGGAATGGTTTTTTTTTTTGCAGCTTGAAGTATGCATCTGTTGAAGTCTTTTACCATTTCACAAATGTCTCGGTTATGCACCTTGAGGTCTGACAGCAGCGTATTCACCCGATGCCTGAATAAACCCCAGCTGACTTTTTTGTAATTCCATCTTGTAATGGATTGGCCTGTATTGAAAGTTAGACTCTGGACAGTAAGAAAGATTGAGAGATGGTCTCTTCTTCCTAGATGGTCTCCTACTTCTCTACTTATGAGTCCAGATATATTTGGGGTGGCGAAGGCAAGATCTGGAGTTGAAGTTGTGTTCCATCCTCTGGAGTAGAAGGTAGGATTATCTGTGGCAGTATTGACTAGGATTACGAAGTGGTCATCTTGCCATGTTTCAACCTCTTCACCTCTGTGATCTAGGTGGTTATAGCCCCAGCTCTTGGAGTGGCTATTAAAGTCTCCAACTGCTATATAGTTGGTGGCTGGTACCTGTATAGAGTTGAAACTCAGGGGTTTGTTGTTTGGACAGTAACAGTTCAGAAGCTCTATTTCTATCTTGTCTACCTTTAGCTGCAACAGCTGAAATTCTGCTCTACCCATGTAGGTTTTCCTTTCATGTGCATGAATGTTATCCCTTACAAGAGTAAGTACTCCTCCTTTTCGTCTATCTTGTCTGTTGGATCTGAAGCATTGATATCCCCTTATTTTAAAGGTTTGATCTACTTTCAAGTGAGTTTCTTGGATACAGCAAACACTGACTTGCTTCTCATACAAGATGTTTTCCAACTCCATCTTTTTGCTGTATCCAGCCTGCTTGCTGTTCACTCCCTCTGCATTCCAGTGCATTATGACAAGTGGCACTCTGGGTTTCTCTCTTTCTGTTTTGTTTTGGTCAGCAGCTCTCCTTCGACGTCTCCTGACTCCACAAGATGGTCTAGAGGGTCCTCCAGTAGCTAAGGGTGGGCTCTGTCGAGGCTCAGAGCCCGGCACTACACCTGCCTGGTGGAACTCCACAGGGCGAGCACCAGCACGAGATTTATCCGACGGTGTACTCATCCAAAGAGTAGAAAGCGAGTTGCATGATACTGTGGTTTTCGGTGCGCCCTCTGGCCCAGTATCGACGGCTTCAGCACCTCTTCAGTGGGAGAGTGGGCTCATCCCTTGTCCCAACTGGCATGGAAAATGATTTTGCCTGAACCTTGTCTGCTGTCCAATCCAGCTTCCCACTAGGGATTGAAACCCCAACCTTCAGCTGGATTACTAGGGAGAACAGGGTCCGGTGCTTGTAGGTGAGGTAGGCTTGAGCAAGAGAGGCTGAGGAGACATTGTGAGTCTTATGTTGCGTATCATGCCCCATGGACCCCGGTTGCTGGTTCAAATCTGGCTTGCTGGAATTTTTTATTTGTAACATGGCATTGGGCCAAAGGGTGAGAGTCCAAACAATCATGGATCTATAAAAACATAACTTCTCAAATTATGTCAGAGGAAAACCAACTATCATCAAATGTCATCTTTTTTCTGGTGTTTCAACTATCAACAATTGCCACTTATCTCTACATACTGGAATGAAACTCAAAGAAAATGACAAAAGGAAGATTTTCCACATAATAGCATTACATTCTGGACACCTAATTCAAATCTATAGGAATGGGTTGTAGCAACAGGTAACAACTGTCTCAGCACCAAATCTAACAAAAGGTCAAGTAAAGCTGCAATAAAAACCACTGCTCTACTGGAAACAAGCAGGGATAAGAATACGGATTCACTTTGAGATTACTGCTAATGGTCTACCTATATCTAGTCATATGCTCTAAATCTGTTTTTTTTTTCTTTTCATATAACAATAAAATAGAAAGAAATTAAAAAGTAAATGAAATCACTAGATAAATAACAATAAAATAGAAAGAAATTAATAAGTATGACCAAGAAGATTTATTAATTAATAATATTAATGTAAGTAGTTGTTCTAAGTTCACATAATATAGGACATACATTGATTAAATCACTTCACCGAATTACAAGGCAGTATTGTTCCAGAATCCACAAGGTATGAAAAATAGAGGAAGACCTAAAAACACATGGAGAAGGGAACTAGTGATTGACATGAAAGATATTTTAAAAGTCATGGACAGGCCTTGAACAAGTGGCTGCTGTACATGAATCTCTTGAAGGCCTGTGCTCCATAGGGGGCTGAAGCATAATGAAAATAAAGTTTACATAATTTTGAAAAGGGAAGACAAAGGTGGGGACAATGCATGTAAAAATAAAGCAGCAAATTCAAAAGCCAAGCTACTCACTAGAAGCAGAAGTTCAAGATACACCATAGCTGGAAAAAGCTACATTACAGCTGAGCACCGATGATCCAAATGTTAGTAATTAAAAATATCAACAATTTGAATTAGCCAGCATTTAAAAAAAAATGCTGGAATCACAAAGTATCTATTTTCTCTTCACTTAGTGCAAGCGAGATTGTTTAGTATTTTACAGGCTTTTATTTTAATGCAATGTTGTTAATGCTTCTTCTTCATCTTACAAAATGAAGCAGAAATTTTGAACAATTGACTCAAAGATTGAGATTTTAAACACTGTCAATAGGAGACAGCAGGTCTTTGCTGGCCAAAATGAATGGCGCTGGATAATCAGCCACAAAGATTTAAAAAAAATAAAAATTTTTAAGTGTGCATAAAACTTGATGGTGCAAACACAAAAAACTTATGAAGGCAGCTAATGACTCCTCCCTCAAAGATGCTGTTTATTTGTGGTTCACATGTAGACAAAAGTTAACGATCACCCATATATGGACCTTTGTTGTGTGAAAAGGTGTTGGATTGTAAAACAGAATTATTTTATAGGCGGTTCTTCAGATGTTAAAACCAAAACAGGCTGACAAAAAAGACTTTAAATTGTGGCACGGAGTTAGAGAAGTTCATATTGAATCAAAAATTTTAACTGGTGATTTTGCTGCAGCAAAACTTTTTTTAAAAACTTTGGAAAGTGAAAGATACTCCAATGATGACAGATACAATGCTGATAGGACTGGAATAAATTGGAAATCACTGCCTCAAAAGTCTCATACACCTTGTTGTGAAGCAGATGCTTCTGGGCTTAAAGTGAACAAAGAGCGAATTACATCTAAGGTTGGCGCTAATGATAATGGGGCTCATGATTCATGTTGATAGGAAAATAGAAGAAATCTCAGTGCCTTAAAAATGGCTCCTGAATCTCTATGACTTATAAAGAGCAAAATATGCTCAGAAGCGTATACCCACTGGTTTACCAACAATGTTATTCTGAATGTTAAAAAGTATAGTGAACAAGAGGGCAAAATGATAATGGTGTTGTTCATCCTAGACCAGTGCTTCTTAACCAGGTGGCATGCATCCCCTGGGGATGCAAGACGTACCTTCTGGGGGTGCGAGACATGCCAAATATTTTAGAATGCGAATCATCATAAACAATATACGAGTATAATACACACAATTCTAATGTATTTGTACAAGATAGAACATTGTTATTGTTTTGAATGCGTTCCAGTCGTTTACATTGTGACACTGACAGCGTGAGTATTCCTAGCCCATACTCGATTACTGAAATCACAAGCTGATAATGCAGGAGAAACAACAGTCTCTGTTCCAAGCGCCCAGCAGCCATTGTTTTAAGGCTGCCAGTCCTCGCTTGCACTTCTGTATGATCAGTTCGACATGATAATTGAATGATACTCCACGATCAAACATTACTCCCAGATACTTCAGTCTGTCTTGAATTTCAATATTCTGCCCATTGAAAGCGATGTCTGGAAGGTCTGCTTTCACTATGGAGTTGTTCAAAGAGCACCATATCACACAGGCCTTGTTGGGATTGACCTTTGATCCGCTTTCCTCACACCATTTAGAAACCTCCTGTAGTGTCTCTTGCATGCTTTGGACCATTTCCTGTCTGTCTGAGCCAGTTCTGTACATGAGTTTTAACTGACTCTCTTTCAACAATTAAAGCACTTAGAAACTTACGAGAATGTAGTAGACCTGATATAGCAGAGGAGATTTTTCTGGCTACTACATACTTATATTCCAGAGGATGTTCAGTATTAATTGCTTGGATACCTTCACATGTTGGCATAGAAGGAAATGAAAAGGCAGATAAAGAAGCCAAGAAAGGTAGATCTGATAAAAATCTAATAAATGTAGGGATGAGTAAATCAGAAATTAAGAGCTTAATTAAAGATTTAATAACAGATGAATGGAAAGCAGAGTGGGATAAAAATCTGAAAGGAAGACATGCATATAAGATGTTCAGGGCTCCAACAAGAAAATGTCAGATATCTAGGGAATTGAAAATTCCCAGTAATAAGAAACTTCTCAGACTACAGCTGGGAAAAGGCTATTTCAGAATAGAAGAACCTTACTGTGCAGGATGTCTTCAAGACAATAATATAGAACATTTCTTGTTAAAGTGTAAGAGGTATGACCAAATAAGAATACCAATATTGGATTATTTGCAGGCATCCAACTTACCTATAAATATAGAGGAGGTGTTGAGAATAGACAACCTAGGGAACTGCATAATATGGTTAAACAATATTTAACACGAACACATGTTAATATATAGTGGCTGGGAATGTGAAGGTCTGATGCTGTTCTTGCAATGCATGTGACTTTAAACAGATGAAAATCAATTAAATATCTGGTAAAGTCTGTTATATAACTAGAACCACCAGGCCTATACACCCCTCCACTTTAATATTATTCTTGTTCATAGTTTCTTCTTGATTTTGTTTGTTTGTTTTTTATTTTTCTATTTAACGTATAGGCCTAAGCACAATTGTGAGTATCCCTATTTTCAAATGTGATGCCACTTTCTCATGTCGGCAGTTGTTCATATTATTTGAAATTGAAAACAATATATATCCTAATTATAACCCATCAGAGGTTGAACGGGATTTCTGTTTATCTTCATTAATTTAAAAAAAAAAAATGTACATGAGTATGTCATCTGCGAAAGTTAATGTTCGTCCCAGTCCTGTTGGTTGAAAGGTTGCTACTTTTGCTGTGTTGATGTTAAACAGCACTGGTGATAGTGGAGAACCCTGGAGTAGTCCCGGGCAAATGCGCATTGGTTCTGGTGTCCATGTTCCCAAGCGAAATGCAACTGATCTCTCCATTAAGGCAGCTGTTATCCGCCTTGTTATCCAAGGGTTCATACCACATGCCATTATACAGTCTATTAGGGTTGCAAAGTCCACACTGTTATAAGCATTCTCTTGGTCAGTTGCGACAGCCACCGTTTCTCTTTTACCCTGGAATCCCTCGTACGCAAACGTTCCAGCATTACCCCATGTTGTTTTCATAGGCCTATAGCTACCCAGGGTATCAGGAAGGATGTGTGCATTTTCGAGGTGGCTCATTACTTGTCTTGCAACTTTCTTTTCAAGTAATTTACCCTAGACATTATGTAGTGTGATAATTCGATAGCTGCTGAGCAGTGTAGGGTCTTTGCCAGGTTTAGGAAGTTTCTGAAGGTAACTTTGTAGCCAGTCTTCCGAATGCTGGTATTGAAATCGTTCACCATATTTATAATGGCTGTGTCGTCGAGCTGTTTAATGTGATGGTACTGTACACTATCAGGACCCCGGGCAGTGTTTCTGCTGGTTTTCAATGTGTGCACCACTTCCTCTTCAGAAATTAGATCGAAGTATATCTGACCCCTTATGGCATTTTCCAGCACACCGTCTTTTATTTTCAGGCCGGCACTTTTGTCACATTTATTCGTTTGCTCCACATATGGATTGAATAATGCTCTTTCCTTCTCTTCGTCCATCTTTAGGCGTAGTCCTGTAGAGCTTTTGATATTAGGGATGGGCTGGCGTGCACTTTTCCTATTCATTATTCGATGTAAGACCAGAATGTCTGTAGGGTTTTTTCGGTGCCCACCCGTGTCACAAAGTCCTCCCACACTTTACCCTTGGCCTCCCTTGCCAAGCTCTTGAATCTATTAACGACTCTTTGCTTTTTCTCCTTCATCTCTTCAACCTCTCCCTCATTCATCATTCTTCTGTTTCGTGCTTTACGCCATTCCTTTGTTGCTCTTTCCTTTTCTATCCATGCTTATTCCACCAGGGAGGTTGGGTGAAAGGTGTTCTCGCTGTCTTTTGTTTGGCATTTTGACGCAATGTGTGTAAAGGGTTGTTACAGTCGAGTGAGCCTGGTCATAGTGTGTGGGTCAAATGAGGATGAGAGAGCAGAGGTCAAGGAGGAATTCTTCGAGCTGCTTCAAAGGACAGTGGATGACTGCATAGATGAAATTATCATGCTCGGAGATTTCAATGCCAGAGTTGGAAATGACCATGCTAGATGGGGTGGAGTAATCGGAAGATATGGAGAAGATACTATCAATGACAATGGAAAGCGACTCCTTAGATTCTGCAGTGAGCAGAATCTGATCATTACAAACACAAAGTTCCCCCTTAAGCGCATACATGCATACACTAGATGTCAACCAACAAAGAATGAGAAGTCAGTGATCGACTATGCCATTGATAGAAGGAGCTCATTCAAATATGTCCGGGATGCTAGAGTCTGGAGGGGGCCAGAGATTGGAAGTGATCACTACCTGCTTACAATCAAAAGAATAACTGAAAGAGTTGCTCAGCCTAGGAACGGCCCAACATCACGCAAGAAACTAAGTAAACGAACGGGAGAAATGAGCATTAAGACCTACAAGCTGAGAGAGCCAGAAATTAAGACCATATATCAGGGGCTTATTGCTGCAGCGGTGAGCAACACAGAAGAACAAACAGATGACTTGGAAACCCTCTGGCTTAAATTCAAGGACATCATAAAGACAGCTGCTGCGGAAGCATGTGGTGAAGTCCTACTTGGGAATAAGAGAAAGAGGACACCTTGGTGGACAGAGGAAGTCAAAGAGAGAATAAAATGGCATGGAAACAATACTTAGGAGATAAAAACACAACAGGACAAATGGAGAAATATAGAGAATATGTGACACTCAGAAGCAAAGAACAAGGTGCTAGCAGCAAAACAGAAGTCCTGGGAAGAATTTGGAGAAAAGCTAGAAAAAGATGCGCAAGAAAACCAGAAATTGTTCTATAAGACCCTAAAGGACACAAGGAAGGAAAAACAATGCCCTCTCAAATTTATAAAGGACAAGCAAGGCAAATTGCCTACTGCCCCGAAGGAAGTAATGGAAAGATGGAAAGAATATTTCTCAGAACTCCTGGATGGTGAGCATGGTGAAGCATCAGAAATGATAACCACAAGCACAGAAGAGAAAACCAATGATGGTGAATATGACATAAAGATGGAAGAACTGAAGGCAGCACTGGAGAAAATCAAGATTGGCAAAGCAGCAGGGCATGATGGTATAAAACCAGAAATGGTTAAGTACATGGGCGCATCAGGCGACCTATTACTCTTAAGGGTCCTACATGCAGCGTGGTGCAAGAAGACCATACCAAAGGATTGGGAGATTGCTATTATAACACCAATTTTCAAAAAGGGTGACAATCGACAATGTGGAAACCATAGAGGCATATCCCTTCTCAGTGTTCCTGGTAAAATCTACTCTAGAATTCTAGAGCAGAGACTCCGACGCCTAGCTGAGCCACTACTGGATGAGGTCAGGGCGGATTTCGAGCAAACCGAAGTACTCAAGACCTAATCTTCACACTCGGACAGCTGACTGAAAAGTCCCTTGACTATAAGAGTGAGATCCATCTTTGTTTCATAGATCTGGAAAAGGCATTTGACAGGGTCCCCTGGAGCAAACTTTGGGACTGTTTGGCAAGGAAGAACATTCCAGCACCTCTGAATTATGCTATACAGAGCTTCTACAAGTCTTGCAGAAATTATGTGAGGACAGCAAACCACAAGTCAGAAGAGATCAGGACCATCACTGGTGTAAGACAAGGTGATATCCTGATAACCTGATTGATTGATCGATGTTAGAATCTTCAGACTATTCCACCAGAAAATTCCAACTACTCTCTGCTGTAATATGGTTGACATGAGCATATAAATTGTAGAATCGCCACTCCTGACCGCCTATATTCACAGCAATCCCCTGCAATTCCGCATCCTCACTAGTTTGGGAACTTGTATCCAACCATGTATGAGGAAGCTCATGTTTTACATATATAGCTTGCCCTCGTCTACCAGGCCCACATGGATTGAAGTAACATCTGTAGCCTGGACAATTGATAACATTATTGGCTTTTAAATTTGTCTCCTGGATCATGAGGATATCGAAATTGTAGATGATTGTTTGTATAATGGCTGCATGTTGATTGACGTTTCGACAATTCCAGTATCTTATATGCACATATTTCCTCAAGAGGCGATCTACTGTCTTTCTGAACCTTCTCTTCCCTGCCCTTCTTTCTCTCTCTCTCCTCTTTTCTCTTATACCAGCAGCCATTCATTCTCTCGGCACATTGGCCCACCTTAGACTTGGGGTCATTCACTGATGACTCAGTTATCATTTGACCCATGATTTGGGAGTGGATTGATGGATGTCAGAGCATATACCACTCATCAGTGAGTTCTGCACACATCTTTAGGGACCTACTGGCTCCAAGATCCTCTGCCAGTTTAGTTCAGACCCTGAGAGGGGCAGTTATCCATGGCGCACAACGAGGATATATGGCAGAAGTCTTGCATGAAATTCCATAGAAACCAGCACGTGTTGACTTATGAAACTGCACCCTTTTCGCTTCGTGGCTAGTTGGCGCCCCTAGTGATAACCGTGAGGTTACCCCCACCTCTGTCACCGTGAGCTTAACTTCCTTTCATGCCTGTGAGTTGAACCCACTGCGCCACAATAGAACATTAACAACGTGAATTAGATACCAAGCATTTTTCACATTCGGTAAACAACATTTTCTCAAAACATATCTCTTTTAAGCATTTCAAGAGGCTTCTTAAGATGCTGTAAATGGGTGCGAGGCTTCTTAAGATGCTTTAAAGGAGTGTCAGTTTTCCCAAGATGCTATAAAGGGGTGTGAGACTTCTTAAGATGCTATAAAGGGGTGTGAGACTTCTTAAGATGCTATAAAGGGGTGTGAGGCTTCTTAAGATGCTATAAAGGGGTGTGAGACTTCTTAAGATGCTATAAAGAGGTGTGAGGCTTCTGAAGATGCTATAAAGGGGTGTGAGACTTCTTAAGATGCTATAAAGGGGTGCGAGGCTTCTTAAGATGCTGTAAAGAGAAGGGGATCTCTAAAAGGTTCAGAAACGCTGTCCTAGCCAATGCACCATCCTTCAGTGGAAACTTAACTGCAATAGACAATGGATTCAAGGTGATATTCCTGTCACCTAATGTTACAGCACTCCTCAAACTGATGGATCAGGAAGTCATCAAAAAGATGAAGAGAAAATGTTTAAAAAAAAAACAAGTATTGCATTGTTATCTTTTATACAACAGCAATCAAGACAGCATTGTAGCTTTTTACTAAAACGTTCTGCTGCATGTTAGCTGAAGCGTGGGAGTCAATCATTGCACACAATTTTAAAAAATCTTTGGAAAGAAACTGGCCTACTGCAAAAGAAATTGAAGGACATTGGCAAAATCAAACTGAGTCAGATGACCAACTAGTTTCAGTCAATCACTGAAAATGTTTGAAGTCATTTTGTATATTTTATTTGATTAATTTTATACATCTGTATCACTGCAGTTGAAGGTTCCATTTGTTCTGTTACTTAAAGAATGAAAATACAAAAACACAACTTAGTGTTTTAATTACTAAACCCATTTTTCAGGTCTCCAGATCAATATTTTGGATAGGTTTAAAAATTCAATCAAATCAGAAATCTGAACCACCCTGATTCTAAATAGTTCAGATTACAGTGATTACACTGACAAACAACATGTTTCTTTCTTATATAAGAATAAGTGTTCTTAGGTCAGTTTCTTGCGCTGATTTCAAATTTGAAATCCGTTTATCTCTATCACATCGGGTTCTTAAGATATTTGTGAATAAATATATTTTTGGGAAACCGTTATTTGCTCCGTTTCATTTTTACTATATAACTTATTAAAAATTAATAAAATGCAAAATAATTCTACTTTTTATACTGCTAAAAGATGCATGACATATGTTACGCTATTTTTCAAATAGTTAGGCCTACTGTATTTTGAAATAATTCTGAGCGAAATATGGCTTCTAGAAGTTGTAGAGATTCGGCTGATCGGTTCTGTTACGTGTGCGGATATTTTACCGATCGTGTTCACCAGAAAAACTTTACACCATTACTAAAGAAAGCATATGAACTTTATTTCTATTCGAAAGTTGATGATGCAAATAAATCTTGGAAGCCAAATGCAGTTTGTTCGACTTGTGCAAATACATTGGCAGGTTGGTTACGAAAATCGCCGAAGCATAAGTCGATGCCTTTACGAGTGCCAGTAATATGGTGTGAACAGACAAATCATGCTACTGATTGTTACTTCTGCTTGACAAATATCCATGGTTTCACTTTTAAAACTAGAAAGTCTGTGGTTTATCCAAATATTGAATCGGTTTCGAAACCAGTGCCTCATGATCCAATCACGTGTCCGATCCCAGTTCCACCAGAACAATATCCGTTGGACGTGAATGAACCATCAGAAAGTGATAGTTTACCTGCTTTAGAAACTAATTCTGACTCGGATTATATACCAGTGAATGATGGTGTTCACTTAATTAACCATTCAGAACTTTCAGATCTAATACGTGATCTCGCTCTTACCAAAGGACAAGTGGAATTACTCGGTTCGCGACTCAAAGAATGGAATCTTTTAGCGCCCAATACTCCGATATCTAAATTTCGTCATAGACACAGAGAACTTGTTCAATACTTTGAGATTGATGGTAACATTTGCTATTGCAGAGATGTAAACGGTCTAATGGTGCACCTCGGTCATGAGCACATAGTCAACGAATGGCGACTTTTCATCGACTCTTCCAAGACTAGTCTAAAAGCCGTGTTATTGCATAACGGAAATTTATTTTCATCAATTCCAGTCGCCTACTCTGTTCATATGAAACAAACTTATGACAATATGGCTATACTTTTGGCAAAAATAAAGTACAATGACTACAAATGGCGGATTTGTGGAGACCTAAAGGTCATTGCAATTCTCACGGGCATGCAGACTTGGTATACTAAATTTTGTTGCTTCCTATGTGAATGGGACAGCCGCAACAGACAGGAACATTATGCAAGAAAGGTGTGGCCTATCAGGGATTGTATGCAGCTCGGGCATAAAAATGTAATATACGAGCCATTAGTTAACAAAGACAGCATCATTATACCACCGTTACATATAAAGTTGGGGCTCATGAAGAATTTCGTAAAAGCGTTAGATAAAACGAGCAAAGCTTTCACTTATCTTCGAGAAAAGTTTCCGCAAGTTAGCGATGTAAAGATAAAGGAAGGTATTTTTGTAGGACCTCAGATTAGGAAAGTTATTGCAGACAAACAATTCGAGAACTTGTTACATGGTAGTGAACTTCGCGCATGGATGGCATTCAAATCGATCGTCGATAACTTTCTGGGAAATCACAAATCTGTCGACTATGCGCATATTGTTAAGCAGTGCATAGATGCATACAGAATTATGGGCTGTAACATGTCCCTCAAAATCCACTTGCTCGATTCGCATCTGGACTTTTTCCCTGACAACCTTGGCGAAGTCAGCGATGAACATGGAGAACGATTCCATCAAGATATCGCTGTAATGGAGTCACGTTATCAAGGACGGTGGAGTGTGACCATGCTTGCCGATTATTGTTGGATGCCTCATCGCGATGTATCACATGCCATTCACCGACGAAAGTCGACTGCAAAGAAATTCAAGCCTACATAACTGTTATACTTCTTGTAGGAATGATGTTGTAATACTGTATGCGTTGTTAAAAAACTTCAATTGCGTATTTCTAGAGATCCCGACCTGATAGAGAAAAACGGTTTGCAGATTTAAAAACAGCGCATTAAAATTGACCAGAAAAACATAGAAATGTTAGAGAGAAAAAAATTTTTTTTTTGTTAGCCAGTGTTATCAATACTTTACTGTACTTGGGATGTAAACAAAAAAAATTTTGAATTCTTATCCAAATACAGGGCAAAGAAGCAAAACCAGCAAGCCATGGTCAGATGTTAACCAACTGAATCTGATGTTAGATGCTAGGGGTTCAACTATAAATGCTTTGAGGAGTTCCAATAAAAGCAGTTAAGCAATTAACCTGTCACTATAGCTCCATAAAGACCAACACCTCCTCCTGAACTGTGATATAAAGGCAAGACAATATACATTATGTCTGACTTGGAGAGGTTCACTGATGCCATCAGAGTTCCTGCTTTCATAGCCTTGTGATGACTAATTATTGCGGGCTTGGGAAATCCTAAATATTTTTAAGCAATTCCAGAAGCATTTAAGACAGCAAAAATGAAATAATCTAAAACACTAAAGAACAGCAACAATATTTTAAACAGTTTAGTTAATTTAATCTTCAAAAAAAAATGTTTTTCACTGTACATCAATGCTGGAACCATACAATATTGTCATCAGTTTTTCAATTAATCTATTTACAACAATATTGTTTTTCATTTATTGTAAAAATAAATATTTATGTGATTTTAAGAAATCAAGTACAACAGGGCAAGATAAAATGCAACTGCAGAATTTTAAGAACAGAATACAGTATTTTGAAAAATATATGAGCCAGTCAAAGATATTAACACTATGATACAGAGCAGTAGAACAGAAGAAAATCCTTTAAAAAGATCCCCGTGGAATCAGAGGTGGCTGAGTCATGTC
This sequence comes from Oreohelix idahoensis, assembly GCA_024509875.1. Lineage (NCBI taxonomy): Eukaryota > Metazoa > Mollusca > Gastropoda > Stylommatophora > Oreohelicidae > Oreohelix > Oreohelix idahoensis. The sequence goes on from JAMPIV010007558.1 coordinate 124,164, forward strand.
AAATGAGAGTAGGCTGAGAGAGAGACCAAAAAACTATATACAGAACAAATTCAAGACAACCATAACAACAAGTCACTCCAATGACTGTGTCATTAAAACAGATAACTGATGATATCTGACATCTCTAACAGTTCACAAAACAAAGATGCAGTTTACACTATCCATTCTTTTTGTTCTTTGTGCATTCGTCTGCAACTGCTGCTTGCTACCTATTTCTATTTGGGCCACTTTAGCCAGCAGTGCCCATAAGGTTCCAGTTACAGTTCTCCTTCCTAACTAGTTTTCTGCCTCCTCGATGCCTGGAATGTTGCAATGGGCTGGTATCCACTGGACTGTGCACTTCTGAAGCATTTGGCCAGGGTTTGAAGTGAGTTTATTAGATTTTGTTTGTTTGTTGGCCTAATACTGCATGTGATCTGATTAATTACATAAAGAATTCATTGTTGGCTTTTCCCCAACATCCTGTATCAGTTCTAAACTGATTAATCAGTTTAAAAATCTAGATTTTGCTGACATCCTGGCTCTTCTGTGCCATAGCGCAATCAGATGCAAGACTAAATGAAAATACTTGATGAGGTCACAGCAAGTGGGTCTAAGAATACACTGGGTGAAAACAAAGATAATGAAAATAAATGCATGAAACGATAACAAGACTGAACGTGAAGAAACACCACTACAAGATGTACAATCAAACATGTACCTTGGCAGCAATATAGACACTGTTGGATAGACAGACAAGGATATCATGATAAGAGGAGCTCTTATAGTGCTGGGAAATATATGGAGACCCAAATCAAATCCAACACTAATGTCGAGCTAATGAGAAGAACCAGACAAGTGCCAGTGGAACAAGAGATGAGAAGATGCTGGAGGTGAACAGGACACACATTGAGAAAACTTGCTGGTGGCATTACCAAGCAGTCCTTGTTCTGGAATCCCAAAGGTAAAAGAGAGGCAGAGGGAGGCCAAAGAACATTTGGAGAAGAGAACTGAGACTGACATGAATAGAAAGAAGAAGACATGGAAAGACCTTGAGCTGATGGCATGAGATAGGAGGACTTGCCATAAGTTTGTTGAAGGCCTATGCTCCTTGGGCAGCTGATGGGTAATGATGATGATAATGCATCATATTTCTGGCTTAATGTAATGTACCATCTTAGCATGTCCTATATTCCACTGATCCATCATGTCATCATGCTATCCTAATTTTATGATTCATTCTATTCTGATGCTGTCTAAACATAAAGATGATTACTTTAGCCTCATGCTTAAAGTGTTGTCCACACCATCTCTATTTTCATTGTTCAATGTATCCCATCATGGGGTTGTCAATAACTCCTTCAATCTCTTAATTCCTCATCTGGCCACTCAGGGGAGCCGCGCTAGCGTAGTGGTTACAACACCGCTCTGGCGACCGGGTGATACAGGATCAAACCCGGGCGACGGCATTTGAGGATTTTTCGTCGACCGGGATTTGGACTGGATTAACTCGAGCCTGGCGAGGACATTTCTAAGGAGTGTCGTGACCATGGGACTGGGCGGCTCCTGAGCCGACCCAGCTGCAATGGGTACCTCCGAAATCGGCGAATATTTGCCTGAATGGCGAGGGACACCTGTCTCTGTACAAGAAATAAAGGGATACTCACGTAAAATCAATGTCAGGTTAGACAAAAATAATAACCTGAGATTTCGCCTCGAGTATTAGCGGGCGTACGAAAAAAAAAAAAAAAAAAATCTGGCCACTCTGGATCATGTTAACTACTTTTTCACATTATTTAATGGCTGCAATGAAAGTGGCTAAAATTAGACAAAGCAAAGAACTTGCCTGTTGTGCCAGATGTGTAAATATAACTGCATAAATCTGCAAGGCCTAAGCCTTTTCTAATGGTTGGTGATATGGCTGTGGGTGGGGTTGCCAGCATCAAGGGGTCAAATGAGTGTGCACCAGTAGGTGCAGATAGCGAGCCTAAGCCTTGTACATATACTTTTACTTTTCCCAAATCACCAAGTACTTCTGTTACTGCCTCTCGCAAGTCATCTCCTGTAACAAAACACATTAAAATACTAAAAGAATTAGCAAAACTTAATATTGGTGTACGAGAAGAACACTTAGAAAACAACAAGTAAACATAGCCTAGAAATAATAATAGCCCCTTCAGTCATAACTGACTATGGGAATGCGCCCCTGAGGTGACAGCCCTCAGCTGCTTATTTTCCTGGTGCTCCTTTCGACGTTTTCTCCTCACCTCTGCTTCTTGTGTGAGCCTCTCTTCGCCCAATCTGAGGTGGCGCCGTAAATAGCATCGCCACTTAGTGCGATCGGCAGCTTTATCCTCCCATGTTGCTGGATCCATGTCCAGTGCCCTCATATCTCTCTTGCACACATCTTTGAACCTCAGCTGTGGTCGCCCAACTGTTCTCTTGCCCTCTGCTAATTGTCCGTAGAAGATATCTTTTGGGATGCGACCATCATCCATGCGGCGAACATGGCCAAGCCAGCGAAGTCTGCGCTGTCTAAGAAGCGTATACATACTTTGAAGGCCAGCACGTGACAACACCTCGACATTTGTCACTTTATCTTTCCACGAGATGCCGAGGATGCGGCGTAGACACCGCAAATGGAAGGTCTTGAGCCTTCTTTCTTGCTTAGCATAGGTCGTCCAGGTCTCGCTGCCATATAGGAGTGTGCTGGTGACGCAGGCATTATATACCGCAGCTTTGGTCTTCATGTGAGTTTAGAGTTTCCCCAAACACGCGATGTGAGGCGGGCAAAGGTAGCTGCAGCTTTGCCAATGCGGCTGTCGATTTCTGTATCCAGTGAGAGTTTGTCATTGATGGTAGACCCTAGGTATGTGAAGTGGTGCACCACTGTCAATTCATAGTTATCGATAGTGATAACTGGTGCAGCACCCACATCCTGACTCAGCACATTCGTTTTCTTTAGACTTATTGTGAGGCCAAAGTCCTTGCATGCTTTAGTGAAGCGATTCATCATGCTCTGAAGCTCCTGTTGGCTTTGAGTGACGACTGCAGCCTCATCAGCGAACAACAAGTCTCTTATAGTGACCCTTCTGATTTTTGTTTTTGCCTTCAGCCTTGAAAGATTAAACAGACGGCCATCTGACCTAGTGTGAAGGCATATTCCTTCAGTTGCATCTCTGAATGCATGTTTCAAGAGTAAGGCAAAGAAGATTCCGAAGAGGGTCGGAGCCAGAACACAGCCTTGTTTAACGCCACTTCGTATATCAAAGGGCTGTGACGTGCTTCCAGCATATTGGACTGTTCCCTTCATGCCTTCAGGAGGAATCCCATCACTGCCTGGTGCTTTGCCAGAGGCCAAGCTATCAATGGCCTTGCTGAGTTCCTCTAATGTTGGTTCGGCATCCAGCTCTTCCATAGTTGGCAGACTGTTGACACCATCAAGGGCTGCAGGCGTAACGGTATTGTCTCTAGCGTAAAGCTCAGAGTAGTGCTCGACCCACCTCTCCATCTGCTTACCCTTATCGGTTAGCTTCTCTCCGCTGATGGTTTTTAGCGGTGCCGTCTTACTTTTATGGGGGCCAAGTGCTTTCTTTATACCGTCATACATTTGTCTAATGTTGCCTGTTTGCGCTGCGATCTGGATGCTCTCACTGAGCTGGAGCCAGTAGTCATTTGCACAGCGTCGAGCAGTTTGTTGAACTTTGCTTCTCGTAGCCCTCAGGATCTGTAGGGTTCTGGCACTCGGTGAACGTTTGTATTCATTCATAGCACTGCGCTTAGCTTCAATGACAGGTGCCATCACATCTGATGAAGCATCAAACCAGTCATTTGACTTTGCTGTTTTCTTACCAAAGGTGGCAAGTGCAGTACTTTGAATGGTGTTCCGTAGATGCTCCTAGTTCTCTGTAATAGTATCACCATGCTGAGGGCTACTGAGCACTTTCTCGAAGGTCGCAGTGAATTGAGCGATCATGAAAGGGTCTGACATCTTGCTGGTATCAATGCGTGGTTTCCCTTCATGTCTGACACGATAGAGTTTTCTTGGTTGTGCTCTGATTTTGCAGCAAACCAAGGAGTGATCTGTATCACAGTCTGCACTATGGTACGAGCACGTGGACAGCACAGACCTGAGGAGTGGCCTTCTGACGAGAATCAGGTCAAGTTGGTGCCAGTGCTTGGATCGTGGGTGTCTCCATGACACCTTATGCTGGGGTTTTGTCTGAAAGTAGGTGTTGGTCACGCAGAGGTCATGGTGGACGCACAACTCTAAGAGCCGTTGTCCATTTTCATTCATCTTGCCAATACCAAACCTGCCCAGACATGAAGGCCATGAAACATTATCGGCACCCACTCTAGCGTTAAAGTCACCAAGGAGAACAAGCTGTTCTTGCCTAGGTATGCTTTTGATAATTGCTGTTAGATTCTCGTAGAACTCATCTTTAGCTTCTGAGGCAGAGTACAGAGTAGGAGCATACACACTGACAAGGGTGATGGGACCTGTGCTAGTTTGCAGGCGGAGCGTTAACAGGCGTTCTGATCCATTCTCGCCTGGTTCAACCATTTTAGTTAGCGATTTTTTGACCGCAAAACCTACTCCGTGTTCTCTAGCTTTATTAAGATCTTTCCCTTGCCAATAAAATGTGTAGTCCTTCTCGCTCACCGTTCCGGAGCCCGCCAGGCGCGTTTCCTGAAGTGCAGCTATATCCACCTGAAGTCGTTTAAGCTCATCATTAATTATGGCTGTCTTCCTTACATCGTTTACATCCTGTAGGTTTTCGGATAGTCCAGTCAACATAGTCCGGACGTTCCAGCATCCCAATCTGAGAGTTTGCTTATTTCTATTTTTTCGATAATTGCTTGGTGCAAAATTTTCTGTCCACAGTTCGGGTTTGACCCTAATCCCCATGCACCCAATGGGGAAAGCAGACAGTGGCGGGACAACACCTTATTGACTGGGGGCTGCCCAGCTTGAAGCGGGCGGTAGCTGTCCAGTGAGATCCTGGAACCTCTCCCACTGTCGGAAGTAGCCCCTGGCGCCATGCCCTACGCCAATTGGGCAAAATGCTTATAACCGGTAACTGCTACTTCCCGTGTTTTGCCGACACCTATAGGGTGAAGCTGGAGTGTCCTCTCCAGGGCGCGAGCTTGGGCACAGTTATATGGAGATCAAGCTGTTGCCCATGCAGCATGTTCCCCCTCTCCACACAGCCGGTAGATCCAAAGGAACGGCAGTAGCCAATACAGTTTGGTACCAGCCATGTCGCAGGAGTTGCCAGAATAATGTCGAATCGACATTAGACTGCCTTAGGGACTCCGACTCCGGATTTATCCTCAGGGTTTACCCCCGAAGCCAATTCCATAAATGGATATTCCCGCAAGGCAGCGGTGGTTTGAGTTCAGAGTTCCTTCTCTTAGATAAGCTACCAACCAAGGATAACGAGCCCTATCTGCCCGAAGCTGCTGGTTTTAAGGCGCCAGTCGCTCGCCTTTGCCCCTTCTCCCGTCAGTGGAAACAGTTCCGCCGGGCTCAAATTGAGCCACACATGAAGGCCGGGAGCTGGACTTGGTTGTCAGAGGCTGTTTGAGGCGCGTGCCATAGAAGTATTTTATCTGCAGTGAGAGCTTATCCTCACTACAACTCCCGGCAATAACAACCTTTGGAACCAGCCTAGAAATATAAACCAACTTAAAACAGTAAGGTAAAGACCAACTGTTGTCAAAAGAGAAAATGAAATCAGAAACCTAAATAAATGGAAAATGTAATACATTAATTTGTGAACTAGCCTATGTTAAAGTATATGCTCTTACAGCAGTAGCTTTTGTGTCAATTTATTTATTATGACAAGGTTGCCAGCCTCATGCACAATTTCAAATTAGTTAGCTCCTACTACATGTAGAAGTATTCTTTCTACATCTCTTCAGAGACACCTGGGAGCTCCATGGGGTACATGTACTACATAGACATTTTTTTAAAGAGAAAAGAGGAAGCAAAGTGCACTATGAAAAACAACTGTTATAGGAACACTAACCGTGTCAAAAAGCTAAAACATGCAAGAAACTTATCAGCACAGTAAAAAACCTTCACATCAATGAGGTCAGCTGAATAAAAATAATAACATTGGCTTATACATTTAAGTCTTCTTCTTCACCTTTCAGTCTATGTCTTCAGCCCAGACTTCTGCATGATTTCCCATCTTAGGTAATCTGCTTCTTCTCTGTCCATGTTTTCAGTCATTCTTATTTCGTTTTCCAGTTTTTTCCCCAATATATTTTGGAGTCTCTCTCTATTTCGTCTACTCTGAGGGTATCCTCCCTTGTGATACTAGCTGGAAGACTCACTCTTTTTTATTTTTTATTTATTTATTTTTTTAAATTAATGAAGATAAACAGAAATCCCGTTCAACCTCTGATGGGTTATAATTAGGATATATATTGTTTTCAATTCCAAATAATATGAACAACTGCCGACATGAGAAAGTGGCATTACATTTGAAAATAGGGATACTCACAATTGTGCTTAGGCCTATACGTTAAATAATAAAATAAAAAACAAACAAACAAAATCAAGAAGAAACTATGAACAAGAATAATATTAAAGTGGAGGGGTGTATAGGCCTGGTGGTTCTAGTTATATAACGGACTTTACCAGATATTTAATTGACTTTCATCTGTTTAAAGTCACATGCATTGTAAGAACAGCATCAGACCTTCACATTCCCAGCCACTATATATTAACATGTGTTCGTGTTAAATATTGTTTGACTATATTATGCAGTTCCCTAGGTCTGTCTATTCTCAACACCTCCTCTATATTTATAGGTAAGTTGGATGCCTGCAAATAATCCAATATTGGTATTCTCATTTGGTCATACCTCTTACACTTTAACAAGAAATGTTCTATATTATTGTCTTGAAGACATCCTGCACAGTAAGGTTCTTCTATTCTGAAATAGCCTTTTCCCAGCTGTAGTCTGAGAAGTTTCTTATTACTGGGAATTTTCAATTCCCTAGATATCTGACATTTTCTTGTTGGAGCCCTGAACATCTTATATGCATGTCTTCCTTTCAGATTTTTATCCCACTCTGCTTTCCATTCATCTGTTATTAAATCTTTAATTAAGCTCTTAATTTCTGATTTACTCATCCCTACATTTATTAGATTTTTTATCAGATCTACCTTTCTTGGCTTCTTTATCTGCCTTTTCATTTCCTTCTATGCCAACATGTGAAGGTATCCAAGAAATTAATACTGAACATCCTCTGGAATATAAGTATGTAGTAGCCAGAAAAATCTCCTCTGCTATATCAGGTCTACTACATTCTCGTAAGTTTCTAAGTGCTTTAATTGTTGAAAGAGAGTCAGTTAAAACTGCTGCTGTAAGAGCATATACTTTAACATAGGCTAGTTCACAAATTAATGTATTACATTTTCCATTTATTTAGGTTCCTGATTTCATTTTCTCTTTTGACAACAGTTGGTCTTTACCTTACTGTTTTAAGTTGGTTTATATTTCTAGGCTGGTTCCAAAGGTTGTTATTGCCGGGAGTTGTAGTGAGGATAAGCTCTCACTGCAGATAAAATTTTTTAGGAGGGTTATTAGAGAATATTTCTAGTGCTTTTAGTATAATATATGACTCTGCTGCACACAGTAACAAGATTAAATTAGATAGAATTCAGCATCAGGTTTTATGTACAATAGCAGGTGCAATCAGATCAACATCAATGGGAGCTATAGAGGTGGCTTTAGGAATCATACCCTTGGAATTACGGAGAAAGGAGTTAAGACTAAATTACATGAACAGAGTTATGTTGGATAAGTCTCACCCAGCACATACAGCTTTTACCAGATGCCAACTAACAACTCAGGCCAAGCCAATGAATACCACTAGATACCCTACAGGATGGAAGTGTATGGAGGAAATTGTCCATCTGGGTACATTAATTACATCAATTAATAACAGTTGTGAATACAAGCCAGTGATTCCGCCCTGGGAGATCAAGAAACCAGACACGGACTACCACCTAGCAGAAATACTTAAGAAAACAAATAATATAGAAAATATTAAAAACACAGCCAATAAATATATACAACAAATATCAAAAGACAGCATTACTGTGTACACAGATGGATCCAAGGGAGAGGATGGCAAATTGGGGATAGGAATATATATTCCAATATGGAAAATGGCAAAAGAATATAGCATCACGGAAAATACAACCATTTTCACTGCAGAGATGGTGGCAAAGACTCACTCAATCATTTCATATCGCAAACCAATTTGTATCTCTGCAACGTGATGATGCCACTTTCAAATAACGGCAATGGTACATATTATTTGGACTTGAAAACGGGATATTTTTCATCATCAATTTTTTAAAAAACACCTGCAACAAGCATGTATATTTGACATGTTTGGTATTAATGCTGCATCCAGCCATGAGGTAGTGGTGATTGAGGACCGTGCTTCATATGTGTCTGCCTGCTATGTTATAATAATTAACTGACAATTGTTTATCTTGCATCTTAGAAAAAACAATATTAATGGTCTTACAGGTAATTTATATTCACAGATTTGTTCAGTAAAATATTAAGCAACAAGAGATATACTTAATTTTTTTTTTTCTTAGTCAGTTACTGTTAAAAGACAATTTGGCAAACATAAAAAAAAAAAAATTTTAAATATGACAAACTAGCAAGCATGAGAATTTTTAAAAAATGTTTAAATCAGCTTGCCTGGGAAAGTGTGAAGTTATTATAAAATTGTGTGCCCTGAATATTTCCTATATTGTGCCACTGCTACCATTTTGATAAATTTGGTTAGAGACCTACATTTCTGTATGAAATGATAAGAAAATACAGATTTTATTTGGAAATTTTAAAACATGGTCATACAAAATGTACTTATTTACTTAATTAGTCATTCCTCTTCTACACTCAGGGTAGAGGTTTGCTAGAGACAGTGCCATTCAAAATGTACATAAGAAAAATTGACAACGTACCTGCACCAACAAGAAAATATTTTGGATCACCAGAAAGAACTGAATGAACCAATGGGTGCATCTTCAAATTGTAGTTGATTAAGGCTACAGTGATTCCTAATTTTTGCAACCCTGCAGAGATTAAATAATTCAAAATAAGAAGCTAAAATTTAAGAGATTAACAACAGAAAAAGAAAATAAGAACTATAATGCATCGTTAGACCATATTTTCTTGCAAGAGTCTATGTTGTACAGATAATGGTTGTTAATCACATACAGACATTCATGTTGGAACAAGCCTATCAATAGTTTGACTCTTACTTAACTTTGGTCATTCCAGGAATCAATTGTGTATTTATAGATGAGAAGATGTCATTGGCATTCTAACGATGATGAAGATAATGAAAAAATTAACTCTACTTAAGTTAATAGAAAACATTAATAGCTTCTGCTTCTAACTATTTAGGCAATGTGTATAAATAAAATAAACAAAGCATAGATTTTGTGTTTTCTAAAATATTATTTTGCATATAAGGCTAAAATGTCAAATAATACAATTTTATAAATGAGAAATCATTATGTTATACCAACCTAAAAAAGTCCATATGAAAGCTGGCTCATTGTGGATCATCATAGCAACGCAATCACGTGGCCCCAAGCCCCAAGATTTTGCAATGTTTGCAACTTTACAAGCCATCTGATCCACAAACTCATATGAAAACATATTATCCTCAAAGATAATGAATGTCTTTTTTGGAGTCTCTGCTACAAACTTTTCAAACTTGTCAATGAGAAGTGATTTCAAAGCTTTCTCCATCTCTGTAGCTATTTTCCTACTCACTTTAATGAGCTTAAGATCATCCTCAAGCCAAGGAAACATTGTTTTCCATGCCAGTATCCCAGCAGCAGCAGCAGTGCCAGCAGAACCAAGCAACACTTCTTGATATAACTTCATGTTTTGTAATACTATATATGCTGTCTATAGAAAGAGAAACTAGCTAAAAGATTATGCAGTTTAACAGTTGTAATATATTTAACCACATTTCTCAAAACAGCCCAGTTTCTAAATCAGTAAATTTTACAGCCTACGAAAGCAGTCAAACTGTAGACTAATTTTGGTGAACTCGTAAACTGTTATGTGGAAAAAGGAAAAACGTATACCACAACTGAGTAGTTAACAATGATAGGTGGAAAAAATGGAAAATAAACAGACACATTGATTTATGTCTTATGTAGAGACAAAATGAATTTTTTTAACTTTAACATTAGATATTCATGATCTATATTATTTGGTCTTTAAATTATCATTATAATATCACCATCATCATCATTTTCCTTTTCGCTCCTTATGGAGCATGAAGCCACAACTGCAGCTGGTCCCCTTACATTAAGCCTGTTTCCTATCTTGCCAGCCTCATGCATGTAATATGAATACATTAAAGTACGAACCACACATTGTAATATAATGCGAATCTTGACATGTACGATATTCTGTAAATAAACATGGCTACGAATTGAACATGCTTTTACTGAGTCCCTTCTGAAACGTGTGTGCTTGTGTAGATGACGAGGTAATGATTATATACATACATCATAACATTACATGGTGGCAGCGGTCGATACCGGACTGACGCAAAACAGCTACACGATAACACGTGAGTACAGTATTCGGCTAATTTTCGTCATCGAAGTCAGCCATGGCGGCGAAACAATATCGCAACGCACCGCAAATGAGATTCGCCGGTCAAGACGATAAGAGTGAAGCTTTCTTGTTATGGCGCCAACGCATAGATCTATATTCCAAGACCACTGGTCTGGAAGGACAAACCCTAACTCCATATATCCTAGAAGCATTGGACGATGAAGGTTTGAAAATCTACAACAGTTTTGCTACCGCCATGCCGGTTGAGTCGGCAACCGACCCCGTAGCCATATTGGACGAATTTGAAAAGCGTCTGATCATAAAGCACACAAACTTTAGAGCGGCAAGATTAGAGCTTCACCACCTGCGACAGAAACGTGGTGAAAGCCTAGATGATTTCTTCACTCGCATTAAGGAGAAAACAAGAGTATGTAAATTTAGCAACGAAGAAGAAAAAGAGCGAATTATTGAACAGATTCTTCTTAGCACACCAATGCCAGAATTCCAGAAATGGCTACTGAGCCAGAGTGATACGCTAACTTTACAACAACTTCTGGATGAAGGCAGGAAACACGAGGCACAAGCACTAAACATTAAACAAATTCAGCAAGGTACATTAGCAGCCCAGGTGGATGCAGTGAAAAGCTATAAACCTAGACACAACAAAGCAACTGGTTCGAAACAACAAGAAAAACACAACACAAGCAGAGGTGCTATGTGTAAATGTTGTGGCCTAAACCACATACAAAACCACTGTCCAGCTAAAGACTCTACATGTCATTACTGCAGAAAGAGGGGCCACTGGATAAAATTATGTTTCAAGAGGAAACAAGACAGTGCTCAACACAAACTTCACAGCAGAAAGTCGTCAAAACAAACACACTCTATGATGACTGAGGACCTTGACTCCAGTGAAGAAAGTGATCCTTCCACTTTTGATACTGTGAAGATACTAACTTTCAGTAATGAACCAAAGAGAACGCAGGCTTTCTGCAAGGTACAATTCCGAATACCAGGAATTAAAAGGCACAAAGAAAGATATATTCGGTTCAAGATAGACACAGGTGCCCAAGGTAACACTCTACCCTTAAGAATATTCAGACAGATCATGCCTGACAAGGTGGATAAGCAAGGATTTCCCACAAGGGATGTAAAAAAGTAGGAGTGGCAGGACAAAGCTAAGAGCTTACAATGGAACAAGTATAGACTGTTTCGGAGCAGTAACACTTGAATGTTTATACAGAGACTCTGAATGGACATCGTCAACATTTTACTTGGTAGATGTTGAAGGACCTGCAATTTTGGGTTTACCAATGTGCGAAAAGCTGAGTGTGGTAACTATTAACAACATTAAAGCTGACAAAAAAGAACATCTTACTCTACACGTCACTGGAGTAGATGACCTTAAACAGCGATTCCCAGAACAGTTCGACAGAATAGGCAAACTTCCAGGAAAGGCAAGATTCTTTTTAAAAGACAACGCTGAGCCAAAGATAGACCCACCTAGAAAGTATCCTATACATGTTAAACAGAAACTTGCCACAGAACTAGAAAAGATGGTGCAGAATGATGTTATTAGAAAGGTTGAAGAGCATTCTGATTGGTGTAGTAGTATCACAACCGTTCTGAAGCAGGATGGTTCTCTTCGGGTTTGCCTTGACCCAAAACACTTAAACAACAGTCTAAAGCGCTGTCCACACAAAATGCATACAGTGGAAGAGATAACTCACAGATTCCACAATGCCAAATATTTTTCTAAACTAGATGCTGTACACGGATACTGGAGTGTTGAGATAGCAGAGGAAAGTCAACTCCTTACAACTTTTCGAACACCATTCGGCAGATATTGTTTCAAGAGACTCCCATTTGGTTTGAATGTATCACAAGACATCTTCCAACAGAAGATTGACAACATTGTTGAGCAATGTTCTGGTACAGTGGCTATTGCGGATGACATTGTAGTCTGCGGCAGGTCAGAACAAGAACACGACCGTAACTTGATTAACTTGATGCATGTAGCACAGGCCAATGGGCTAACATTCAACAGCAAAAAGTGTACAATTAAGGCAACGGAGATACAATTTTTTGGATTGCTGTACACCCAGAATGGTGTAAAACCAGACCCTAAAAAGGTTGAAGATATTCATGACATGCCAACACCAGCTACAAAGAAGGAACTGCAACAATTCTTAGGTGCTGTCAATTTCCTAGCACAATTCATACCAAATTTGTCAGCTGCTGCAGAACCTTTGCGATCTCTACTACAGAATGAAACTCCGTATGAATGGTCAGAAGACTACCAACACATATTCAACCACTTGAAGACCCTCATATCATCTGATGCATGCTTGAAATACTATGACATGCAAGCACCCACTTTTCTCATGGTTGATTCCAGTCTGAAAGGCCTAGGAGCAGCACTTTTGCAACCAGACAAAAATCCTGAAGGACACTATGCCAAAGAACTTCGTCCTGTAGCTTACGCAAGCAAATCATTAAGTTCTGGCGAAAAGAAACTTGCAAACATTGAAAGAGAAATGCTAGCTGTACGTTTTGGAATCAAACGCTTCCACACATTTCTTTTCAACCGCCCATTTACAATTCTCTCAGATCATAAGCCACTTGAGATGATTCATAAAAAACCAATAGCTTCAGCACCACCACGACTACAAGCTCTGTTATTGGAAACACAAGGTTATGATTTTAATATTCAGTATATCCCAGGAGAGGATATAGGTCTTGCAGATGCTCTCAGCAGATTACCAAACCCCAACAAGACAGCAGATCTTACCCCAAACATCAAAGTTGATTTTGTCAAGTTTAGCGATAATCGGCTTGAACACATCAGAGAAGACACAATGAGAGATCCTATCCTTAACTCTCTCAAAGAACTGATATACCATGGATGGCCAAGCTCTATCAGGGAAGTTCCAACACACATCCGTCCATACTACTCGATGAGGGACGAGTTAAGCATCGAAGATGGTCTGATCCTTAAAGGAGATCGCATTGTTGTACCAGAAACACAACGCGATATCATCCTTAAACAGCTCCATAATAGTCACCTTGGTATTGTGAAGACACAACTGAGAGCAAAGAAAGATGTTTACTGGCCACAGATAAACAAGGACATAGAAACACTATGTAAAAACTGTTCAATTTGCCAAGAACATGCAAATAGGCAGTGCAGAGAACCTCTCATACCATCAGACATACCATTGAGCCCTTGGAGCATTATAGGAACTGATATTTTCTCAATCGACAATAATGACTATCTTATTATTGCTGATTACTACAGCAAATTTCCCATCATTGAGAAACTTCCACAACCCTCACCATCAGCTGTTATTGCAGACATTACAAAGAAGTATTGCAGCATGTTTGGCATCCCAGATGAAATTAGATCAGACAACGGTCCACATTTCTCAGGTCAAGCATACAGAAACTTCACTAAGGACTGGAAGATCAAACACACAACATCATCACCTAGATACCCTAAATCTAAAGGTTTCATTGAGAGACAGATACAAACTATCAAGTCAATCATGAAGAAAACAAGAACAGAGGATGTACACCTAGCACTTTTGAGATGGAGAACAACACCGGTAGACAGTAAGATCGACAGTCCAGCAGAACTTATGTTTGATAGAAGAATTAAAGACCTCCTACCATCTAAGGTCCACTTCCGTCCACAACATAGAGACAGCACATATGATCAATTTCAGCATCGTCAGCAAGTTCAGAAATCCAACTATGACAAATGTGCTAAAGACTTACCACCATTATATCCTGGTCAGCATGTGACTACCTACAACCACAACAATGACACATGGTCAAAAGCAACAATCATTTCCAGAAACCCTGAACCCAGGAGCTATACTTTAAGACCAGACAGCAGCAGCAACCTCCTGAGGCGAAACAGAGTGGACATAAGAGAAATCCCACAGAATACAACAGAACAGAGAATTCCCATGCTTTCAACAGACAATGCAGTAACTCCAGACTTTGGTGCCCCACAAAACCAACAAGCGCCAAGGCCGAAATCACAACCAACTCAAGTTAAACCAGGGACTTCCGCAGAACCACCAGCACTTTACACCACTCGTTCTGGCCGTACAGTGACACCTCCCAGCCGATACAGACAGTGACATATATACTCACACTGAGCATTACACATACTTATCCTTTCTCACATGAAACATTTCGTTGGAAATGTTTGCACACATTTTTTTTTTTCAAAAAAGGGGGGATGTAATATGAATACATTAAAGTACGAACCACACATTGTAATATAATGCGAATCTTGACATGTACGATATTCTGTAAATAAACATGGCTACGAATTGAACATGCTTTTACTGAGTACCTTCTGAAACGTGTGTGCTTGTGTAGATGACGAGGTAATGATTATATACATACATCATAACATTACAATGCACACATTCAAATTAGTCGCCTTGTATGACCATGCCTGAAGAAGCCATCGTCATATTCTTTGTCTTATCAGAGACCCCAGGGACCCATCAAGTCATAAAGACCTAATATTTAAACACATAATGCAGGCTGTCCATGCTATCAAAGCCTACCTTACTTGTGCCCAGAATCAGAGACTCCAGGGACCCATCAAGTCATAAAGACCTAATATTTAAACACATAATGCAGGCTGTCCATGCTATCAAAGCCTACCTTACTAGTGCACAGAATCAGAGACTCCAGGGATCCATCAAGTCATAAAGACCTAATATTTAAACACATAATGCAGGCTGTCCATGCTATCAAAGCCTACCTAACTAGTGCCCAGAATCAGGGACCCATCAAGTCATAAAGACCTAATATTTAAACACATAATGCAGGCTGTCCATGCTATCAAAGCCTACCTTACTAGTGCCCAGAATGGTGAAAAAATGCACAGGCTAATACAGAATGCTTGCTTATCTATAGGTCAAAGTATGTAACACGTCGGTGACCTGTTTAAAATTCTGAACTAAACATTCAGACACGGAGACAGTAATATGAATTATAGATAAACTTTTCCCTAAGTGCCTTAGCTTTTATTTTCCTTATGTCTTTGGCTGCATGAGGATTTTATTGGTAACATTTAAAATAAAAAGGATGTGTCCCTGAGAAGATTAAGAAAGAAATAACCACTGCTGACTAAATATATGTTGTCTGGGGTTACTAATATTAGGTTATGCATGGGGCTGACATATTCCTCATGTAACACAAACTTCTGCAGGAACACTAATACTAGAGCTCATGAAGTGCTCTGGCACAGGTTTCTTATAAGGCAGCCAACTACAATGGTGGTTCCATGCTCCTTAAAGTGCATAAAAGAAAAAAATGATGATGAAGGACTTACAAAAAAAGAAGTAACACAGAAATGACAATGACAGGCACAAAAACAGAAGAATAAAAGTACCAACTTTTACTATGTTTAAAAAAAGGCAGTGCATACTCTGACCATGTTCTAGAATAGTAACATTTAACATAAAAATGTCAGCAGTAGTTTAGCAGAATGACAAAAACAAATGTTACAAAAGGTTGGCCAACAATGTATCTGTGTTAAATGTTTTGCCACCGTTATTCAGTTTTACTTGGTATGTGATCAGTAACCTCATCTTGTGAAACAAATTGCTTCAGAAAAATCCCACTGCAAGAGTACATAAAATGCTTTGATACAGACTTCACATAGAGGGGTTAACTGAAATGGGACACCATGTTTCCTATGGAGCAAAAAAGGTAAAAACAGTGTAGTACTCATTGGTGTTCCTTGTATTTCATGTCTGCCAGTTGTAGGAATAAGTTTTCCATTCGTGAGTTTCATAATTCTACAACATTTATAGATATTATCTGGTGTTTCTGTATAAATGTTTGTAGAACACTCTGCATATTTCTTCCATAATTCATCTTTGTTTGTTGTTGTTTTTAACTTGTTTCTTATAACTTCTTCTTGCCATTTTGTACTCAACATAAATCACTACTCTGTATGTCATCTATTGAGTTATGTTGCATTTTTTTGATTTTAATAATTTCTTCTATTTGACTGCTGACTTAACCTAATCACTCCATAGTGTACTTTATGCAGTCACCAGGGGTTTATGAGGAGACAAAGTAATTAAGGACTATTTTTCCCTCAGGCATGTTGTATTAGGGGACTAATAAGAGGTTGTTATGGGGGGAGGCGCCCTCTGACAGCCTCATTGTGTAAAACATATTCTACAGAAACCACTGCTGCAGAAGCACATTAATGCTTTAGTGCATGCTTCTTTAAAGGGCCCAACTGTAGTGGTAGCCCCATAATCCATTGGTTGCAAAATGGGAAATGAATATGATAATGGTCTTACCGTAATTTTCTTTCTGAATCGACCAACTACCTTTTTCCGCATTTCTCTTCCAGAACCTTCAGTATGTTAATTTTGAAATACTGCAATTCTAATCCCATGCTTCTCTGTTCATTGTAAATGTATTCAATCAATCAATACCCTTTAGCTCCCCATGGAGCATAGGCCTTCAACAAAACACATGCCCAGTCGTCCTGTCACACGCCATCAGCTTAAGTTCTTTCCATGTCATCTTATCATTTCACTTCTGTCTCCAGTTCACTTCTCCTTGTGTTTTTTGGCCTCTCTTTCCCTGAAGGTTCCACAATAAGGACTGCCTGGTAATGCTATCAACAAGTTTTCTCAATATATGTCCTATCCATCGCCAGCATTTTCTTCTCATAAATGTATTATAGACACATTTTAATGCATCTTCTGCCCTCTCCTGACATGTTTCCTTCACCTGTGTAGCTCCTTAGGGTCTGGGAGGACACCTACTTACTTAATCATTCCTCTTCTACCGTGAGGTGTAGAAGTTTGGAAGAGAGAGCGCCATACTATCCTATCGGCTGACTTCCTCCTAGCTTGGTTCGAATCTAATGCTCGGTCCTTCAGAGATTGCCTAATGTTGTCACTCTGGGTCGTCCTGGAGGTCTGGATCCATGGCTCTTAATTTCCCATACTTGTCGTGTAGCATTTGGGTTCCAAGGTCCATATGTCCTAATTATAACCCATCAAGGGTTGAATGGTATACTTTAAAAAAAATTTTACTTTAACTTCCTTCCTCATATACCTCATTTCTGAGGTTTGGAGCTGGCTTTTGTGGGTTGTTAGGAGGAGACAAAGAATATGACTGTTGCTACCTCAGACATATCATAAAGAGATCATTAATATGATGTTATACATAGGGCTAGTAAACCTGATCGTGTAAAACACATTGCTGCAAGAATGCTTCATGCAGGCTTCCTGCACGCGGACCAGCTTTAGTAGTGGCTCCATGATCCATAATGAGTGAAAAGGGAAATAAATGGGTTTTCTTACTCCTGCTTGAATTGTCTGCACTTTGATCAATATTACTGTGTGCTGTACTACTACTTCCAGTAACCACTGACGTTTTCAAGAATGACTAACAGTAAGAAGGAAAGATTAGTTCATATTTTTTTAAATATAATTCTTTATGAAAATGGTCTCAAAATGAAACAAGTGATAACATTTTTTTTTAATAATGATGAAAAATATCCCGTTCAACCTCCGACGGGTTAAAATTAGGATATATAGTGTTTTCAATTCCAAATAATATGAACAACTGCCGATATGGGAAAGTGGCATCACACCTGTCAAATCATTGTAAATAGGGCAAATCATAATTACTAATTCTGCTTGTATATTAACAAACAAAAACAACAACCCAAACAAACAAAAACAAGACAAAACCTAAAATAACCAAACAAAAACATCAAACAAAAATAATAGTACGAGGGAAGGGTGTAAAGGCCTGGTGTTTCCAGTTATATAACTGACTTTAATAGATATTTAATTGACTTTCACCTGTCAAGTCATATGTATTGTAAGAACAGGATCAGACCTTGACCTCTCCATTTACTATTTATTAAGCTGAAGTCTGAGAAGTTTCTTATTACTGGGAATTTTAAATTCCCTCGGTATCTGACATGTTCTTCTTGGAGCCTTGAACATCTTATATGCATGTCTTCCTTTCACATTTTTATCACACTCTGCTTTCCATTCATCTGTTATTAATTCTTTTATTAAGCTCTTAATCTCTGATTTACTCATCCCTACATTTATTAAATTTTTATCAGGTCTACCTTTCTTGGTTTCTTTATCTGCATTTTAATTTCCCTCTATGCCAACATGTGAAGGTATCCAAGCAATTAAGACTGAACATCCTCTGGAATATAAGTATGTAGCAGCCAGAAATATCTCCTCTGCCAAATCAGATCTACTGCATTCTCATAAGTTTCTAAGTGCTTTAATTGTTGAAAGAGTCCGTTAAAATTGTTAGTTTCTTGGAAGGGTTGTTAGAGAATATTTCTAGTGCTTTTAGTATTGCCACCATCTCTGCAGTGAAAATGGGTGTATTTTCCGTGATACTATATTCTTTTGCTATTTTTAATGCTGGAATATATATGCCTATCCCATATTTGCTATATGTGTATTGTGACGGTATTGCTTCTCTGCTTTGCAGTAGTGGTCCAACAGTGGCCAAAACTCAAGAGTATCCAATATGGGCTTCAAAGGTATCTACCTTCTCACAAGATTACTTTTGGCAGAGATGTAGATAGAAGGGTAATGACACTTCTATCACAAAGGGAGACTTCACAAGATATTCAGATAAGCGAAAACAATGCTGCATTTAGCTGAGCACGTTAATTCTAGAATCTGCCGACGTTCCATGTTTCTAGTGTTTGGTTCATTTATGAAACAGACTCCAATACCAATTTTAACTGTTTTTTTAGGACGCGGTTAGGAAGTTCTCAAAATTATAAATGGGTATCTAGTCAAGCGAAAATGAGTTATAAGATTCAAATAAAGGGTTGCTGTAGTAAAACAAGTAGGTCGGAGCATAAAAAATCTTTAAGCTTTAGTTTTATATAGAATGTTAAGGTTATCATGGACAAGCTAAGTAGATTAGCGAAGACGTCAAGAAAAAGACTAGGGTAAAAATGAATCTGATTGCTCACATCAGAAGTAAGCAGTGCGCGTTTATATGACATCAGAGGCTGAACGGAATTTTTTAAAATCATAAATTAAACTTTTTTTTTTTTTAAATTAGCATGTTACGAGAAGATGACTGTGTTGGAGTGCATTTAAATGGAAAAAAGAACATGGACAGTTTAGGAAGACTCCACAAACTTTATGATTAACATCACTAGACAGAGGAAAACTGCTGGGTAAGGGACATTTTAATAGAAAATTATTTTTTAAAATTATTCCTTTTGAAACCTCTGACATGTGCTTTTTTTTTTTTTAAATTAGCATGTTACGAGAAGATGACTGTGTTGGAGTATGCAGGGACAACGGGCAACATTTAATGGAAAAAAGAGTCTGATGGTGACCAAGAGAGAAAATAAGGACAGTTTAATACTACGACATGGCATTTTAAAAAGCCAACAAAAGAACTGATTAACATCACTAGACAGAGGAAGCTGGGTATGAGACATTTAAAAAGAATTATTTTTAAAATTATCCTTTTGAACCTCTGATGTGTTATAATTATGATATATATTGTCTATAATTGCCAGAGAAGGCCACTCTCCAAACCTCCGATGTCTTGCGGGCAGTGTTAGGATGTGCAAGAACATGGACAGGAAGACTCCACAACTTCCCCACTGAAGACACGCCCACGGCGACCGTTGCCTCAACTGGCTGTGTGTGGTGTACCCGGAAACGGGGCCTCCCAGTACTGAGACACAGTTAAGTCCCCGATGTCATTTATCGGTGCAGAGTTGAGAGAGATGGCTGAGCATCACAATCCCCCCTGTGTTGCAGCATGATGAGAACCCAGAATTGCACACTGAGCTTGGGGGGAATCACTTGGGCACCAGACTTAATACTGGCTCTTGACTGGATGGCCGCATGCAGGAGATTTCTACAATGGGGGGTTGGCAGGTGGTGGGTATCTGGAAGTGGCTCTGTGCAGGACGTGAGGATTCCTTGGGTGAGCCCAGAACCAGAGCACAGCATTGTGCAAGCTCTGCATAGTTGGAGAGCCCCCTGGATGACGGGGAATGCACAGTGTGCTACCCCACCTGTCCCCAACTGCTAACTTAGAACCAGAAGTGGGGTCCTCTGTATGCGTGCCAGGCCAGGATAAAATGCCTGGGAAAGAGACTGGAGCTCAGAACTCCCTAACTCAAAGTTGCAGGATGGCAGGAAAGACAGGGCTATTTTGAAGATAATGCAACCATATTTTCACCATACGAGCTCGGACGCCGCCTCGGTAAACAAGGTCCGCGCAGAGCAGTGACACCCCCAGGCTGCTTGCGAATAGTCTACTACTGGGAACATAAACAGATTAGGGATGAGCCCACTCTCCCGTTGAACAGGTGCTAAAGTCATAGATACTGGGCCAGAAGGCGCACCGGAAACCACAGTATCACGCAACTCGCTTTTTTTTTTCTATGGAGAGTACACCGTCAAATAAATCTCGTACTGGTGCTCGCCCTGTGGAGCTCCACCAGGCAGGTGCAGTGCCGGGCTCTGAGCCTCGACAGAGCCCACCCTCAGCTACTGGAGGACCCTCTAGACCGTCTTGTGGAGTCAGCAGACGGCGGAGGAGAACTACTGACCAAAACAAAACAGAAAAAGAGAAACCCAGAGTGCCACTTGTCATGATGCACTGGAATGCAGAGGGAGTGAACAGCAAGCAGGCTGGATACAGCAAAAAGACAGAGCTGGAAAACATCTTGTATGAGAAGCAAGTCAGTGTTTGCTGTATCCAAGAGACTCACTTGAAAGCAGATCAAACCTTTAAAATAAGGGGATATCAATGCTTCAGATCCGACAGAAAAGATAGACGAAAAGGAGGAGTACTTACTCTTGTAAGGAATAACATTCCTGCACACGAAAGGAAAACCTTCATGGATGGAGCAGAATATCAGCTGTTGCAGATAAAGGTAGACAAGATGGAAATAGAACTCCTGAACTATTACTGTCCGAACAACAAACCCCTGAGTCTCAGCTCTATACAGGTACCAGCCACCAACTTTATAGCAGTTGGAGACTTTAATAGCCACTCCCAGAGCTGGGGCTATAACCATCTGGATCACAGAGGTGAAGAGGTTGAAACTGGGCAAGATGATCACTCCCTAATCCTAGTCAATAATGCCACAGATACTCCTACCTTCTACTCCAGAGGATGGCACACAACTTCAACACCAGATCTTGCCTTCTCCACACCAGATATAGCGGGATCTATTAGTAGAGAAGTAGGAGACCAACTAGGGGGAAGCGACCATCGCCTAATCTTTCTTACTGTCCAGAGTGCAACTCTCAGTACAGGCCCAGCCATTACAAGATGGAACTACAAAAAAGCCAACTGGGGTTTATTCAGGCATCAGGTGAACACGCTGCTGTCTACTCTCAAGGTACAGAACAGAGACATTAATGAAGTGGTAAAAGACTTCAACAGATGCATACTACAAGCTGCAAAAGAAACCATTCCCAAAGGATGCCGGCGTAACTACATACCATACTGGTCCAGCACACTCCAAGAACGTCAGGAAGCCATGGACAGGGCTAGAAAGGACGCAGAGTCTCAGCCTTCACTTGAAACTCACAACAAATGGAAAAAGGCTGTAGCAGAGTTTCAGAGAACAAAGCTAGAAGAAAAACGGAAAAGCTGGAGAACTAAAACGTCATCGCTGAACCTTGAGAAAGACGGCAGGAAACTTTGGAGATTAGTCAAGTCTCTAAATGAAGAGCGTTCCTCACCTAGGCAGACTATCACATTGGATGAAGGTGGCAAACTTTTCAGAGGAAAACAAGCTGCAGACTTGTTTGCTAGAAGATACAGTTCAGAAAGCAACTTACCCATTAACATAGATCATCAGAGAGAGATAAGAAAAGAAATACTGGCAACCATGGGACAGACAGATACTCCTGCCCCAATGAGGGAACCCATCACACTAGGAGAACTACAGAAGGCTATTTCCAAGCTTAAGTTTCAAAAGTCACCCGGCCCAGACAAAATCAGCAACGAAATGCTAGTAAATCTGAGCTCAGCAGCAAAGACAAAACTGCTTGAGATATTCAACCACAACTGGTTGAAAGGAACGGTACCCCAAGTATGGAGAGAAGCCATCACAATACCCATACTAAAGAAAGGGAAATGTAAGACCGAGGCTGCAAGTTACCGGCCAATCAGTCTCACAAGCTGTGTTGGGAAGACTATGGAGCGAATAGTCAACCACAGATTGAAATGGTATTTAGAGTCTGAGCAGATCCTGGTGCCGGAACAAGCTGGATTTAGAGAATGCTACAGTATAGAAGACCAAGTTACTTACTTGTCTCAAGCAATAGAAGATGCCTTCCAGGAGAAGAAAAAGGTCCTAACGATCTGGGTCGACTTCAAGCAGGCCTTTGACAAGGTGTGGAAAGATGGCCTCATTGCAAAACTTAGGAGAAGTGGAATCCAAGGCAACATGATGAAATGGATCCAGTCATACTTGCATAACAGGAGAACTAGAGTCACTCTTGACGGTCTGCAGAGCAGAAAAGTGTTGCTCCATCAGGGGGTACCTCAAGGAGGAGTAATTTCCCCAACACTCTTCCTTGTTTACATCAATGACCTGGTGAAAGATCTCCCTGCAGGAGTTAAAGCTGCCTTATATGCAGATGACCTAGTACTCTGGTGCGCTGATGAAAATGTCACCACAGCAAATTATAGAATGCAGCGGGCAGCAGACATGCTAGTGTCATGGGCAGAGAAATGGCTTATCACAATAAACACAGACAAACCCTCCACAACACTGTTCTCCCTCGCCCCCAAGGACAAATCAGCTAACATACACCTAGGGACAACCGTGATCAAGGAAGAAAGCTACCCCACCTATCTTGGGGTGACATTTGACCAAAGGCTTAAATGGAATAAGCATATTGAAAACGCAGAAGGAAAGGCCCGAAGACGACTAGGCATACTCAGAAAATTAGCAGGTACCAACTGGGGAGCAAATGAACGAAATCTAAAGAAGATTTATAATGGAGTAATAAGACCACACTTAGAGTTTAGCTCAGCAGCATGGTCATCAGCTGCTAACTCACATCTGCAGTCTTTGGACAAGGTGCAAAATCAAGCTCTCAGGCTCATTACAGGAGCCATGAAAACTACACCAATAACAGAGATGCAGAAGGTTGCTGGATTACAGACATTGTCCCATAGAAGAGACACAAAAACCATGATCCAGATGGAAAAGTACAACAGTATGCCAATGCACCCAATGAAGGCAAGACTAGATGATCTGGCATTGGGACGTCTAAAGCGTAGCAGCTTTGTGCATCGGGGGAAAAGACTTATAAGACAGCATCAAGAAGACCTATCCATGAAGACAACACCACTGAAGCCCACCCTATACCCTGTACCATGGGAGCAGGCCAGCAGTGCCCTCCAAATTAATACATCAGTCAGTGGTCTCACAAGTGGATGTGAGTATAATGATCTGCAAAAACGAACTGCTACATTGAGTATGATCCAAGAAAGCTATCCCGATCAATCATGGATACATGCCTATACAGATGGATCAGCAACTAATGCTGTTAGGAATGGAGGTGCCGGTATCTTTATCTCATATCCTGACAACCACTATGAGACTAGGCACATTCCCACTGGTAAATTCTGTTCCAACTATACAGCTGAGGTTCAAGCTCTAGAGCAAGCTGCAAATATGATTTATAACACCAACTCTGACTGCCACCAGGTAGTCATCCTCACAGATGCACTGTCTGTCCTGCAAGCTCTCAAGGGTGGTAAACTCCCGCATCTGAGAAATGAACTAAACAAGGTAGCTGCCAAAAAGAGAACCATACTTCAGTGGGTACCATCTCATTGTGGTGTACCCGGAAATGAAAAGGCAGATAAACTTGCAAAAAAGGGAGGAGAATGTGAACAAGAAGATAAGGAAGTCACATACTTTGAGAAAAAGAGAGCTATCCAGACTATCAGAAGAGAACAGAACCAACCCAAAGACGACTATCACACTCTCGACCGGCAGGGACAGATAACTATTTTTCGACTCAGGACAGGGCATAACAAACTGAATAAACACATGCACAAGCTACGATTGTCTGCTTCACCACTGTGCACATGTGGATTAAACGAACAAACTGCTGAGCATGTTCTACAGGACTGTCCTCTGTATGACCAGTTAAGAAAGATATACTGGCCGAATGACTCAACACTAAACTCAAAGCTATATGGAGTTAAAGTGGAACTTCAAACAACAGTCGAATTCATCATGAGAACTCGTCTGACGGTGTAATCATCAAAGATGCGATCGCAAGAAGAAGAAGAAGAAGTCTATAATTGTAGGTAATATGTTTGGGCAAAGCTCGCCCAGGAGGAGGCACTATAAAAAATAGGAATGGTATAATCTAACTTAATGGGAAGGACATCAAGCAATACGGCAGAATATGTAAAAGAACTGTTCGGGGACAACAGGGACAAAAAACCATCACCAGGTTCTAATGAGGACCCAAACATTTTCAGATAAGAAGTAGAGAAAACAGTAAATATGATACAAAAAGGAAAATCAGCAGGCGCGGAGAACATACAAATATAAATGTTAGAAGCCATGGAATGCTTTTATATAGATAAAATCCCAGATTTGTGCAACAATACATATAATACCAAAGTATTGACAACAGACAAAGTAAAGACCAAACCAGAAATTGAAATTGATAACGAAGAACTGGAAAGTGTTAATGAATTCGAATACTTAGGATCAATCATCAACAGCTCTGGCGACTGTGCAGTAGAAATTAAAAGAAGACTTGCAATTGCTTCACATAAACTAATACAGATGAAAAACCTATGGCAAGGCACAAGCAAAGAAACAAAGTTACAACTGATCAGAGCATGTATATTCCCAGTGGCAACATACGGCTGCGAGACTTGGACACTCAATAAAACAGTTGCAAAAAAGATTACATCATTCGAAATGAAATGCTACAGAAGGATGTTGAGAATACCCTGGACAGAAAAAAAAACCAACAGAGAAGTACTGCACTCACTAAACGTACAGGAACATTGGCTCCTAAATACCATCGCAATAAGGAAGCTGAAATTTTTCGGTCATATAAAAGACATAATAGCCTGGAAAAAACAGTGATTGAAGGCATGGTCCCTGGAAAAAGGGGAAGGGGTCGACCTAGACGACGGTGGACCCAGGACATCACAGAGAGTCTGAACTTGTCTTTGGCTGATGCAGGTCGACTTGCCCAGAATCGTGATGCGTTCAGAGCAGCTGTAATGGAGACAACGTTCTGGAAAGAATACGTCACGTGATGATGACATATAATACATGATATATACCACATAACCTGAAGACTGCAATTTTTATAATGCTGCCGAAAAAACATAATGCAACAGAATGTTAAGACTTTAGAACAATCAGCCCGATTAGTCATACAATAAAAATACTGTAAAAAACGATATAAGCGATGTGATAAACGAGCGCAAAGCCTTATCGCCCTATCTTTTCCTACATCTTTCTTATTTTATTTTCTCAAACATTGTGCACTTTTATCCCACATTTGCTATTTCATCGTTTTTGATTACTCGCGACTGGTATCTAGAGAACCACATTTGTTCTTTCATCGGTGGTAAAAGAAATTCTTTTGATTGAGTCCCCCACCTGGCATTATCTTTTGAAGTCCACATTGCCTCGTGATAAATCTGGTGAAACACATCTGGTTTAATCAAAATCAGACATCTGGGTATGGTACCATTTCTGTGGACTATTATTAACTCTGAAGCGAGCGCGGCTGATACAAAAGATTAGTCTCTTTATTGCTCGGCCGCTGTCCATACAAGCGACGGGTCACCACATTGGGACAATGGGGCGGGGAGACGCCCAGCTTGGTCAGGTGAAGAAGTCTTCTCATGTTGTTTAAACAATCCGGCAAGTAATACAATAGGCGGGTGCGACGAAGGGACTTGTTAGCATGCTGGCGACAATGGACAGCGAGTTTTGTGACAGTTAGCGGACAAGTGAGTTTGTCTAGCTGGCCAATCAGCAACACCGCGCAGTCTGACACAGACTGATAGGCAACGCAAACGAAAGTTGGTGGCGGATTGCTCAACCCATTTCAGCCCGTGACACGCGCTGACAGGGGAGCAACCAGATGGCCTCTTAGCTATTGGGGAGAAGCGGAGTTTCCCGTCCCAGGCAAGATTTGGTAACATATGATCATCTTATGAACATATGTACCGCGCAGTTCGTTAGAGAGAGAAGTTCATTTTTTTTTTCAAAATTGTGGTGTAGAGAGAAATCCCTAAAGCTTAGCCTTATTCAATATTCATTGTGGATAAAATAATTCATATCTGTGGCGTTCTTCTTCTTCTTTGATCCTTAGCCGCCGACCGTCAAAGCAGTCAGTGGCCATCACGCCTAGTGGCGTCTTGTAGGGCAACAACAAATTGATTCCACTTTGCTCGGTCGGTGGCAATCCTTCGTACAGTGCCCCAACTCTGGTTCATTCTTTGCATCTCAGCCTCCACAGTCCTCCGCCAGGTTGTTTTTGGTCGATCTATGGCGTATTGTGTGCTTAAAGGACTTTGCGAAGGGAAACAGGTTGGTGTATCTTTTGAAAACTAATAATTTTTCTTAGTTTTAGTAAGATCACTTTCGCCATTAGCATCATAATTACATGGGCGGAAGACAGTTTTTCAATTACATTCTTCTAGTACATGAATAAATAAAATCAGAAGATTTTCCTCTAAGATGATAGGCTGATAGGAGATAATTAATAGTTCATACTTCACCTTCATCTAGCTTGTTAAATCATCATCACAGTCTTCCATGCGCACACACTCTCATGCACAATATATTTAACATCATTAGAATCGAACTCATAGAGATCAAGAGTGAGATGTCGAAAAAATGAAAGTGAACCAGTATATATTAAGTGTGAAAACTTACGAAGACTTTTGTGTGTCTTCAGTCTATCAGAAGTCTGAGTCTACACGCTACGTGTCTGACGTCTAACCAGAAATAAGTTATCAAAACGGACATTTGGCTAGCAGAATTCGCCATATGACATCATTCATTCCTCAATTAAAAAGGAATATTTCTCTCCCACGATAAAAACGGTGGATGCAGTATTTCCGTCACCTCATATCACGTGCACACACAATCATTACATATTTAAATCAAGTTCAAATCACTCGAAAGCTTACTACAGAAGTCAAGCTAAATCTCACAGTTCATTACTCACATCAAGTTCAGCTCCATCGGAAGCGTACTATCTGGAGTCAAGCTAAAGATCTCAAAAGTTGAATCTCATTTTTATACCAAGTGCAACACACTCTTAAGCGCATTCTACGAAGCAGACTCCAAAGTATATTTTATGAATCACGATTACATACTCAAGATAATGAGTCTACATATCAAGAACATTTCGTGAAGATATCCAGTCTGGCCAGTACCTTTCGGAGATTAGACAACCGACATTTTTCATATGACAACCGTTACCTGTTGATCAACGCTACAGAAATAGTATCAAACAGTGAAGGACAATATTTATCGTCAACGTTCTCAGTACGACAAAAGTTTTCTTCAGAACGTCCTCGACTTAGAGATACCCCACTCGACATAACGTATACCTACCTGGGACATTCTATGCATACATGTGAACCATCCTACCCGGGATAGCATTTAGAGACACATGGGCTGTGTAGATTACTCACTATTTTGGTAACACGTATCATATCATATCATCATCATTTCGCTTTACACAAGCTCATTCTTCTATTTAATTAACTACAATAAGTGGAGTTGCCATGGGCACCAAGATGGGTCCCAGTTATGCCTGCCTCTTCATGGGCTACCTGGAGTATCAGGTGTGGCAGCAGTATCCTGGACCTTTTCCATTGATGTATCATAGATACATCGATGATGGCATAGGTCTCACCGATATGCCAGAGGTTGACCTATCTAGGTTCATTAATTTCATTAACAACTTCCACCCTGCGATCCAATTCACCTCTCACATCTCCACTGTCTCTGTTAATTTCCTTGACATTGTTGTCACTATCACTCCGCCCCACCTCACCACTTCGGTGTACTACAAACCCACCGATGCACACAGTTACCTCCTTTATACTTCCTCTCATCCTCCGGCTTGTCGGGACTCCTTGCCTTTCTCACAACTTCTCCGCCTCCGTCGGTTATGCCAAGATGATGACAACTTTCTATGCCGAGCACCAGAAATGTTGGACTTCTTCCGTAACAGACAGTATCCAGAAGATGTTCTTACCTCTGCCTTAGAACGTGTTCTCCCTATCTCACGTCTAGAGGCCCTCAAACCCCAGCAAAAAAAAACCTCCTCTGATAGAGTCAAGTTAATAATGACCTATCACCCTCACAGCACTGCTGTCAAAAGGATCCTGTTTCGCCACCTACCTCTCCTCCAAGCTGACCCAGGGGCGCGGGAAGCTTTTAGTGAGCCACCCTTGCTGGCATATAGACGGGACAAAAATTTGAGGGACCTCCTAGTCCACAGCCGTCTGAAAACCGTCAACGATGGCCACTTTGGAACCAAGCCATGTAACCGTACACGATGTAAGACATGTCAGTATGTAATCGAAACACGTTCAGTCTCGTTCCCTAACGCCAAGTTCACCATCACCCATGGCTTCACATGTGAGTCACGCAACGTCATTTATGCTATTATATGCAAACGTTGCACCATTACGTACATCGGCCAAACGGGCACACGACTGGGCGACCGATTCTGCAGACACCTCTATGACATCTCTCAGTTTAATTCCACACCTGTGGCCATCCACTTCAATGGCCCTGACCACCACGGTGCCACTGACATCCGTGACAGCCATCAGATACTGTTCCTCGGACGCCAACAGTCGGTTTCGCCAGGAACAACGCCTCATCCATCTTATGGGTTGCCTCAAACCACACGGTTTGAATACCCAACATTCTTTTGTCTGAGACGCCTTTCTCTATCGAGTCCCTGTTGTATGACTTTCTACTTTGATGCGATCACCCTTTTTTATTTTTTTTATTTATTTTTTTTTATTTTTTTTTTTTTTTTTAATTACCATTTTTTTTAATTTAATAATTTTATTTATTTATTTTTTTAATTTTTTATTTATTTATATATTTTTTTAAATTTAAATTATTATTATTATTTATTATTATTACAATTATTTTTTCCTTTATTATTTTTTATTTTATTATTATTTCTTTATTTAGTTTTTATTTTTATCTATTTATTTATTTGTTTTAAATTTATTTATTATTATTATTTATTTATTTATATTTTATTTATTTATTTTTATTTTATTTATTATTTATTGATTACTTTTTTCTCACTCTTTTCCAGTCCTTGTTTTCATTATTTCTTATTTTTATATACTATCAACTTCCTCTTTCCAGTTTAGTGGCAGCCATCTTGCTTTGCTTCACATGTGACTGGACTTAATATTAAGGGAGTTTCTTTTCTCTTATTTTTATAGTTTCATGTTCTCTACTTAATTCTCATTTTCTTTCCCTTTTGTCTCTTGTTTGTCTGTCCCTGACGAAGGCCTTGTGGCCGTAACGTAGGTTTTTCTTGTCCTTCTCCTTGTAAGACGTATTAATATTTGTGTGTGTGTGTGTTTTTTTTTTTTTTTTTCAACTACAATATTAATATCTCATCTGTGTGTTTTGTGTGAATCGTCTTTACCATCACGACGTTCTAACCACTACTAACCATCTATGTGTAGATATTTAATTAATAAACTCAATAATCGTGTGATCATTATCTAGTTCGTTAATGTATCACTCGTGCTTACTTACTTACCTTGTACTTAATCGTTCCCCTTCTACCGTGAGGTGTAGAGGTTTGGAAGAGAGAGCGCCAGACTATTCTATCGGCTGTCTTCCTCCTGGTATGGTTCCATTCTAGCCCTCGGTCCTTCAAAGGTTGTCTAATGTTGTCCTTCCAGCGGACTCTGGGTCGTCCTGGGGGTCTGGATCCCTGGCTCTTTGTTTCCCACGCTTGTCGTGGTAGCCGATCTTTTCCCATTCTGCAGACATTGCCAAACCATCTTAGTTGGGACTGTTCTACTTGGGTCTGCAGGGGGTGGGATTTTAGGCCTTGACGTATCGTTTGGTTGAGGACCCTGTCTCTTCTTGTTACTTCAACCACCTTCCTCAGATACCTCATTTCTGAGGTTCGGATCTGGCTTTTGTGGGCTGCAGTCATTGCCCATGACTCACATCCATATGTCAAGACTGGGACATAGGTAGAGCGGTATACAGCCATCTTCGTTTTCTTACCAACCTCTCTCTTGCTGAAGAATCCTCGATTTATGGCCTGAAAAAGTCTCCCAGCAGCTGCTTTTCGAGTGGCCAACTCTTCTTTGATGCCTCCCTTTCGGTCTATAATAGCTCCGAGGTATTTAAAGTGGTCGACCTGCTCCACGACCTGTTCTCCCAGCTTAATCTAATGTCTTCTTTTTTCTCGTGATATCACCATGCATTTTGTTTTAGAGCTGCTTATGACCATCCCTCTCTTCTCCATCTCTTCCTTCCAGACTTGCAGGTTGGATTGGAGATGTGCCTCTGATTTAGCAATCAGGGCAACATCATCAGCAAATGCCAGCTCTGAAATACAGAACTGTCTCATCTTCCAGTACCCAACTGAATACTTTCTTGTTCTCTCCTTATATGCCTTGATGACATCGTCCATGAGGAGTATGAAAAGATAAGGTGACAGGATATCACCTTGTCTTACACCAGTGGTGGTCATAAACTCTTCTGACTTATGGTTTGCTGTCCTCACATAATTTCTGCAAGACTTGTAGAAGCTCTGTATAGCATGAATTAGAGGTGCTGGAATGTTCTTCCTTGCCAAACAGTCCCAAAGTTTGCTCCAGGGGACCCTGTCAAACGCCTTTTCCAGATCTATGAAACAAAGATGGATCTCACTCTTATACTCAAGAGTCTTTTCACTCAGCTGTCTGAGTGTGAAGATTAGGTCTTGAGTACTTCGGTTTGCTCGGAATCCGCACTAGACCTCATCCAATTGTGGCTCAGCCAGGCGTCGGAGTCTCTGCTCTAGGATTCTAGAGTAGATTTTACCAGGGACACTGAGAAGGGATATGCCTCTATGGTTTCCACATTGTCGATTGTCACCCTTTTTGAAAATTGGTGTTATGATGGCAATCTCCCAATCCTTTGTTATGGTCTTGTTGCACCACGCTGCCTGTAGGACCCTTAAGAGTAATAAGGTGCCTGATGCTCCCATGTACTTAACCATTTCTGGTGTTATACCATCATGCCCTGCTGCTTTACCCATCTTGATTTTCTCCAGTGCTGCCTTCAGTTCTTCCATCTTTATGTCATCTTCACCACCATTGGTTTTCTCTTCTGTGCTATTGGTTATCATTTCTGATGCTTGACCTTGCTCACCATCCAGGAGTTCTGAGAAATATTCTTTCCATCTTTCCATTACTTCCTTCGGGGCAGTAAGCAATTTGCCTAGTTTGTCCTTTATAAATTTGAGAGGGCATTGTTTTTCCTTCCTCATGTTCTTTCTGGTCTTATAGAACAATTTCTGGTTTTCTTGCGCATCTTTTCTAGCTTTCTCTAAATTCTTCCCAGGACTTGTGTTTTGCTGCTAGCACCTTGTTCTTTGCTTCTGTTCTGAGTGTCACAAATTCTCTATATTTCTCCATTTGTCCTGTTGTGTTTTTAGCTCCTAAGTATTGTTTCCATGCCATTTTCTTCTCTCTTATTTTCTCTTTGACTTCCTCTGTCCACCAAGGTGTCCTCTTTCTCTTGTTCCCAAGTCGGACTTCACCACATGCTTCTGCAGCAGCTGCCTTTATGATGTCCTTGAATTTAAGCCAGAGGGTTTCCAAGTCATCTTTTTGTTCTTCTGTGTTGCTCACCGCTGCAGCAATAAGCCCCTGATATCTGGTCTTAATTTCTGGCTCTCTCAGCTTGTAGGTCTTAATGCTCATTTCTCCCGTTCGTTTTCTTAGTTTCTTGCGTGATGCTGGGCAGTTCCTAGGCTGAGCTACTCTTTCAGTTGTTATTTTGATTGTAAGCATTTAGTGATCACTTCCAATCTCTGGCCCCCTCCAGACTCTAGCATCCCGGACATATTTGAATGAGCTCCTCCTAACAATGGCATAGTCTATCACTGACTTCTCATTCTTTGTTGGTTCACATCTAGTGTTTGCATGTATGCGCTTATGGGGGAACTGGGTTTGTAATGATCAGATTCTGCTCACTGCAGAATCTAAGGAGTCGCTTTCCATTGTCATTGAGAGTATCTTCTCCATATCTTCCGATAACTCCATACCATCTAGCATGGTCATTTCCAACTCTGGCATTGAAATCTCCGAGCATGATAATTTCATCTAGGCAGTCATCCACTGTCCTTTGAAGCAGATCGAAGAATTCCTCCTTGACATCTGCTCTCTCATCCTCATTTGGCCCATACACTATGACCAGGTTGACTATGGTTTCTCCTTTTAGTTTTACAACCATAATGCGCTCCGAGACAGTTCCATCCCTTGATACTATCTTTTTTGGTTTTGGGCCACAATGCAGTCCACGCCCCCTTAAGCTCTTTCAGATGTGGGTACACCACTGTAGAGCAGCGTGTTGCCATCGCGATCCATGACTCCTTGTATTTTTTTCTTTGTTTCCGTTATAGCCATGATTTTTAGTTTTGCTTTCCTCATCTCTTCCACCAGCTCCTCTTCTTTCCCATTTATACTTCTTGTGTTCCAAGTTCCGTAAGTCGTAGTCAGTAGTCCGCTCCAGTTCGTCGCCTTTAGAATCAGTCCGGTTTTCTCTCTTGTAGTTCTCGTAATCATGATTTAAAGCAAACAGGTGATTGGCCTATTGTGCCTTTGCATGGTGGAGGGGCTGCCTCCTTACGGCCTCCATGCAGGCGGCCCTCCTCTTTTTTCTTCCGGGCTTGAGACCAGCCTAGGCTGAGTTATCACTCGTGCTGTCGGTGTTCAATATTTACACATAGGGAAATTTCTACACTCAGATGAGTTTGGGGGCTTTGTCTGTTACGGGATCTAAGGGCAGAAGCTAAGGTCGTGGGGAAACAGAACTCTTTCCATAATTCACTAAAAAAAAACTGTCCAGTGGAAAGCATTCGCATTCCCTTCTTCTTGTCCCTATCTCGAATATGTCTTTATTCTTTCATAACAAGCTAATTTCTAGAGACCTTCTACCTAATATCTCATAGGCTATTCCTGGCGAAAACTACTGTCGTAGTTGCCCCAATTGCCACCACACGACAAGCAAACATTAAAGTTAAGAATAAACGGGACAAAGTTTCTCATATCTTGGTGATATAAAAACAGAAGACGGCATATGTGAAACAGAAATCAAGAAAGGAATATAAATGGACGAAGCTAAATTCAACAACATGAAATAAATACTGATATCTAAACAATTAACTCACCAATGCAAACTAAGAAATATCAGATCTTAAATATATTTCTTCTTCATTACTGTTTGTTGTGGAAACATGGCCAATGAACAAGCAATTTGAATGAATAATTGGGGCTCTAGAGATGAGATATGTATAGAAAAATGGGGGCGCATCTCATGGAAAGAGAAGAAAACAAATAAAGAGGTCATAGAAACCCTAGGAATGAAAAGAGAATTAATGAAAGAGATCAACATTAGACAGCTAAAATATTTTGGTCATATAAAAAGACAGAACACCTTGCCGAAGACCATCATAGTAGGCAGAGTTAAAGGCAAACGTGCAAGGGGAAGACAAGTCTTATAAGTGGGAAGATAACATCGAGAAATAGACAGGAAATAGTGTCAGAGTACAACAAAGACGTAGGAAATCCGTTGCAGCCAACCATCGTTGTGGAGAAGGCAGCTAGTGGTGAAGATGAGTAGATTTGTGCCTTGTGTTACGCTTATGATGCTAAGTGTTTTTCTAGTTGTTTTTTTTTTTTCTTTTACTGTGCATACATTTATGTTGGATGCATTGATGACTTTCATGGAACTAGAAAATAACACCTAGAAAATAACACATATGTTTCAAGGACAACCAGCTATTTTAAGTAATATTTCTTTGAATGCTTAAGGGCACTCTTATTTCTATCGCTTACATCGAAAATAAATACCATATTACATACCTGTAAATCATAAAATACACATGTTTCGGAAGACCGGTGATATTTAACATCTTTGTTTTTCTTGGCGTATTTTTAAAGGTATCTTCTTTCAAAATCTGAGTATGGCAACACTGGCGGTGTCTTAATAATGCTGCTGCTAGTGCGGTTTGATGCCTTATTTATGTTGCTAATAGTAGTTTTTTTAGGGCTTAGTGCTTATCCACGCTGCTCAAGAGTTCAAACCGGAAATCGCTTACTCTTTTACACAAATGGCAACTGCGACACGCCCTCAAATAACCAGACGCTTGTTTCAAATAACATGCCGTGCGTCGCTAATAGGCAAGCTTTAAAGTATCTATGCTAGCTTTACATGCAGTATTGAGATGAGCAACCTTACTTTCTAAGTAAAAAAACAAGTGTACGACAGGGTTGCCCCTTGTCAACCATTATATACTGTTCAAAAAAAGAAACGCATAGCTACTGAAGGCACACACATAGCCATAATTTTGACATTCAATAACTTTTTTAATTTAATGAGTTAATTGTTCAAATTGCACACAAGAATACCTTAGGGTTCAATCAATCAATTGACAGTTGTTTTGCATCTGGGTCACGAGAGTTTTTTGGCGTACGGGCTTTCCCGTTAGTATGGTGTGTGGCCTCCTGTTGCATCGATCAGCGACTGGCATCTCCTGGACATGGATGCTATCAGACGTCTGATGTGGGCCTGTGGGATGGCTGCCCACTCTTCCTGGAGTGCCTGGAACAGATCACGACGATTGGCTGGAGCAACGTCTCGGCGACAAACACGTCTATGCAGCTCATCCCACAGGTGCTCAATCGGACTCATGTCTGGAGACAGGGATGGCCAGGGAAGGGTGAGAATGTTGTTGGC
Source organism: Oreohelix idahoensis (assembly GCA_024509875.1). Taxonomy (NCBI): domain Eukaryota; kingdom Metazoa; phylum Mollusca; class Gastropoda; order Stylommatophora; family Oreohelicidae; genus Oreohelix; species Oreohelix idahoensis. Next base: position 159,831 of record JAMPIV010007558.1, read on the forward strand.
AGTCAGGAACTGCGTGGTCAACCGTGCACAATGGGGTCTGGCGTTGTCCTGTTGAAACACAGACCTTTGGGCAGCCAAAAGTGGAAGGTCATGGGGTCGAAGAATTTCATTGACGTATCCTTGCGCATTCAAGACTCCTTCAATGTGCACCAATTGACTCCTTCCGTTGTAACTGATCATTCCCCACACCATTACACCTCCACCACCGTGCGGCGGAGCTTCATCAACGCAATTTTGGGCAAAACGTTCATTTCGCCTACGGTAGACCCTATGCCGTCTATCATGACGCTGCAACAAAAAGAAAGATTCGTCACTAAACCAGACACGTCTCCATTGATTGTCAGCTACCCAGGGACGATGCTGGTTGGCCCAAAGAAGTCGATTTTGGCGATGGCGGCGCGTAAGGACACGTCCTCGGTGAGGTCGTTGTGCCCAAAGTCCAGCGTCATGCAGTCTATTCCGGACAGTTTGATCAGACACATGACGTCCTACAGGCAATGACTGGGCAGTTGAGGAAGCTGTTGTAAACCTGTCTCTGAGGTGACGAAGCCGAATAAAGCGATCCTCCGCTGCTGTTGTCACTCTGGGTCGTCCACTGCGATGCCGGTCTTGAACTGAGCCAGTGGCTTGGAACCGGTGCCAAAGTCGACTGATGGTACTCTGATGCACGTTTAGATACCTGGCAACCTGACTTTGACTTTCGCCTGCATGCAGTCGGCCAGTAGCAATGTTCCTTAAATTTATCGATAGAGACGCCATAAATGTCTGCTTGAAAATGAACTGAATTTTGTGTGTTTAACGTTATCCTTTTATAGGGTTTCAGTTGCGTAGTCAGTGAATAGTGTTCACCCCAAATTTTGTTGCTTTCACGTGCGCGCAGAATGAGCTGTGGTCAAAAATTGCGTCATAAACACTATTGACCACTGCGTTGTAACGATTACAAAAACGAACGCAATTCAGGTCAACACATGCATTTGACACTGTAAAGAACATTTGAGGCTGGTTTTTATATACCCTAGCACCAAATTTTACTTACAAACTCATAAAAACGCGCCCTCGGATAGCTATGCGTTTCTTTTTTTGAACAGTTATATTTTTAATTGTCATAGACTGGGTGATGCGCCAGATAACAGAGGATATCCCTAGAAGAATAAGAAAGACAACGGTCACCACACGATAAGATCTAGAATACGCAGACGATATTGCACTACTTTCACATTCACATCAGCACATCCAAGAAAAACCGGACAGACTGAATAAATATAGCCAACAAATGGGTCTAAACTTCAACCTGAAGAAGAGGTCATGACACTCAGTGTAATAAATCCTGAGCTAATCAAAATAAGAAACCAAAAGCTGGAACAAACAGACACATTTACATATCTAGGAAGCATAGTAACACATGCAAAGACATCAGTAACAAAATGAATAACGCCAACCTTTGCAAATCTAAGCAACATTTAGAAATCTTCTCACTACAGCACAAACACCAAATTAAGATTATACGAGAGTTGCGTACTTTCTGTAATTTTGTATGGCGCGGAATGCTGGAGAGTAACAGAAACGGAAATGTCCAAATTATCCTCATTCCACGGAACCTGCCTAAGGAAAGTTCTTCGAATTTTTTCGCCGAATACCATCTCCAACCAGAAACTGCTTGTACAGTGCAATCAAAAAGGCATGTACACCATCACTGTAGGCAGACGCTAAAACTGGGTTGGCCATGCCCTCAACAATGGCTGATAAAAGTAATAAACACCTTCAACAGGTCCTTCCCTTTAATAAATATGCACACACAATTTTTTTATTCATCTGAGCAACAAGTCTGTAGCCAAGATTGGCAGAAAGTACTATCTCTGGAACCAAATGAAGGTAGAAGTGGACTGACGTTGGGCGAGACGCCATCATAAGAGGGTCTTATAGACAGACACAGGACCAGCTTGGCCGTTACTCCTTGACGTTCTGGGAACGTGCGGCGCCTGAACTTTGACCAGAGACGATTGACAGCAGTGTACAGAAAACCTACCCATCAGGAGGAGGATTATTACATTTTGTTATTTGTAATTATACCAATTTAACTTCGATTTAATCATTTTAAATGTACTACATGTTTGTCTCAGTCAAAGTTACTAAACACACACTCTAAACAGAGCTATATTATAAAAATAATTCCACAGCTTAACGAGCTATAATAAACCATTGCTTAAATTCTTCATAAAGGTTGTCGGCAGATTACAGAATTAACGTGCTCAGCAACAGCCAGCATTGTTTTCGCTAATCTGAATATCTTGTGAAGACTCCCATGTGATAGAAGCAAAACTACCCTTCTATCTACATTTCTGCCAAGAGTAATCTTGTGTAAAGATAGACTCCATTGAAGCCCATATTACAGTCGTGGCCAAAAGTTTAAGACCAACAACAATTTTTCCATAAAAATGACGTAATCGCTACACAGAAAGAAAATAACAATGCAATACTCACTTTTAAGTTAGTTTTTGTTTAATATCCTTTGTCTCATATAATTTCTTTCATTATTTAGTACTTTGTGTGTCCACCTTTTGCCTTGATAACTGCTTGAATGCGTCGAGGCATGCTGAAGATGAGTTCTTGGCAATAATCTTTTGAGATGCCATGGATCCAAACGTTCTTAATATCTTCGACAAGCATCTTGGCAATGGATGGTTGTTTGTCAGCAACCTTATTTTTCATATGGACCCACAAATTTTCAATAGGGTTTAAGTCCGGGCTATTTCCGGGCCATTCCAGCGTTTCGGTCTTGACCTTCTGAAGGTACTCATGCCCGATCTTCGCTGTGTGGCATGTTGCGCCATCATGCATGAATATTGTGCACGAATGTATGTCCATGTGCATCACCAGTTTGTCCTTCAGCAGTTCCACGTACTTTTGACCATTCATAATCGTTCCAGGGTCCAAGAAATATAAACTTTGACCACTCATAGTCGTTTCAGGGTCCAAGAAATATAAACCAGCAGTTCCAGACTTTGATATTGCACCCCAAATCATCTGGCTTGGTGGGTGTTTCATTGTCTGTATGGTAAATTTTTCATCATATCTCTTCCCCTGAGGCTTTCTTACATGTTGTCGACGTACTGCAAACTGCTGAAATGTTGATTCATCAGAAAATATAACATTTCCCCACTGCTCTTCAGTCCAATGTTCATACTTAAAAGCAAATTCCAGTCGCTTCTTTTTCATTTCTGATGTTAATCTTTGTTTTCGGGCAGGTTTGTGTGATTTTAGTCCAAACTCATCCACTAATCTGCGAGACACAGTCCTCCAACTCACATCAACACCTTTAGAAAGCAAAGCAGATCTATCTTCTTACATGAAACTGTTGAAGAGTGTGAAACGATGGATTTGATTACTTGGTCGTCATTAGGGGTTGTCTTTCTAGGATGACCACTTCTCTTTCGGTCAGAAAAAGTACTGTCCAATTGGTACCTCGTGATCGCATTGTGAACCGCCGTCTTGCTACAGCCAATTCGAACAGAAATATCACGTTCTGTGTACCCTTCTACACGTAATGTCATTATTTGAGCTCTTTGACTGGCAGAAAGTGTCGGTTTTTTGCCCATTTTCTTGCAAACATAAAATCCAGAGATAATACCCTTGAAACAACCAAAAGACACTAAATACAGCAACAGTCTGTGTTTTCACATTTTATATTGTTAGGATGATGCAATAGACTGCAATGATTGCTTTTAGTGTGCCCTAAAATAGCGATTGATGCAACAATCTGTAGTAGTATGGAAATATCCATTTTTTACTAGGTGGTCTTAAACTTTTGGCCACGACTGTAGATACTCTTGAATTTTGGCCACTGTTGGACCACTACTGCAAAGCAGGGAGGCAATGCCGTCACAGACTTAACCACTAGAAAACTCTACCTTTATTAATATGAAAAGCCCAGAATCCTAGCAGCCCGAACACTAAGTCATAGTGGGATTCTATTTGCAAAGTAATGCCCCAGATATATAAGAGGCATCTTAACCAAGTTGCCAAAACTTTTTCTCTGAGCCAGAAGTCTTTAATGCTCAAAAAGATATTTGGGTCGGTGGTACCAGCTGGTGGTACTAGTCTGTGGAACAAGTGTGAGGTATAATTGGCATTCAGTCAAAGTTAGACACAAACATCAGAAGGGTCTTGAAAACGCTGGACCATCTTTGTAATTACCCACCGATACAACGAAGGGACGTGCTACAGCCACCAGACTTGACTAGTGACGAGTGAACCAGTCTACAACCTGCAAAGAACAAACATCGGTTGGAGTAGAAACCAACCGACATCTTACTTGCAGCTAAGTACCCATTTAAAGCTGTGTCGTACGTTAGGTAATTTTTTTTATTTGGCCCGTCTAAGTACAGAGTGACTATTGACTGATGCACGAAAAGGTATAGAAATTAGGTTCACTGGTGGTAGGTTGAGGGAAAGATATGTCTCTGGAGTGAGTATGTTTCTCTCCTCCAGCCTTTCCGTACGACTGTGCTTTGTTTCCAAGACAGTCTTTGCCTCCCTATCTAAAATAAGACAAGTTACTCTACACACACAACACTATGTGACAACAAGACACATACACGTGAAAACTACGGAAAAATGGGTATGGGTCTGACCAACACACAAAGTTAAATTCTTTGTTGTTTATTTATCACTAAACTTATTACAACATCAAATACCCAAAGATATCAAGAATCAAACATATAGAGGAAAAAAGAAGAAGGGTGCGCCTTCACCGTATGGAGAAAAACCAAAAAATATTAACCCAAAGGTTGAAGGTTGGCACTTGGTTACAGGAATAAATAATCTTGGTGCGATAAAAAACCAAGTAAGTAAAAAAAAAAATCAAACTTAATAGATCTTTCCCCAGCAAAACAAAATCATCACACACTCTCTCACTCAGTGGCCACCTCTCACTCTCTTACCTATTCTTTTTCACCCGTGGGTCTGTGGTATCCCTTGTTTATATAGAATATCCCTCGAAAAATCCTTTTGACTGTGATTAGTATACCAACTACAGCTGTTGGTGGTACAAATTGGCCCCATTTCGTCCCCAAAAAATACTAATGAGGTGAACGCCAAATTTGCTAAAATCCTCGCTAAATCCTGGTAGAGGTATAAATCGTAAGGGTTATCGTCACTGTTCTAAACTATCCACTTTTCCTCCGATAGGGGGTCCACAAGGGGGAATAAATCTAGACACAGGACTTACACCTGGATAACTCCGGTGCGACAACGCTTGCAGTGTATGGGGGCGGGCGGGCAGGGAGAACAGGCTTCAGGTTCCCGCTCGGTCTGGAATTCTAGTGGGTACAGGTGTCAATACAAACAGGTGACTAGTGTGAAAAATCGTTGATGATTTTGACCATTGAAGTGAGGTGATACTCCCAGTATCCTGATAATCGGTTTGCTCCTAATTTTAAGGATGATGATGATGGATTTTAACGGCCGACTCATTGCCAGAGTGCCGGTCCTGCACAGTGTATCGACTAGGTACTTCACTTGAATACAACTGTCATGTGTCGGGGGAAAAAATGATAATATCAGGTCTACGCCGCTGTGGGCTGTTAAAAATAATATCCTGGATTTGGTAAGTCCAGTCGTTATAATTTACAGTCACAAAATATCATCAGGATAGTAGCCTTATAGATCCTACACAATTGTTGATAGATAATTTATATGTACAGATGTACAAGTACACACATTATAACATAAAGACCGCTGGTCGTCCACTTGGGGATCAGGTCTGCGAAAAAAAATGCAAGCAAACATTTGTGGAAAATGCTACCATTCTATAAAGAAAATACGGACGAGGACAAGACAATCTCTCATCCGATCTGTCAATCCTGACGAATAGACGAAATGAAAAGATACACGTTGTTTGCCTTGCGGCAACTATACACACTCACCGAAATTCGCTAGCCGCTGATTTTGTTCGGACCGGGTCGATAATGACTCGCCGGACAGGTTCGCGGCCAGCGGGTCACTCGCACAGTGTTTGGTTTTTTTTCTCGTAATACGCACACGTACAACATAAATCACCTATCATTATAGTTAGCTAGTAAATCGTCGGTGTCTGTTACCTTGTCGTATTGGCATTAAAAAAAATAATAGACGCTATAATAACAATAATTACAAATGAAATATGAACATGTATTCTTTTCTCCCTCTGTCAGTCGACTAACGCCTCTAAGTCCGGTCTGGTTACTAGCCGCTTGTTGCCGTCATTTTTGACGGTGGAAAAAACGCCAACCTAATGTATGTTTGGTTTAATGTGATCAAAGAGAGATAAATGTTTATTATCTTTCTGTGACAGGTTTGACTGGTGATTATCTTCTCCTGTCTTATGTTGTCCTGTCTCAGGCAATGTCTTATAGTTGAAATGTCTTAAGTCTATTTATAGGATCATATACGGAGTATCTTTATCACCCGTTTGGTCGGAAACGCCTGGTCTGGGTTTGCCTCGATCGGGTCCATGCTCTTTGGGCATGCGCGGGTCTTGGCGGCAAAAGCCGGGAGACTGATTCAGAGAGAGTGTACCTGAGGCTTAGAACGGATGTACCGATCCGTAGATTTCTCTCTGCCAAGTTTTCGATAGGGAGATTGGAAATTCTGGGAATGACAGTTTTGTCATTCTTCCGTCCCTGGGTGTTTCTTTATGCCAGTATTGGTTGTGTTGTGTTACATTAGAGTGTAAGGATTCTTTGAGAAGGTAACTGAAACATTATTCGATCTTTTCGTCTCGTTTAGATCTTACATGTACATTTATCGCTGATGGCGACATAGTGAGCGAAGCTCACAAGGAGTTATTATACTGTACCTGTAGAATAACACTTTGCTGAATAATCGTGTTGTTGTGTATTGGCCACTGTTGAATGTCTGGATGCGGATGTTATGTTTAGGGTCATGCACTGATCATCACTGGAGAAAGTCTTCTTCAGTTACCTCTGCATCATCGAATGAACCTGTCATGTTGACATTGAGTGGGAGTGTCAAGTAACGCGAATGGTGTAGTAGTTCGGTGTAACAGACCACTTGATAATACCTCTCACACACTCTCATGTAATGCAATGACGACTTGAACTGCCGCTGACATTTCAATAGTTTAATGAAGGCACGCACACTGGACAGCACGGATACAGTCATGGGTACATGTTGACATAAATTCATTGGTTATTTGAATCGTGGATGATACATTCATGTAGTAGGGAAATAACATTCAACCTAAGGTAGCATTCACTGTTCTGGTAACTAATCGCCGTATCCTCTACTGACTGAACGCGTCAATGAGGATCGGTAAACATACAAAAGTCATTGGCCCAACCTTCATTTCATGGCTAAGTTCTTAAGCTGAGATATGTCCAATGTTTGTATAATAAACATAAACCACGATAGTGGGTTTTCACCTCATAACAAGATCTCGATACCACTGCCCGATAGTAGGATACATAATCTGTTCTCTTGACAGTGATCAAAAATATGATGACAGGAATATAACATGGCCGCCTTCCTGAGTTGTCGCTCACTCACTCGCAGGAGGGTAGATATAAGCCAAAGTTAATTTAGAATGTGCATATAAATAATTTCATAAAGTTTTTCCATACAGCGCTACAGTAATCACGTTACTTCATGTAGACATAACTGCTGTAGGAAAGCCTGTCATCTTCGTCGATACAAAACACGACCCTAGCGATACGAAGCACAATGTTCCATCTAGGTCTAACCGACTCGAGATCATCAAAAATAGGGTCTGGCATACCTGGAGTCCGAATCACACATATGAGGAGGATCTCTGACAAATAGACTCTTGCAGAGACATAAACTTCTCCTGGAAAAACATCTACGAATCACTGTTAAACCTTAAACAGTGCCAGCCCTAGGAAACACACTCAGCCATTCTTGGCGACATTATCGGAACTCTTCACAACCCAGTAGGACTACGAAAACCTGCGCTAGATTCCGGCAGAAAGAATATAGTCCGACCTGAACATATAAAGGTATACAATATACGACTGAATCTTCTTTCACTAGACAAGTAGTACACATGAATTCCGGCCATAAACATTCTAAGAACGATCAATCTATTTTCTGGCTATGACAAATGATGAATGCCAAAATATAAGTATTCTTCCGCCCGATCAATATCAGGGAGATTATCCATATAATCAAACGTATGAATCAAACATGGATTATCTGGCTTTACAAAAGAAAGCATTTTCATACCCAATTAAATACAACAATATATTTTCCATATTAAATAGACATATCGTACATTTGTAATCTGTGCATTCAAAAATATGTATGCAACAGTACCCCAGTATTGCTTCATATTTGAAAGACTAGGTCTAAGTTGACCTGTTACACACATAAGCCTAGGAATCATCTTTATGGATCCGCAATGCAGGCGGAATATGGTTTGGCAGAAAATATATTAAATCTCAGAAGCTTGTGTAAACTGAGAGTGACCTGATTATCGAGGCCCGCGACCTGCGGCCTGATTTCGTTGTCATCATATTGGTCCGTATTTACGGCCAATCTTCTTCACCAGAATGAAGTATCTGGCATATGAGGCCAGTCTGAAGTCTTTTGCTAATTGTAGGACAATGGCATTGACTTTGTTTAAATAATTGATATCGCCCGTACTAAGCAAGATATTTGCTAGGGCTTACCTGACGGGGCTCAGTCAGGGATTAGAGCTATTGCATAAACAGTAAACAATGGTCAAGACATTGTTACATGTCTGGGATCTGTGATGCCTGAAGCTGACCTTTGTAACTACACACATTATGTACTCGATCTTATACTATTGACTGTTTCGTCCATCATCATCGTATTATCGTACGTCATGAATAAATATTGTAAACGTCAGCAGCGTTCCCTGCTTCACTGACTTCTACTTGTGGTTGTGTGAATTAATGTGAAGTCGTTCAAGAGCCTATACGGCCTTCGTGTTATCAGCACTGTTATCTACACACTTACACGATCAACCACATTGTAATACAAGTACTACATGTCTGAATCTACATGAATACTGACATGATGTATGTGTCTACTATACCCTGGCGGCGCCTCATGCTAGTGACCTAAATTCTCGCTTCAACTTGGTACTGTCCAGGACAACACGACACGCTCAACGTACTAACATTCATAACACATCAAAACAGTACGTTACATCTGGGCATTTACACTGAACAACTGTTTACATCTAAAAGACACTCTACATCTCCAGCGTTAAACAGACAGTAAACAGACTTTTACATCTCACGGATTTTCCTTCCCACATCTGGATTAATGCTTCCGGAAAACAAGATTGACGTTTAGTTGTCAGCCACACAGTAGGAAATAGGTCAACGTCTGCTGATCGACGTATACATTCATGGATGATACAGAATCGCTACATGGGCCACAGCTGCTGCAGAATCGCAACATGGACCACAGCTGCTACAATAGTGCTACATAGACCACAGTTCCTAACAAAGTTATTTAACACTGTGACAGTCGACGAAGGACATATGTGTCAAAGTTCACGTCACAAGTTTACGTGCAAGCTCGGATTGTAAACATAGAACAGTTCATTCTGTTGTTTACTACGACATTCTACAAACATTCTCAACTGAAGTCGGGTTTGGTTTGATAGCTTCACTTTGGAGACTACTACACCTGTTGTCAAGTTACGGTGACCTTCAACGGTGGAACGTCTACTTGTGTTTACAAGTGTACTGCAATGAACTGCATCTTTGCGGTTGTAGAGGATTACGCTTAAAGATAAGTGTCCTGGTTTTACATGTTAAACTGAGCCTTTATTTTATGTGCAAATAAGCCTTCCTCGTTACATTCATTATATGCATTCTATTGTTTACTTGTTCTTTGTTTACTTGTTGAGTTAATGTGTATTTTTTTCTGCGGGTTCAGGTTGGAGGGTCTTACAGTAAATATCCCACTCAACCGAGGGTTACTGTAAGCGTTCTTTAGGGATTGTGCATATTTCTCATAGTGGAAATTGCAAGCGACTTTTGTTGCTATTTATTTTTTTTTTCTTAGCTGTGACGAGATGTGTTAGTGTTGTTTTCGTTATTTTTTTTCTCCGTAGCTGTATTTTCTTTTGACCTCTGCGAATGTATTCGTTTGTTTAGATGCTGTGGTAAAGTGGGATGATATTAATAGTTATAGGGGACTTAGTGTAATGACTGAGATCAGCTGTGAAGGTACCTGTATCTAATAAGTGTGGTGTATTACAGATGACCTTACTTGCTACCACATTTATACCTCAGTCAGAATTATTCTGGAATATTGTGATGACTAAGTTGAATGTCTAGGGTTATGATAATGATGAAGTGTAAGTCACAACAACAACAGACAGATAAACAATTTAATTTATTCCACAACACTTTACAACACTGTGACACTCACACACATATAACACTGTATAAGACTATCTTAAATGAGTCAAGTGTTAAAGTTTACAAATATATGTATTAATTCCTTTCAATAATAGATATCCTGATTCAACTACACAGTGAACCAGGAATCACAATCAAATGTAATTACAAGTTGTATATACACAATTTATCGATATGATCTTTGTATTGACATATTTTATTATTATTATTCTATGTGTGTAAGTTGTGAAGTAGTACTATGAGGTAATACTGGCTTTTTCAAGCTAGGTTGTTGTTTGTCATCATGACTTCAAGTGTTTGCTTATGGTGGAAATCGTATTGGGAAAAGTTCACAGTTCCTGTCATTTGAAACAATTTATTGTCCCTCTTTAATTACTATACTGTCAATTTTAGAGGGGGGGGGGCACATAGGATTGAGCTGCTCTGGCCACAGAATCTTATCTTCTGTGATGGCGGCAGGAAACAGTCTCCTCTGCTCGCTTGCTTCACTGTGTTCTTGAGACACCTCACTGGTCACTATCTGGACCAAGGGGTATGCTATCAGCCTCTGGATTCAGCAAAACTCAGACCAGGTGCTGCTTCAATAAGTTAGGACCACGGTCCCTGAAACAAGAAGGTTGTACCTCCTACTTCAGAACTAATTTATAATCTATTTCCACACTGAACACAATACATAACAAACACTGAGTTCAGAGCGGTAGGCCAACTGCTAGCTTCATCTGAAACAATTTACACCAGTATTCTTCTCCTTAATGGTTACTACGCCTCTGCAATTCCAGCATTAGTTCCTTCTAGTCAATAAGATAGGTGTCAGTGTACTATTTGGCGATCCCATGCAGATATACTTCTCTCCGACAAGTTTTGTTCAGGTTGGAGCAATATCTAGGCTTTGCCTCATGTTTGCTACTGAACCACACACATATACAGACATAAATTATCAATTCACATTCAATTTTCATCAAAAAGATATCAAATATGTCAATCTTACCACAATTCATGGAAATAATAAACAAATACGTTGACTGGCGATGAATTATGGCACAAATTCCGATCTGCCTCTGTCCCAGGCTTTTATTTAGAAAAATATGAGCTGGATCTCAACGCACTGTTTCTTAGTAAGTTTATTCTAAAATGTGGCGCTGAACAGACGCTCCTAATTGACTATATCAGCGGGTCTAGCCAATAGGACCATGTTTACACAAGCTTTTGAAAAAATTTACCCTTCCTGCGTTTCCCCTAACAACCAAAAATAGTATTTGCAATCCGACTAATCATGTTTAGCCTTACATATCATTCCCGCCAATCAAATCGGATTTAACATGGTGACCTATTTCCCGTAAAATGGTGGTTTCAAAACATGCCACTGTGCGATTATGATTTGGTGCTGTCAGACACCCTCACTATTTTCTTTTGGCTATAATTTGTTAATTCCTAGACTATTTGCGTAACACTTAACATATTCTTTGTCAGCAAGTCCTAAGGAACCCAAATATATAAATTTAATGGAGCTAAGTGGCTGCGTTCAAAATATGCATTTTCTTCTACCTCCCGTTCACTTCGATACGATGTGGTGTCTCGGTACTGTCAGGCTTTCAGACATAAAACAGTATAATGTCATGTTTACTAATAAGCATTAAACAGGTTTTTAAACCTAACCCTCGTATTGGTAGTGTTTTTTATCACTGTCTATTTGAAAAAAAAGTTAGTGCTTCATGCCTTACGCTTGGGGTGGCATTAATTTTATATCGCGAGACGCGTGTTAGTGTTGCATACGTTCCTCCGTTCAGCCCTCCCTCTCTCTCTATCCTAAGTTCATCTGTCTTTTCATTACGCAATGTATAAAATGAAATTAATGCTAGTATTAATCTAGGTCATTAATCAGCTTGCGTATCTCAAGGTTTTCTAAGAAATACAGTACACGTTTTATTGTTAGAAAGGCGTGTATGCTGCTATAGGCTTTACTATCAAACGTGAAAGCGTTACAATTTTCAGACGAAGTAGAAAAAGGGGGATCTCGAGTACAGTCATTGTGACAGCACTGTTCTTTACCATTCTTCTTTCCCTTTTATTGAATTTATGTGTTAGGCTTTACATTTACCTTTTAATTTATATATGTGGATTTAGAATGTTTCACGACAGATGCTACCCTTTGTTTAGTTATCGTGATATTGTTGATATATACAGTCTTCATGTATACTTGATCATGTACTATTATTCATATGATGCAAATTATATACTGAGTTGATTAATAGTGACTTTATAAATAAGGTAATTGTACTTAGTCCTTATAAAAGACTCATCTCCCACTGAGATTGGGATAACTTGTGTTGCTATTTCAGATATATTGACAGCACATTTGTAGACAGGATGTCTACATTAGATTTCTTCATCCAGCAAGGGTTGGCCCTTGGCACAGCTGGTGAGTAATTGGAGGATTTTGAGCTTGCTCAATATGCCAAAGCTCAAATAGCTGAAGAGAAAAAGATTCAGCTAGACAGAGAATTTGAAGAGAAAAAGATTCAAGCGCAGTTAGACAGAGAATTTGAAGAGAAAAAGATTCAAGCGCAGCTAGACAGAGAATTTGAGGAGAAAAAGTCACAAAGAGAGGCGGAAGAGAAAAAGATTCAAGCGCTGCTAGACAGAGAATTTGAAGAGAAAAGGCATCAAAGAGAACTTGAAGAGAAAAAGCATCAAAGAGAACATGAAGAAACACTCTTGGCTTTGGAAATAGAGAAGTTGAAAGTGACTAATATAGGGAGTTCTCAAGCGACTTCTTCGAGCACAAAAAGTCATGATTATAAGTTCAAACTTCCTCATTTTAATCATACAAAAGATTACATAACGTTCTATCTAGATAGACTAGAACTAAATTGTGTAACATATAAAGTAGATAAGGCACAATATGTTAGACAACTGTTGAATTCACTTACAGGTGAACCATTAAATATTATAATGGCAATAGAAGAACATGATAGGACTAACTATGAAGTTGTCAGAGCAGCCTTATTGAAAAGATATCAGCTTAAAGAAGATGATTACCGTCTTCGTTTTAAGACTATGTTACCAGAATCTGGTGTAGAGTTCTCTGACTTTATAGGAAAGATACGCCTTACTTTCACTAGATGGATAGAGTTGTCTAAGACTGAACATACTTATGAAGCACTTATGGACTTGTTGCTTAGAGACAAAGTAATGTCATCTGTTAATGAGTCTTTTCTTGCCTTTATACACGAACGTAAACCTAAGGACATAAAAGAAATGGAACAATAATGTTGCCAATATGTCACTGCTCATCCACAACAAACCAGTTAGCAATAATAAGATTAAAGAAGGTTTACCCGTGTCTTCTGCGACTCCCTACAATTCTAATTTCGGAGGTAAAGTTAAAGGTACTCAGCGCAACTTCGATAAGAAAAGTAAGCGTAACTTTGGACAGGATCAAAGTGATTCATGCCAAAGAGGCTCGTCTTCTAGGAATTGGAGGCAATCTGATAGCCCTCATAATTATGGTTCCAACAAATTTGATAACTTTAAAAGGGGTAGCAACAATAAAAACTATCCTCGCCATAATTCTTTAGGAAGACAGCAGTATCAGTCTGGTAGATATTTTCATCAAGGTGTAAATCACAATCACAATTGTGAAAACTGCGGTTCAAACCAAAATAATAATAGCAATAGGGGTAATTACCATAATTCCAAAGGAAATAGTAATCGAGGTAGATGGCAGCATAATAATAATAGATCATGTCATCATACTAACTGTGCTGAACAAGAGTCACAAGGAGTTAGTAATGAACAAAACAATAGTAAACCTAGCGCTAGTGCTAGTTCTTGTTCTGCCTTTGATTTTGGGAGAGCATCTCAATGCCCTCAGTGCACCACTTTATTTGAACCTACTACTATATCCACCTTGAGTTGCGGTCATCCTCTGCCCGCTCTTCCTGCCGCAGCGGCTCATGACGGGAGAGGATCTCTTATTCTACATAGGGGTCTAATGAATAATGATCCAGTCTCAGTCCTCTTTGATTCTGGATGTACCACTATTGGGGTTAGACAATCTCTAGTAGATCCTTCATGTGCCACTGGAAGAGTGATCAAATGTGTAACATTTGGTGGCACAGTGGAAAAATACTCTACCGCTATCATTCGTATAGCTACTCCCTTCTTTACGGGAGAGGTCCAAGCGTGTCTGCTTCCGAATCCTATTGCGGATCTTATCGTCGGGCGTATACACGGCATTAAAGAGTGTACCCCGCAGCAGATTATTGCTTGGGAAGAACATAACTTAGAAGCTGCTAATGCAGTTATCACGAGAGCTCAGGCTCAGAATATGCCTCAGACTACATCGACCGAAGGTGTTGAGGTACGTGATCAAGATGATCATGATGTCATTTCACGTGACTCTTTTATCAAAAGTCAACAGGAAGACATTTCGTTAAAAAAATTCTTCGTTCTGGCAAAAAAAAGGTGACCCAAATAAGAACACAGATCACAAATCTTGGATCACTATGAAGAATGGCGTACTAGTGCGTATGGTACAACACTCTGACATGTCTATACATTCACAAATTCTTGTTCCGAAAGACATGAGAGTTAGAATACTGCAACATGCTCACGACTCCCAATGCGCTGGTCATATGGGATTTTCACGTACGAAGTCGAGAGTTCTTGCGGCTTTCTTTTGGCCATTCGTCAACAGAGACATACGTCTTTATTGTCGCTCGTGTAGAGTTTGTCAAGAAGTAAAATCGAAAGGTCCTCGCCATGCAGCACCTATCCAGGCTGCGGACATTCCTATCCGTCCATTTCAGAAAATGGCGATAGATATCATTGGTCCTTTCAAAATAAAATCAGCCAGAGGACATCAATTTATTCTTACATGTGTTGACATGTGTACTCGATGGCCAGAGGCCATACCTCTGAAGAGCATTTCGACTGCCGATATTGCAGACGCTCTTTGGCTGATATTTTCGCGGTTGGGATTCCCTAGGGAAATCTTGTCAGACCATGGCACCCAACTGATATCTGAGACAATGTCGCAAGTGATGTCTACTCTTAATATCAAGAGATCACTGAGTAGTATTTATCATCCTATGTCTAATGGACTAGTCGAACGTCTCAATAGAACTCTCAAAAATTTACTTGGGAAAATAACTGAGGATCATCCTCAGGATTGGGACAGAGTCTTACCCGCTGCTCTCTTTGCTTATAGAGAGGTTCCTAATGAACATACCGGGTTTTCTCCTTTCGAGCTCGTCTTTGGCGCGCGTCCGCGCGGCCCAATGTCCTTGCTTCACGATCTGATAGCTGCCGATGATATTAGTGATGACACACAATCTTCTTATGAGTATGTCATTGCTCTCAGGCAGAAAATCATTGAAGCTTGCAAATTAGCAACTTCCGCATCTGAATTTGCTAAAGCAAAGGCAAGACAGTTTGCAAATAAAAATAGATGCCTACGTCAACTTTGTCCTGGAGACAAAGCATTTGTATTACTTCCTTCCAGGGAAAATAGACTTCTTATTGGTTGGAAAGGTCCTTTTGAGATTGTATCTAAAATTTCTGATGTCGACTATGTCGTCGATATTGACGGAAAGCATAAAACTTTTCACATAAATATGCTTACGGAATTTTATGAACGTCCAGAGTACTTACAACCTATCTTTCAAGCGACGGACGACGCTACAGTCGCTTGTGGCCATTACTCATCGCTGTCTGTCATACAGGATGAGGAATCTACTTTCTCTGATGTTAATCTTCCTCTTCCGATGATTCCACTTCATTCTACGGAATCATGGAAGGATGTTGCAATTTCACCTAATTTATCAACTAGGGAACAGTCACAAATCTCTTCCATGTTACAAGCATTTCAGGATGTTCTCACGGACATTCCTGGACACACTACAGTCATTGAACATGACATTGTATTGACTGACCATACTCCTATCAGGGTCAGACCTTATCCTATTCCTATCCACTTCCAAACTCAAGTCGAGAAAGAGTTGGATGAAATGATAAAGTTAGGAATAATTGAACCATCCAATTCGGCATACTCGTCGTCTATGGTTATTGTCCGAAAGAAAGACAATAACATACGCATTTGCGTCGATTACCGTAAACTAAATCAAGTAACGAAGTTCGATGCAGAACCTATGCCTCTGTTGGATGAGTTACTTACTAGACTTTCCAATTCTCGTTTCTTTACAAAGCTGGACTTGTCTAAAGGATACTGGCAAGTTCCTTTAACCGAACGAGCCAAACCTTTCACTGCTTTCTCCACACCTAGGGGTTTGTTCCAATGGAACTTTATGCCTTTTGGCCTTATGAATGCCCCAGCTACATTCGTACGCATGATGCGTCGAATACTGGCATATCGGTCTGATGTGATTGCATACTTGGACGATATCTGTCTTTTTAGCGATTCTTGGGAAGATCACTATCTGGGATTAGATGAACTGTTGTCTACTCTACGTGAGCATAATTTGACAGCTAAACCCTCTAAAGGTTATGTTGGGTTTAGTGAGATTTCTTTTCTTGGTCATCGTGTTGGTCATGGTCTCTTGAAGACAGAAGACCACAACACTTCTAAGATACTGAACATCACTATTCCTAAGACTAAAAAAACAGATCCGTAGTCTCTTGGGCCTAATACAGTTCTACGGAAGATTCATTCCGAATCTTTCCTCTATTACGGCACCACTCTCAACCCTATTGAAGAAAGGGTCTCCTAATATGGTGCGTTGGTCCCAAGAATGCCAATCTTCATTGGATCAGATTAAGTCATTATTTTCGTCTCCTCCTATTTTAAGACTACCTACAGCCGATAGGACGTTTGTCCTTCGTAGTGACGCCTCAGCAATAGGGATCGGGGCGGCACTGATGCAAGAGTATTCTGAGACTCTGCATCCTGTAATGTATGTCTCGAGAAAACTGAATGCGGCAGAAAGGAATTATTCTGTTCTAGACCGAGAATTGCTGGCTATGGTCTGGGCAATTCTTAAACTCCAAAGATTCCTTCTCGGCGCGCATTTTGTAGTAGAAACCGACCAAAAAGCTCTCACAGCTATGCAGAATAAGGATTTGAAGAGTTCGAGATCCACTCGATATGCTATTGCTCTTCAACCTTTTCATTTCACGGTACGAGCTATCCGTGGTTCGGATAATGTGATGGCAGACATATTGTCTCGATGCCCACATGAAGCTACTTAGCTCTTTTGTCTAGATCCACTGTTACATATCTAAAGTTATGATCTATTCTTACAATAACATGGTTCTATAACACTTGTTGTCACTTTGTTTAAACTTATGGTTATGTATTGATTTCTTGCTTTCTCTGTTACCGTCTTCGGTAAAACAGAGGAAGGCTTTGTTTCATATGAAATAAAGGTCAAAAAAATTAATGCGGCCACATTTATAGTTTAGATATATATTAAGTGACTATGGTACATTATAACATTCTAAGAATTGTACTATTTGTATTGTTCTCAGCAAACCGGTGTGATATCTTGGAACGCTGTATAACTACGATGACTTCTATAGACGTCCTGATGTTCCTTGAGGATTTTGCTTACAAGACATCGCCGGAATAGAGCATCGTCTTGGTCTTCTGACGTCATCAGATATTAGTTCTATACACATGTATAATCATATGTTTGTAAAAAGAATTTAGAAATGTTGTTAATGATTGACCATTTGAATTTATGGTTATATACGCATTATACGTCGTGAGATTTCGATGTTGGTGTAATCTCGTTATGGAAATTGTCATTCACCATTTATACACATTGATATGAATTTTTGTTGTAACATTACCTGCACTTTTGAGTTGGTTGGTAACACCTCCCCGGATATATTTACTTTGAGAAAATAGTTTCTCCTATCTAGTGAGATTTTTTTTCTTCTCACCAGACGCTCTACTGTGCGTCGATTGGATCTGACATTATGATGTTATATTTTTTGGTGATCCTTTCATCGGCGCATTACTCATGCGTTATGAGCTTAATGCACCTGGCTCATAGATGTATTTCAAAAAAAAAAAAAAAATGTGCCATTTTTTTTTCCCCCGAGAGGTGTGGTAATGTTGCCGTCATTTTTGACGGTGGAAAAAACGCCAACCTAATGTATGTTTGGTTTAATGTGATCAAAGAGAGATAAATGTTTATTATCTTTCTGTGACAGGTTTGACTGGTGATTATCTTCTCCTGTCTTATGTTGTCCTGTCTCAGGCAATGTCTTATAGTTGACATGTCTTAAGTCTATTTATAGGATCATATACGGAGTATCTTTATCACCCGTTTGGTCGGAAACGCCTGGTCTGGGTTTGCCTCGATCTGGTCCATGCTCTTTGGGCATGCGCGGGTCTTGGCGGCAAAAGCCGGGAGACTGATTCAGAGAGAGTGTACCTGAGGCTTAGAACGGATGTACCGATCCGTAGATTTCTCTCTGCCAAGTTTTCGATAGGGATTGGAAATTATGGGAATGACAGTTTTGTCATTCTTCCGTCCCTGAATGTTTCTTTATGCCAGTATTGGTTGTGTTGTGTTACCTTAGAGTGTAAGGATTCTTTGAGAAGGTAACTGAAACATTATTCGATCTTTTCATCTCGTTTAGATCTTACAGGTACATTTATCGCTGATGGCGACATAGTGAGCGAAGCTCACAAGGAGTTATTATACTGTCACCCAGTATTGCTTCATATTTGAAAGACTAGGTCTAAGTTGACCTGTTACACACATAAGCCTAGGAATCATCTTTATGGATCCGCAATGCAGGCGGAATATGGTTTGGCAGAAAATATATTAAATCTCAGAAGCTTGTGTAAACTGAGAATGACCTGATTATCGAGGCCCGCGACCTGCGGCCTGATTTCGTTGTCATCATATTGGTCCGTATTTACGGCCAATCTTCTTCACCAGAATGAAGTATCTGGCATGTGAGGCCAGTCTGAAGTCTTTTGCTAATTGTAGGACAATGGCATTGACTTTGTTTAAATAATTGATATCGCCCGTACTAAGCAAGATATTTGCTAGGGCTTACCTGACGGGGCTCAGTCAGGGATTAGAGCTATTGCATAAACAGTAAACAATGTTCAAGACATTGTTACATGTCTGGGATCTGTGATGCCTGAAGCTGACCTTTGTAACTACACACATTATGTACTCGATCTTATACTATTGACTGTTTCGTCCATCATCATCGTATTATCGTACGTCATGAATAAATATTGTAAACGTCAGCAGCGTTCCCTGCTTCACTGACTTCTACTTGTGGTTGTGTGAGTTAATGCGAAGTCGTTCAAGAGCCTATACGGCCTTCGTGTTATCAGCACTGTTATCTACACACTTACACGATCAACCACATTGTAATACAAGTACTACATGTCTGAATCTACATGAATACTGACATGATGTATGTGTCTACTATACCCTGGCGGCGCCTCACGCTAGTGACCTAAATTCTCGCTTCAACTTGGTACTGTCCAGGACAACACGACACGCTCAACGTACTAACATTCATAACACATCAAAACAGTACGTTACATCTGGGCATTTACACTCTTTTTGTTTTTCTAGCGGGCTTCCCCCAGAATGCCCGTGCTCGAGATCAAATGGGATTTAGGGGATTTTCTAGATTTCCCTGGGTGAACTTCAATGGTTCTGTTCCGTTACTCTCACGTGCTGTCTAGCTGTCCAACAGTCAAGTATTATATGATTGACAGCTGAGCTCGCGTGTGTGAAACGAAGTATAGCCATAGCGGGATTTATTTCCTGCTATGACTGACAGATCAAAGAAGATTGTAGACACCGCGTTTGCCAGTGTTTCAAGAAATGAGGGCGGGGACAAAAGGGTGAGCTTCAGAAAAACAGAACAGGTAGTTTTAATGCATGTTTTTAGCCAGTAAATCAGAGAGTAGCTATTAGGTTACAATAGGCTGTTAGATTACTGTAGACTCTTTTCCATTACACGTCACAAGCTGCCACGTGAGCTGTAAGAATGAAATTCCCTAAAACAGTTCAAATCATCACCTGTGATGAGGCTTTAAAGGAATATTAATATATCATCCCCTCCCCTTATTATTTTACATTGTTCACTACAGATGATGATTACATTTGTTATCTGTAAATATGCAAATTTATAGTTGATTTAATCACTTTTAAGTGAACAGTACCAGTATGTCTCAGTCATTTGAAATACATATAAACAGAGCTATTGAAGTAATATTTTACTGATTTAAATCAGTTGGGGCCGCCTCAAAACTAGCTAAATTCTTTCTCCTCATAGAAAGTCTGGGAAGACAGAAAGTTTACTCGGCCTGGATCCCAAAAGCCGTCGTACTTGATTTCTTAAATCCCTATGAGGCTCCATAGTATTGAGCTGGAGATTACTCAGCTGATAAGTGATCATGCTGATGATGATGATGCTATTGTGTACACTGATGGGTCTGTAGTGCGTGGTGAGAAATCAGGATGGGGTTTCTCTTCTAGAAACTAACTGCAATAAGCTAATACTAAAGATAAATAAAAAATATATCAACTTATCTGAAAACTTGAGTAGTTCGATGAATTTCTCCACTGTGTCTCGTCCTAAAAAGGACGTATCAGACTTGTGTAATTTGATGTTAGCAAAAATACGTCTGTCCGCTTCAGAAGGCGGAAGTCGAATATGTTATCGTGCCTTTTTTAAAAAAATAAAGTTTTGGCGAGGCGCGTCCCGTTCAACCTAGTCGGTTATATTAGTGCGCATGTCTAAACATAATATCGTGCCTACGATTTGTCTCCCCTTTTATACCACCACATCCGGCGACGAGAGAACAACGATCCCATTGGTTGTTTCGTTCATTCATTTTTTTTCCGAATGTGTAGCTCCTAGTCAATACCGTGTTTGTTTCAAAATTTCCATTAGTCCTTATTCTTTAGTATTCGACCGATTTTCTTCATTTAAAGCTAGTTTAATTCAGGCGAGTGGGAGCTATCGTTATCTCTAACTTTCTTTGACTTCTGTCCCTTGTACTCGTATCTTTCGCCAAGGCAGATGAAACAAGTGAAACACTCCAAACAAATCTAGTTCTATTGCCTTAAAACACAAATAACTCAGGATGTACTGTACCAACCGTAAAGACACAGGTATCAGAACAAAGCTTAGGTACCGTAATATTTCTCTGTGATATCCTTATTTGTTGCGATCCATTTGCTTTTACACAATATTACTGGAAATGCACTCAGCATTGTACGCCTTTCAATCTTCATCTAGTTCAGTGTTTCTCAACCCTGATAGTAGCAACGCCCCCTTTTGACAACTAATATTTTAAAAAAGCCCCCCACCCTTTTAACACCCCTTTGCTCTTTATCGTGTATACACAAACACACACACAAAGACATATACATATATTCCACCATACTTTTAAAAAAGCAATGCAGTTAATGAGTTATCTTTTCTTATAATATAAAGAAAAAGAGAAAGCACATTTATAAAAGCATAATAATAATAATAACAATAGCCCCTTCAGTCATAACTGACTATATGAATCCGACCCTGAGGTGACGGCTCTCAGGTGCTTATTTTTCGACGTTTTCTCCTCTCTTCGGCTTGTTGTGAGAGTTTTTCGCCCAATCTGGGGTGGCGCCGTAAATAGCATCGCCACTTGGTGCGATCGGCAGCTTCATCCTCCCACGTTGCTGGATTTATGTCCAGTGCCCTCATATCTCTCTTGCACACATCTTTGAACCTCAGCTGCGGTCGCCCAACTGTATAAAAGCATAGTTATATTAAATATGTGTTTAAGTACGGAATTATATACACCACAGGTTCATTATCCTTGAATTACAAATTGGCAGAGCAAATGATATAAAATTAGTTCTTACAACTGTATAACTATCGTAATCATATCATTTTAATAGCGCCTAATTGACTGCATATACGAGAATATTTCAGCCTCTCCTTATATAACCACTTTAAACATAAAAAATTTGAAAACTTATTAGTTGATAATAATGATATAATTATATAAAAATTCACTTTCTAATGAAGCTTAATGAGATCATTGCGCTTGGTGTGACTCAGCCAGTTTTTTAATATTTGATTCCAAGTTTGTTAAAAGAAGTCTCAAATCTCCTGTTACAAATCTGCAGTCGGTTTCGTTGCTTTTTTAGTAGCAACACTACTGCACTGAAACCCTTTTTCCGCCAAATACGACGTTGGGAATGCTGTAATTAGCAATTTAGTTTCACGCCAAAGAACGGGATACGCAAGCCTCTGCTGGATCCAAAATTGTTCGTAATGTGTGTGACTGAATCGTGATTTTGCCTCGATATCATTTTGTAGCTCAGTTAATTCTTATTGTAAATGTTGACTAACTTGTTCCCGTCTGATTCAAACGGATTAATCACCCAGTCCGGTATTATTAGTTCTTGCAAGTCCTTAAATATTATGCTCATATCATTTTTAATAGCGTCCAAATGACTGCAATAAACCTATAAATCGGAATCTTTAAACGTGTCCCCACCTAACTGTAGTAAACATGGAAAATGAGAAAATTCTCGGGGACTAAGATTATTTTTATATAATGTCAATTTGCTGATGAACCCCATGATAATTCCTTTCACTTTAATCAGACTGATCTCATTTCCTTGTAGCTTAAGAAGAACCTCATTTAACTTTTCAAATATATCTGAAATATAGGCCACATCGTTTCGCAATACTTCTCTTTCGATGCTAAATTCTTCTTTGATTGAATCCAAAAAAAACAAAACTCTACAACAATATCAAATAATGCCCATATTTCTTTTTAAACAGTTACCTTTGGACAGCCATCGTACTTCCGTGTGTAGGAGAAGACGTTCAAACTCGTCACCATTATCACAACAAAGTTTACGAAAAAATCTATCGTTCAACGAATGCGCCTTAATTGTGTTAATAACACTGATAACACAGTTCAATGATTTGTGGAGTCTGTCACTAAGATGCTTGGCGACTAAATGTTGTTAAAACACCTGGTGCCACATTTTTTTAGTAGGCCTGAAACCCATGATGACGACCAACCATAGCTGGTGCTCCGTCTGTCGCACGTGCGATGACATTGGAAAAAGGAATTTTTTTCCAACAAAAATGTGTTTCCAGAAGAAAATATGTGTCGAGAGTGGAGAGAGAAGGTTAGCTTGGGTGTGTCGAGAGGCTAATGAATGTTTCGAGTGTTGAAGGGACATAAATCTCCGCCTACTGTCTCCTGACAATGGTAACATCCCAGGTACTAAAATTTTGCGTTTGGAATCCTTGAAACACTCTATGGGACGCAAGGCAAATAAAAACTATCGCGTTACAAGCTATGCGAAGGGGAATATCTTTTGTAATTGTTTCATATTGATTTTTGTAAAAATGTACACAACGCCCCCCTAAATGGAAGCAGCGACCCCCAATCGTTGCGACCCGTCAGAACGCCGCCAGACATCTTGAAAACGCCCCCCCCCCCAAGGGGCGGTACCGCCCCCGTTGAGAATCACTGATCTAGTTTATGCCTCAAGGTTAAGAGTCACGCACTAAAGCTTTGCTCTCATTGGCTGGCTTTAGTTACACATACAGTGTTCGCTATGTGTGTATAACGCTGTGTACGATTACCTAATATATCGAGTCCAAATCGCATTATGCGACAGTCTTCTAAAAAAAACTCTGCAATAATTCTTCTGTTCAGCTTAATTTTCTGTAGTCTTTACTTGGTGTATTTCTTTTGAGAATACTAGCCTACTGCCAGGGTTGACGATTTCCCACACAAATGAATGCCCATGCGGAACAGGAATCCAGACCCCAGAACACATTCTCCAGAACTGTCCAACCCACGATGAACCACGACGTGCGACCTGGCCAAGGGGTGCTGAGCTCCAGCAGAAGCTATGGGGCTGCCGCGCCGACCTGGTAAAGACTGTGGACTTCGTCCTGGCGACAGGCCTGCAGATTTAGCATGACTACAAACTGAATGCAGAAGAAGAAGAAGATAGTATGAGCATTCAACTCCCTCGTGTTCTTTTTCCCCAGGTTTCTGCAACAACTAGGTCTTTGTAATTCAACCTGGAATAAGAAGGAAAATTTCCTCCCATATAGAGCTTGTCTATATTAATTCCACACCTAATCACTATGAAAACTTACCTTGGTCAGTCATATGTGCTGACCATTCGCACCAGACCTTAAATTCTGTTGTCTACAATCAGTTTTGTGCAATTATTCTTCTTTAGTGGTAATTCAAAGCCACTGTCCATCATACAGTGTGTCTTCCATACAATAAGCAGGGGTGTCCAATACATATCTTGTGACCTGTTGATTATTTCTTTCTAGCATTCTATACATGGTTTCACATGTTATTTGAACAATGTGTCACTCCCAACGGCAATATCAATTTGTTTCTACTGCACTTACAGTCGCAAAAATTTGTAAGGCCAATTTGCAAACCTTTTCACAATTTTTCACTCCGAATAAAACTGCTTTAGGCACATTCCTACGTAGGTCATCGTGACATAACATCTCCCAATAGCAGTATCGAAATAAAATATGGCTCACAGCCTGTGGCCTACATGTCAATAAATTATACAAATAAACTTATCTATCTTACCCTCAAGTAAGGAATCTTCACACACTCAAGCTAACAGTCAGTAAAGGCTCTAGCCTGTGCACACAGTACAGACGGCAAAAGCTTGTCCCTTCTGTCTTTTTCAAGCAGGTCAGCTTGGCATGGAAGCTTTCGATTTATGGCGGACTATACCAGACGTTGTTAATTTTTATCACTGTTAAATGCAGTCGGGGACGTAATTCTCAGATTCTTGGTCTAAGGGGAGTTACTCGCTATATACTTTGGTTTAAGTTAGAAGTAGTTGTTATCCCACTTGTCTTTTATCCAAGCGGTCTAATCTTAGGACCGATGTCTTGCAATCTGACCATATATGGCTCGAGTAGTCAGCTTTTCCTGGAATGTTTCAGATCGCCCACCTGAGCTTAACTCAGGGGACTTGCGTCTTACGACGCATGCGCGACAATTTGGCGCGCGGGGAAAGAGACTGAATGTTAGGGAGTCGAGCTGAGATTTCCAAGCTGTTAAGACGCGCAGCGTCTCCTATCTGGCTAGATTCGGGGAAAGAAAGCCTCTGTGTGTTAAAAGTTGTCTAAGATTTATCCCCTTGTGTTATTCTAAGCGCCAAGGATGGCGAGTGTTGTTTTGGTGTTATTCGGTGGATTGCTGGCAAGGTAAAATAACTTTACACCATTTTTCCTCTCTGTTGTCAATTGACATTGTAGTGACTTTTCCTCCTGTGCGGGAAAGAGTTCACTGAAGATATTAGTATTGGAGCTCGCTCATTGTATTTATCGGGTTAGAGGGATCCCAGAGAACATTGTACATGTTAAAGCCTGCTATTCAGGCGGTATCAACTGAACAAGGACTGACATACCTTGTTTGTCAAAAGGAAAGCCACAGAGGTCATCGTATTCTAGAAGCCCGCCATATTTGCGCGGCCTGCTTATGCCAGAAAATGTACCTGACTGGGTTAGTCAGAGGATATTTAAAAGAAAGGAGAGATTAGCATTGTATGCTAGAAGCCCGCTAACTTTGCGGCGTAATTTGACCAGAGAAGTACCTGACTTGCTGGGGTCAGGTGAAAGATGAACTAAGCTTATGTACTTGACTACCCGCTCCCTATGCGGGGTAGTTTTCCTGTAGCTGTACCAAGGAAGGATAGAATGATATGTCAGTACTAGGATATGTACAAGCTACTAATGATTTATTGATGCCAGCTGCATTGAACTGTTATCATGCTTGATGTTATTGAGTCTTGTCAACATGACTGTGTATTGATGTCAGCGTAACCTGTTGACGTTTCGACACTTTATTACAGGACGACGTTTAACGCTTCCTTGTCTTCATCATCGTGAGTTTTCTGTGATGTCTTCATGACTGGTTTATAGTAGCCCTGTGTGGGCGTGTATATCAACATACCAGACGTATACACACATAACATTTGGTGACCATACCACTTGTAAATACACCTCAACGATAAATCAACTTACAACAAATTACCCTACAACAATCACCCTACCCCCAACCAATCAGAATTCGGGTCAAAAAAAAATTAACTATTTTCCGAAACTATAAACTTGAGCGATTTTAAGCATAAGTGTCGAATTCGACCAACTTTTATTTTATATCAAAGTTATTTGTGAACCGATTTTAATTATCAAAAGTGATAATTAAACGGCCAATTATTCTCTATCGTTCTATATAGTTTTCCTTTAGTTATTCCTTTGCATTCAAATAGTGTTAATTTTTTTGTAATTAAATTTGATGTGAAAATATTACTAAATTAAATTGTCTAAGTTAAGATAATTTTTCTATGAGGGGATCTCTATGTGTATATGTTAAGCCTTATCAGCGCTATAATTTGAGATATCCCTTTTATTTTAATTATCTTTAGTTATCGAGAAATAAATTATTTAAGTTCGGTCAAAAACCCAAAATAGGCATTATTTTTACTTCAACCAAAAATTTTCTTGTCATTACAAAAAAGAGGTAACGATTTGATTGGTTGTTAAATTTTACTACGTCCTTCGATAAATATTGGGATGGGTGTGTGAGGGGGTGGAAATTTTTACTTGTTTTCTTAGAAAATTTCAAATACTCTTAGTTAAATGTTGGCGGTAAATTTGACTAGACCCTCAGACAAATTTCAAATACTGTAGTTATTTATAGATTTAAAATTACGAGAGCTAGTTCGTTTTGAGCGGGGAATTTGAGCGTGTTGTGATACGGATTCACTTTACTACACTCGGATTGCTGTCGATTAGATCCAGAAATTGGATGGCCCAGGCAAAAGCATATTTGAGGATAACCACCGACAAAAGACACCCCCTACATGCGAATGCAGCTGACATCAAAGAAGCAAGAATGAAGAGGGGGATGTCATGGATGGCACAGGCATAGGCTACGATTAGTCAGGTAACCAGTGTTGAAAATGTATCCAAAGGGGAAGTGTGGAGTAAGTCAGGGGAGAACTGGATAAACTACCAGCAGGTCATCATTGTAATATGAATACATTAAAGTACGAACCACACATTGTAATATAATGCGAATCTTGACATGTACGATATCCTGTAAATAAACATGGCTACAAACTGAACATGCTTTTACTGAGTGCCTTCTGAAACATGTGTGTGCTTGTGTAGATGACGAGGTAATGCTTATATACATACATCATAACATTACATGGTGGCAGCGGTCGATACCGGACTGACGCAAAAAACAGCTACACGATAACACGTGAGTACAGTATTCGGCTAATTTTCGTCATCGAGGTCAGCCATGGCGGCGAAACAATATCGCAACGCACCGCAAATGAGATTCGCCGGTCAAGATGATAAGAGTGAAGCTTTCTTGTTATGGCGCCAACGCATAGATCTATATTCCAAGACCACTGGTCTGGAAGGACAAACCCTAACTCCATATATCCTAGAAGCATTGGACGATGAAGGTTTGAAAACTTCACTCGCATCAAGGAGAAAACAAGTGTATGTAAACTTAACAAAGAAGAAGAAAAAGAGCGAATTATCGAACAGATCCTTCTTAGCACACCAATGCCAGAGTTCCAGAAATGGATACTGAGCCAGAGTGATACACTAACTTTACAACAACTTCTGGATGAAGGCAGGAAACACGAGGCACAAGCACTAAACATTAAACAAATTCAGCAAGGTACAGTAACAGCCCAGGTGGATGCAGTAAAAAGCTATAAACCCAAACACAAGAAAGCAACTGGTTCGAAGCAACAAGAAAAACACAACACAAGCAGAGGTGCTATGTGTAAATGTTGTGGCCTAAACCACATACAAAACCACTGTCCAGCTAAAGACTCTACATGTCATTACTGCAGAAAGAGGGGCCACTGGATAAAATTATGTTTCAAGAGGAAACAAGACAGTGCTCAACACAAACTTCACAGCAGAAAGTCGTCAAAACAAACACACTCTATGATGACTGAGGACCTTGACTCCAGTGAAGAAAGTGATCCTTCCACTTTTGATACCGTGAAGATACTAACTTTCAGTAATGAACCAAAGAGAACGCAGGCTTTCTGCAAAGTACAATTCCGAATACCAGGAATTAAAATGCTCAAAGAAAGAAATATTCGGTTCAAGATAGACACAGGTGCCCAAGGTAACACTCTACCCTTAAGAATATTCAGACATATCATGCCTGACAAGGTGGATGAGCAAGGATTTCCCACACGGGATGTAAAACGTAGGAGTGGCAGGACAAAGCTAAGAGCTTACAATGGAACAAGTATAGACTGTTTCGGAGCAATAACACTTGAATGTTCATACAGAGACTCTGAATGGACATCGTCAACATTTTACTTGGTAGATGTTGAAGGACCTGCAATTTTGGGTTTACCAATGTGCGAAAAGCTGAGTGTGGTAACTATTAACAACATTAAAGAGGATATAGGTCTTGCAGATGCTCTCAGCAAACTACCAAACCCCAACAAGACAGCAGATCTTACCCCAAACATCAAAGTTGATTTTGTCAAGTTTAGCGGTAATCGGCTTGAACACATCAGAGAAGACGCAATGAGAGATCCTGTCCTTAACTCTCTCAAAGAACTGATATACCATGGATGGCCAAGCTCTATCAGGGAAGTTCCAACACACATCCGTCCATACTACTCTATGAGGGACGAGTTAAGCATCGAAGATGGTCTGATCCTTAAAGGAGATCGCATTGTTGTACCAGAAACACAACGCGATATCATCCTTAAACAGCTCCATAATAGTCACCTTGGTATTGTGAAGACACAACTGAGAGCAAAGAAAGATGTTTACTGGCCACAGATAAACAAGGACATAGAAACACTATGTAAAAACTGTTCAATTTGCCAAGAACATGCAAATAGGCAGTGCAGAGAACCTCTCATACCATCAGACATACCATTGAGCCCTTGGAGCATTATAGGAACTGATATTTTCTCAATCGACAATAATGACTATCTTATTATTGCTGATTACTACAGCAAATTTCCCATCATTAAGAAACTTCCACAACCCTCACCATCAGCTGTTATTGCAGACATTACAAAGAAGTATTGCAGCATGTTTGGCATCCCAGATGAAATTAGATCAGACAACGGTCCACATTTCTCAGGTCAAGCATACAGAAACTTTACTAAGTACTGGAAGATCAAACACACAACATCATCACCTAGATACCCTAAATCTAATGGTTTCATTGAGAGACAGATACAAACTATCAAGTCAATCATGAAGAAAACAAGAACAGAGGATGTACACCTAGCACTCTTGAGATGGAGAACAACACCGGTAGACAGTAAGATCGACAGTCCAGCAGAACTTATGTTTGATAGAAGAATTAAAGACCTCCTACCATCTAAGGTCCACTTCCGTCCACAACATAGAGACAGCACATATGATCAACTTCAGCATCGTCAGCAAGTTCAGAAATCCAACTATGACAAATGTGCTAAAGACTTACCACCATTATATCCTGGTCAGCATGTGACTACCTACAACCACAACAATGACACATGGTCAAAAGCAACAATCATTTCCAGAAACCCTGAACCCAGGAGCTATACTTTAAGACCAGACAGCAGCAGCAACCTCCTGAGGCGAAACAGAGTGGACATAAGAAAAATCCCACAGAATACAACAGAACAGAGAATTCCCATGCTTTCAACAGACAATGCAGTAACTCCAGACCTTGGTGCCCCACAAAACCAACAAGCGCCAAGGCCGAAATCACAACTAACTCAAGCTAAACCAGGGACTTCCGCAGAACCACCAGCACTTTACACCACTCGTTCTGGCCGTACAGTGACACCTCCCAGCCGATACAGACAGTGACATATATATACTCACACTGAGCATTACACATACTTATCCTTTCTCACATGAAACATTTCGTTGGAAATGTTTGCACACATTTTTTTTTCAAAAAAGGGGGGATGTAATATGAATACATTAAAGTACGAACCACACATTGTAATATAATGCGAATCTTGACATGTACGATATCCTGTAAATAAACATGGCTACAAACTGAACATGCTTTTACTGAGTGCCTTCTGAAACATGTGTGTGCTTGTGTAGATGACGAGGTAATGCTTATATACATACATCATAACATTACAATCATTAGCCTTGGCAGAAAGTGCAGATCTTGGGGCAATGGAAAAGCGAGCTGGAGATTACTCAGCAGCTGATAAGTGATCATGCTTGGGATGATGATGCCATTGTGTACACTGATGGGTCTGTAGTGCGTGGTGAGAAATCAGGATGGGGTTTCTCTGCGAGAATAAAGGGCAGGGTAGTCGCTGAACAGAGTGGAGCCTACGTGACAACAACCTCCAGCATGAGAATGGAGGTAGAGGCAGTTACTGCAGCACTGAGGTGGCTGTCCGAAACTACATCAACCAGGGCAGTTATATTGTCAGACTCTCAAGCCATGCTTCGGATAGTTCAGAACGGATGGCTGCGGCAGGAATGGAAAACATCAATAGAATCCTCAAGTCTTGAAGAGTTGGTGTGGATCTACTGTCCTGGTCATGCAGAGGTACGTGGCAATGAGAGAGCTGACAGACTGGCCTCGAGAGCACCCATAGTGGGGACACTGGACATGGATAAGGGAGAGATACTAAGGGCTACTAATGATCGCCTGCTGGATAATGACACTGCAATGGAGAAATCAACAAGGCTGAGGCTGTTGGAGTTTGGCATCAAACGTGAGACTAGCAGAAATGGAAGTGAGAGAGGATGCATACGTCGAGTGTACAACCAGCGTGCTACAGGTACAATTAGCATTCATACTCTCCAACATTTGCTGAGGGAGACTGAGCATCTATGGGTTTGCCCGGAGTGCAGTGAAATCGATTCTGATTTGCTCCACAGAAGAGAACAAGTGGTAATCTTCAGACTCCGCATTGGCCACAACAGATTGAGATACCATCTATTCAACAAGCTAAAGATAGGAACTACCGATCAGTGTAACTGTGGCACTGATAAAATGACTGCTGAACATCTGCTTCAAAGTTGCCCCTTATATGTGGTACAGAGAAAGTGCATATGGCCGACGCCAGCTCCTTTCGTGGAAAAGCTTTACGGGGATTCAAATAGCCTCAAACTGACTACTGCTTTCTTTGAGAACATTCAAGTGGACGTCTGAGAGTGTACGAAGAAGAAGAAGATTCTGATTAACAATAACAATGAGGAGGCTTCTAATCAATAGGGTGATGGAGGAATGTTTAAAAAAATGTTGGGGATCCATTGCGCCCAACTTTCGATGCGGAGGTGGCATATATTTTTATATTATACTGTTTTCTCGCTAATCTGCGATTGTGCGTGCTAGCTCATCGTATTATGTAAATTAACTGCTCGTATTATTTTATTTATATATGAATTGTTTCTTAAAAATCTTTGTGAATTTTTTAATGTAGCAACGGGAGCAGAGATCCACACCGCGCTTCGCTTCAAAGCTTTTCTAATCTTCTCGCTCAAGAGACGTCAACAAAATGGCGGATGTACTGCTCGTAACGAAAGAAGATGAAGCTGATTTTGAAATCGACGAAGAGGGAGATCGTAAGTCTGTATTGAATATTTGTCATTACATTAACTACTGTTAATGCTGTTGATCTATATTTTTCATAGATAGAAGGCCTACATAGTTCAGATATCCCATTAGGCCCTAATGATTTCCATCATTACAAACTTGCTAAAGGCTAGAGCAGGGGTCGGCAAACTTTTAGTAGTGTCGTGCCGAAGTAATGTTGCAAAGTCACTCAGCGTGCCAACCTAAGTCCACCATATTTTTATATACAACAATTATTGAAACAATTTAAAAATGATCTTGTATTAACATGTTTCCGATACATTAAATAACTATTCTATTCTTTGTAGATTATTCAATATTTTAATATAAATAGGAACAAATATCAATACAAATATTACGTTTTGCAAAATTTAGTCTAAGTTCTGAACACATTAGTTTGAAATTTTATAATAAAATTGCCATATGTATATTTTGTTAAGACAGAAAGTCCAATAGTTTGAAGAACAAAACAATTAAATAAACCAAACATAAAACACGTTTTTAAAATTTTAATATGAGTAATCATTGATTATTATTGATCTGAGTCATTAATCAATTAATGGGACTCGTGTCCTTGCTTCTCTTTGGTTAATTGTTCAATATCAGGTGTGTATTTTGTCAGTTTCAGCTTCACACAGGCTTCTGATTGCACAGGTGTTAGGCGACTTCTCTGTGAACTTAAAACAGCTTTCGTGTGTGAGAAAATTTGTTCACATGTATAAGTTGACCCAAAAGCCGAAAGTAGAGCAAATGCAACTTTCTTCAAACAGGTGAACGCTTCAGGCAGGGATGTCCAGCAGTTGAGGATTGCAGCTGACTTTTCCAAGCAGCTTCCTTCAAGAGTTTTTCGCAATTCTACAAATTTTATCGTCCATAACTCTGATGCCTTGAATTCGATGTGTTGCATTTCAAAATTGTCAACATCCATCCACTCGAAAAGAGAAAGGTCAAATGGGATGTTAGTATGATCAATTAAGTCGGGCTTGATGAGGTAAGAAAACATGGGCCCGTGAATTTTGAAGTCTTGACCTCGTTTAGCAAACTCTCCTTTGAGCGCTTCAACGTACTTCTGAAGCTCATCTCTGTTGACAGTAAATCGATTTGAATGAGCCTTTACGTTTGGAAAGTATGTGTATGTGTTAGTGGTAATATCTCTGCAAAATGTGTCTAATTTTGACGCAAATCCTTTCCAGTGCTCAAAAAGATCAAGTACTGTTTGACCCTGCCCTTGTAAACGCAAGTTTAATTCATTCAGATTTGTAGTTATGTCAGCCAGAAACATCAGCTTGCACAGCCAGTCCTCGTCCTTCAATTCCGGGAAATGTTGTTCTTTTTCATCAAGAAACACCTTGATTGCTTCTAGACATGATACAAATCTGTTCACAACATTACCTCGACTAAGCCAACGAACATTGCTGTACAGCGGGAGGTCCGCATATGCGCTCTCCATTTCTTGTAGAAGAAACTTGAATTGCCTGTGGGTCAATGAAGAGCGAGAAGCTATGAAGTTAACTATCTTGACAACAGTTTCCATTACAGAGTTCAAAGATAGGGACGAAATCTTCGCACACAAACTCTCCTGGTGTATAATGCAATGGAAGCTCAATACTTGACGTCCAATACGATCCTCAAGAAGTTTAACAAATCCTTTGTTCTTTCCGACAAATGCAGGGGCGGCATCAGTAGTAACACAGAATATTTTATTCATGTTAATGTTCTGATTTTCGAAATAGCTTACAAATGCAGTTATAATGTCCTCTCCCTTGGCTGTACCATCAAAAGGTATCAAGCAGCACAGTTCTTCATAAATACGGTCGTTGTCACAATATCTCGCAACTATAGCTAGGCGCGTCACGTCATTCACATCGACACTTTCGTCAAGAGTGACACTAACTACAACAGCTTGTTGTAACCCGGTTGTTTGTTTTACCATTACATTTTCAGCCATACTCCGAGACAGTATTGTTTCTTTATTTGGTAAATCACTAAACAAAATTTCAGCACTGCTCAAAAAAGTTTCCTTGATGTATTTTCCATCTGTGAAAGATTTGCCCTTCGAAGCCACACACTGTGCAATTTCGTAACTACATTCGGTAGCTTTATTTTTGGTTCCAATTACTTGACTAAAAATACTACTTTGTTTTTTGTAGCCAGAAACAGCCATACTACTTTGTTTTTTGTAGCCAGAAACAGCCATTTTTATGGCTTCACTTTTCTCCTCAGCGTTTTTCACTATTGCGTAATTATGATATTACGTCTCCGCTTGCCTTCAAAATTCGCTTGGGATTCTTTTCAAGAATCTCATCCTGCAAATTTGCTGCAGGCGGTTTGGTAGCAAATCGCTTTGTGTGGATTTTTAACAATGGTATAAGCGCCGTACCGTTCAGAAAGCAATGGCAAACTACTGAATGAAAAACTTGCCTAGAAAAATCACAAACAGCCAATAAAAGCTGGGGTTTATTGCCACGTCCTGTAAAGGATAAGCAACTAACTAACATCCTGCAAACTACGGTACGTAGCAGGTAGACGCCAGACTAGCGGGCGCCGCAAAGTATAACCACTCCCCTTAAAATTCGTTGAAGAATGTTTGTTCTCGGAAACGGTCCGTAAAAACGAAGACTTACATGCAGTATAGTATGATCAGGCCTTTAGTTTGCATCAGAACGCACATTCTTACCTCCAATGTCTAAAAACTTTCGTTTTGAAGGGTTGTAAAAACAGGTATAGCTTTAAAAGAATTATATGCTTCTATTTAATTAAAAATTCAATTTTTTTTAAAAATGAGATCATATACTGTACAATATTTTAATTCACTCAGCGTGCCATTGAAAATCGTTCCACGTGCCACGCTTGGCACGCGTGCCGTACTTTGCTGACCCCTGGGCTAGAGTATGATACTATTGTAAGTGCTGTAGGTTGAATCATAGTCGAGGGGAACATACTTCTGATTTCCCCCAAATAGCTATCGATATATCGGCTGATTAAGTCGGCATGTCCTTAAATAAGGATCAAAAGAAGCAGTAGGCCCTAAAAAGCGGTAAATTGATAGGCCCTATTTGTTGTTGTTTTTTTTTAAATGTAGGCCTAGGTCGTCCTTGTTCTATTATTATTAACGTAGGCTACGGCCTCAATTTTTTCATGCCTTATAATTAAAAAAAAAAAAAACTTGAAAGTGGGTTAGGGTTAAAATTAGCTGTAGCCTACTTGGTATTTTTCTCTCTCTGTGCTGTTGCCTAAGCCTAACCCTACATTTTAATGTGGAAGCGGTAAGCGTAATCCTGTATCCAGCTGTGTTTTTCTTGTTTGAAAAAAATTGTAGGCTAATTAAAACCCTTTGATTGTGATTAAAACTTGGTTTAAATAAAGCACCGTAGGCCATGTCCTCCATTTTGCCTGAACTGATATCTACCCCACGGCCAATTAAATCTGCCGCGCCGTAAGAGGTTAGAATTAGATTTAATTTTTAGAAATGTTAAACGTAACACAAAAACTCTAATCCTATAGCCTAGGCTATACTTTTTGTGTTGGATTTTGCATTTCAAAATCTAAACCCAACTCTAATCCTAACGACATGGCTGTCTCAATTGGCTGTCGAATAGATAACTACCCGGGCTAGATTTTTTGCTCGTCATTCTTTTACATCTGCACACATAACTGGCCATGCACCATGTCCGTTACCATAAGCATATCCGACATTTCGCACATGCGCAAATATGCACATATTATGTTTTCGGTTTCATTGTCAGCAGCGAGAATGCCCATAAACAAAGATGTTGCCTAATGTTAATCTTAATCCTACTCCTTTCCCACCTTATTGATACATAATAAATCCATAAGAAAAAACAAACCGCAAGACAACATCGTACATTTAAAAAT
Organism: Oreohelix idahoensis; assembly: GCA_024509875.1. NCBI lineage: Eukaryota > Metazoa > Mollusca > Gastropoda > Stylommatophora > Oreohelicidae > Oreohelix > Oreohelix idahoensis. Next base: position 195,750 of record JAMPIV010007558.1, read on the forward strand.
AACTAACAATAAACTTCCAACTTACCCATTATCAATCCCTAATCGAATTCTTACTTAAAAATAGACATTTGGGCTAAAGGGGACACACAGCCCACAGTGCTTCGTTTCAACCTTAAAACATTGCTAAAGTGTTGTTTTTTTAACTGGAATTATTGTTTTGTTTTACTCAGCTGTGATTATTACAGCCTGGCAGAATGTAATTGTCATCAGCGCTAATGAAATATGTATTTTAAATTTTTTTTTAATGCAGCATTTTACTAAATCTGAACACGATCTTTACAATGTTGCTCTATGTATGGGGCTACCAACCTCATGTACAACAAATTGCCACAGAAACTACCACTACAAGAGCATATGACTGCCAGGTACATGCTTCTTGCAAGGGGACCAGCTACAGTGGTAGTTGCATGCTCAGTAAGGAGTGCAAAAGAAAATTATGATGATGAATTTTACTATAGAATTCTACAGATGAAAATTCAGGCAACTGTTAGAAACATTTTTTACTTTTTTGATGACTTTGGGATCCTGATGATAATATTTTAGAATTTCTTTTTCAACTTGATTTCAGTACATTCTTAGCCCAGACGATTCTGATCATATTGAGTTCTATTGTAGTTATTTATTAAAATGTAATGATTTTTAATATAATTTATGTCTGCCAACTTTCAGTTACATACTTGGTATTGTATTTATTCCAGAGGGTCTGCAAAAACTCAAAGAAAAGGCCAAGAAACGCAAAGGCAGAGGCTTTGGAGGAGGTTTGTAATCTTGCTTAAGTAATTGTCATTGTATGTTAATAGTAACGAGTGTGTCAGGACTCTAATATAATAATGTCCTGCATCTGTAATGTGTGTAAATTATTATATCTTCGTGTTACCTGTGCTGGCCAAGAATTAGCATTACAAATGATGTGGAAAGTAAATTCACAAATTTGCACAATTAAAATAAATACTTTGATCTGCTCCTATAGTTATATAATTTTTATCTTCCCCAGAGGGTCCAACCCGAAGTGGTGTGGACCAGTTTGAAGGCATGGAAGTGGATTTCGATGAATCTGATGGTCCAGGACCACAACGATGTAAGAATTTTCTTAATTTTACGCTCTCATTTTACAGCCACACAATATAATAACGTTTTCCTTATAGATGCATGCAGTTAAATGTTTTTGTCACACTACAACTAATATTTTGATTGGCGCTTGCTGTTACATTGATATGCCTGGTGTCGTGGAATGTAATTGTCCACATCATTTTCAATCAATCAATCAATACCCTTTAGCTCCCCAAAGAGCATGGGCCTTCAACAAACACATGCCAAGTCTTCCTGTCCTGTGCCATCCGCTCAAGTTCTTTCCATGTTTTCCTCATCATTTTCACCTCTGTTTCCAGTTCTCTTCTCCGTGTGTTTTTTGGTCTGCCTCTACCTCTCTTTCCCTGAGGGTTACAGAACAAGGACTGCCTTGTAATGCTATCAACAGGTTTTTCAATGTGTGTCCTATCCATCGCCAGCATCTTCTTCTCAACTCATGTTCTACTGCCACTTGTCTAGTTCTGGTCATCAGTTCCACATTTGTGGCTTTGTCATACCATTTCAGTCCTTCTATTCTACGCAAGCATCCGTTTATAACATTCTGCAGCTTTTTGGTTGTTGCTTTTGGTGTTCTCCATGTTTCAGAGCCATACAATAGGACTGACTTGACATTTGAGTTGAAGATTCTTATTTTCGTGTTGGACTTGATTTCTCTTGTTCTCCGTATGTTTCCCAATGCAATGAAAGCTCCTCTTGCTTTTTGTATTCTTATTTTGATATCACTGTCTGTCCCTCCAACATTGTCTATATTACTGCCAAGATATGTGTAATTATTCTACATCTTTTAGGGGTGTTTCTTCAAGATCAACCTTGTTATTATTTCTTGCATTTAATCTCATAATCGTTGTCTTTTCCCTGTGTATTTTCAGGCCCACTTGTTGTGATCTCTCATCTAGTATTTTCATTTTGTCTTGCATTTGATTATGGTTTTGGGACAGAAGAGCTAAGTCATCTGCAAAATCTAGATCATCAAGCTGTTTAGTCAGATTCCACTGGATTCCATTTCTGTTGTGTAATGTTGATGTTTTCATAACCCAATCTATTGCTAGTAAGAAAATAAATGGAGACAAGAGGCATCCCTGTCGCACTCCCGTTCTAATCCTAAACGGTTCTGTAAGTTGTCCTTCATGAAGAACTCTGCATGTCATGTCTTCTTTATTAAGTTCATGATCTGGGAGTCGCGCTGGTGTAATGGTTACCACATTGCGCTGGCGATCAGGTGTTCAAGCCCGGGCGTGGGCATTTGAAGAAGTATCACAGACTGGGATTTTGACTTAATAACCTGAACGGCCCCTGAGATAAACCCTCTGTGGATTGGAAGGAGCAAAGCTCCTGGACTGGGTTGGAAGGAAAGTCCACAGGTTCCCCAGCCTCACAATGACATGTCATTGGGCCGAAGGGCTGAAAGCCCAAGTGCCGCTGGTTAAGAAAAAAAAAGAAAAAAGTTAATGATCTTCATGGGAACTCCATAATGCCTCATCAATTTCCAAAGTGATTCTCTGTCTACGCTGTCAAATGCCTTTTCATAGTCCACAAATCTGATGTATAGCGGTGAATTCCGTTCCAGACTTTGTTCAACTATTATTCTCAGTGTGGCTATCTGGTCTGTACAGGATCTGTTTTGTCGAAAACCTGCTTGTTCATCTCTCAGTTGCTTGTCTATGTATTCTTTTAATCTCTCAAGGATGATTCTGTTTAATACTTTTCCTGGCACTGATAGTAACATTATTCCTCTATAATTTGTGCACTCTTGTAAATTTCCCTTCTTAGGCAATGTGACCAGATAACCTTCCTTCCATTCTGCTGGTATTTCCTCTCTCTCCCAGACTTTGCCAAGTACGAGGGGCGTTCAGAAAGTAATGCACCACATCATTTTTCTCAGCTAATAATGAAGATAGAAGCATGAAATTTTGCACACTTCAAATATGGCATGTACCAATTGTGTGTACTAAATTGCATCGCAACCGGCCAAATAATACGGCTGCCCTAAACCATTGAAATGGAGCGTGTTAGCAACTTGCGTTATAAACAGCGAATTGTGATAGAATTTCTCGTTGCAGAGAAGGAAACTGTTGTGAACATTCACAAGCGTCTATGTGATGTGTATTGAAGTTTTGCAGTCGACAGGAGTACAGTCAGTCGCTGGGTTCAGAGAATCAAAGAATCAGGAAGTGGAGATACGGAGCTGCTTGATCGGCCGCGCTGTGGGCGTCCTGCCCCAGCCACCAACGCAGAAATGTTGAAATGCGCGGAGGGCATTATTCTTACTGATAGACGAATCACTACTCAACAATTGGCCTTACAGCTGTCAGTCAGCATTGGTAGTGCAAATGCAGTTATAAAAACTCTCGGATTTTCTAAGGTTTGCGCAAGATGGGTTCCTCGAAGTCTCACAAATGACCACTGATTGCAAAGGAAAGCAATTTCTTCTGAATTGTTGGAGCGTTTCAATGCTGATGGAGAGAACTTTTTGGCTAAGATCGTTACAGGTGACGAAACCTGGGCACATCATTTTGAACCTGAGACAAAAAGACAGTCAATGGAGTTGCATCATCCGCAATCAACCAAGAAGAAAGAAATTCAAGACAATTCCTTCAGCTGGAAAGGTCATGATCACTGTCTTTTGGGACATTGAAGGTGTGATTCTTATGGACGTTATGCCAAGAGGAGAGACAATCAATTCGCAAGCTTACATTAAGACATTGAAAAAACTCAATCAACGTTTTCGCAGAGTTCGGCCGCACAAGAATCCAGCAGACCTGCTTCTCCTTCACGACAATGCGCGCCCTCACACGAGTCTGGCAACACGGGAAGCAATCACCAAATTGGGTTGGACTGTACTACCCCATCCACCCTATAGTCCCTATTTGGCACCCTCTGATTTTCATCTATTTGGTCCACTTAAAGATGCACTCCGTGGGACAAGGTTTGAAGATGATGAAGGAGTGATTCATGCAGCGAAGAAATGGCTACATGATCAAGACAAAATCTGGTACGGGCTAGGAATACATGCACTTGTTTCGCGCTGGCATAAAGCCGTACAAGTTGATGGGGATTATGTTGAATAATACCGATGTTTACATGACATACCCATGTATATTGTTTATAAATTTCATGCTTTTTGAATAAACAGCTCCTGAGAAAAACGATGTGGTGCATTACTTTCTGAAAGCCCCTCGTAGTTTGTACGAGGAGGAGTCAAAAAGTAACTTTAATATTTTTTTTATTAACAGAATATGCACAAATAGGAATGAAAGCACTTAATCACTTTTCAACATAGTCTGCACTACGTTTTGCAGGTGTGCCAGCGCTTCACTAATGCCAGGATACCACGAGAAAAAAACTCTTCTGACTGACTGCGTAGCAATATTATGCACCGCCTCTTTCACCTCATCGTCCGTACTGAACTTCTTGCCACCGAGTGCCTCCTTGATGGGTACAAACACATCATAATCACTCGGTGCACGGTCCGTGAATATGCAGGATGTAGAAGACACTCCAAACGCAGATTCGTGATTTTCGTTACTGTCGCATGAGCTCTGTGCAGCCGCGCGTTATCATGCTGTTGTAACACACCAGAACTGAGCAAGCTGCGATGTTTTTACCTGATTGCAGGTTTCAAGTCAGCTGGACAAGGAAGTTAAACGTCAAACCCGTGCTAACAAAAGGACATTTCTGGATGACCTTGCAAGACAGGCAGAAGAGGCAGCACTGAGAAATGAACAAAGCACAGTATACAAAATAATTAAAATCATCAGTGGAAAACGAGGTGCAAACAATATTACATTTGTAAGAGATAAGCACGGAAATCTCATCACGACAGTAGAGGGACAGGAAACAAGATAGTCAGAGCATTTCAGAGAAACTCTGAATAAGGAACCACCAGAGACACAATTGAATGTTCCTGAGGCTGAAAATGATCTAGATGTTAATACAGACATCCCACGAAAAGAAGAAATCATCACAGCAATCACAGGGTTAAAGAATGGACAAGCTCCTGGTCATGATAACTTAAATGCAGAGCTATTTAAGACAGACCCAGAGCTAGCAGCAGAACTATTAGAACCACTATTTGCACAAGTCTGGAAAACAGGGACAACACCAACAGAGTGGAGAAAAGGAATAATTGTCAAACTGCCCAAGAAGGGAGGTCTTGCAGACTGCAATAATTGGAGAGGAATCACTCTTCTCTCAGTACCCAGCAAAATACTAGGCAGGATAATTATACAGAGAATCTCAATAGCAGTAGACCACAAACTGAGGAAAGAACAAGCAGGATTTAGAAAGAATAGAAGATGTGTAGATCATATATTTACCCTCAGGAACATTATAGAGCAGTGCTCAGAATGGCAAAGACAGCTTTACATAAATTTTGTTGATTTTGAAAAGGCTTTTGACAGCATACATAGGGACAGTTTATGGAAAATACTGAGGGCTTATGGAATTCCAAGCTGCATAGTGACAATCATAAAAAGCCTCTATGCCAACTTTACGTGTAGTGTTGGGCAGAGCAACCTAACCTTCGAGGTGAAGACAGGAGTACGACAGGGATGCCCCTTATCAACCACTCTATTTTTAACAGTCATAGACTGGGTGATGCGCCAGACAACATAGGGCAATCCAAGAGGAATAAGATGGACTACATTTTCTACATTGGAAGATCTGGAATATGCAGATGACATTGCACTGCTAGCACATTCACATCAACAAATCCAGGAAAAAACGGATAGACTTAATAAGTATAGCCAGCAGGTGGGCTTGAACATCAACCTAGAGAAGACAGAGGTCATGATGCTCAATGTGAGCAGCCCTGAGCCCATATCAGTAAGGAATCAGCAACTGGAACAGACAGATGCCTTCACATACTTTGGATGCAAAGTAACACCAGACGGCGGAGCAAGCAAAGACATCAACAACAGAATGAACAAAGCAAGAACAGCCTTTTTTAGTCTAAACAACATCTGGAAGTCCTCTCAGTACAGCACAAGCACAAAATTAGGATTATATCAGAGCTGTGTGCTTTCTGTGCTTCTCTATGTCGCGGAGAGCTGGAGAGTCACAGAGAAGTAAATGTCGAAATTGTCCTCTTTTCACACAACATGCCTAAGAAAAATTCTCCGAATCTTTTGGCCGAATACCATCACCAACCAAGATCTGCTTACTCGGAGCAAGCAAGAGGACATGCACACCATCATATCTGGCAGTCGCTGGAGCTGGGTTGGCCATGTCCTCAGAAGAGACCCCGATGCCATCACAAGAACAGCTATGCTATGGACCCCTGAAGGAAAACGAAAGAGAGGCCGACCAAAAAGAACTTGGCGGAGGACTGTGGAGGCTGAGATGCAAAGAATGAACCAGAGTTGGGGCACTGTACGAAGGATGGCCGCCGACCGAGCAAAGTGGAATTAATTTGTTGTTGCCCTACAAGACGCCACCAGGCGTAATGGCCACTGACTGCTTTGACGGTCGGCGGCTAAGGATCAAAGAAGAAGAAGAAGCAGGTTTCAAGTGGTTCTGAAGCAGATCACAGTATGCTTCGCTGTTGATAGTGAGTCCCCTGGGCATGTAATGTTCCAGGATTGCTCCTTTACAGTCCCAGAAGAGCGTGAGCATCAATTTGCCGGCCAACCACGTTATAAGGAACTTCTTTGCTTTCAGCGATGATTAATGTCGCCCCTCCATGCTGGTTCGCTTAGTCTCTGGCTGGAAGTAGTGGACCCAGCATTCGTCATCAGTGACTGTACAGTGTAGAAAGCCATCTCCTTCAGCTTCATAACGTCGTAGCAGTGTTTCACAAACATCCACACGACGTTCTTTCAGTTCGAGGGTGAGTTGTTTTGGTACCCACCTAGCGGAGACTTTATGGTACTGCAGCACGTCGTGAATGATGTGGTGCGCAGAGCCATGACTGATCTTCAATTCTCCAGCCACCTCGTCGATTGTTACCAGCCGGTTTTCCCATATCACTCGTTCCACTGCAGCGATAGCGTCAGGCATAGCCGCAGTGTAAGGCCGGCCGGAGCGAGCTGCACAGTCATAGTTGACGCTCTTCTTTTAAACTTCCTGTGCCACTCATAAACCTGCTGAAGCGACACACAAGGTCCCCACACTGCCTCTTCATCCTGCGATGAATGTCTGCTGGTTTATCACCCTCACTACTAAAAAAAACGGATAACTGCACACTGCTCTTCTCTCATGCATGCTTCGAAGGGGGCGGCCATCTTGGCTAAGGTTTGCCGACGTCATACTTCCCATCAGGACGTCGGGCCTGCGCGCACTGGTACCTCAAGCGTGAGGACATAACATATCTGTAGTACAACCGTCTACTACGTGATTTTGACTTTATTGCCATGTTAAGGTTATTTTTTTTTACTCCCCCTCGTATAATATCTCTGTACAGTTATCAGTATCTGTTTTGATGGCCTCTGCTGGAATGCCATCTGGACCAGCTGCTTTTCCATCTTTCAGAAGCTTTATGGCTTTCTTTATTTCATTCACAGCTGATTTGTAGCTCCTCTTCTGCTGGCTGAATGTCTGGGGGATTAGTTGGAGCTGGTCTATTGAGAAGTTCCTCAAAATGTTCTGCTGTCCATCTCTTCGTTTGTTCTTGTATATTACTAAGCAATTTTCCATTCTTATCTTTTGTGAGGCCATTTGCTTGCTTATATTTCCCTGTTAGCTTCTTTGTGTTGTTGTATTTCCTTTGGCTGCAGATTCCTCTGCTTCCTTTGCCAACTCTTCAATATACTTCCTCTTGTCTCTTTTGATGTTTCTTCTTTGTAGCTATTATAGACTGAAAGGGAGACATCAAAGAAGAGTTGGCCACTCGAAAAGCAGCAGATGGGAGACTTTTTCAGGCCATAAATCGAGGATTCCTCAGCAAGAGAGAGGTTGGTAAGAAAACGAAGATGGCTGTATACAGCTCCACCTATGTCCCAGTCTTGACATATGGATGCGAGTCATGGGCAATGACTACAATCCACAAAAGCCAGATCCAAACCTCAGAAATGAGGTATCTGAGGAAGGTGGTTGAAGTAACAAGAAGAGACATGGTCCACAACCAGACGATACGCCAAGGCCTAACATCACACACCCTGCAGACCCAAGTAGAACAGAGCCAGCTAAGATGATTTGGCAATGTCTGCAGAATGGGAGAAGATCGGCTACCATGACAAGCATGGGAAACAAAGAGCCAGGGATCCAGACCCCCAGGACGACCCAGAGTCCGCTGGGAGGACAACATTAGACAATCTTTGAAGGACCGAGGACTAGAATGGAACCAGGCTAGGAGGAAGACAGCCGATAGGATAGTCTGGCGCTCTCTCTTCCAAACCTCTACACCTCACGGTAGAAGGGGAACGACTAAGTAAGTAAGGTATTTAAAGTGGTCGACCTGCTCTAGGACCTGTTCTCCCAGCTTAATCTGATGTTTTCTTTCTTCTCGTGATATCACCATGGATTTTGTTTTAGAGCTGTTTATGACCATCCCTCTCTTCTCCAGCTCTTCCTTCCAGACTTGCAGGTTGGATTGGAGATGTGCCTCTGATTTAGCAATCAGGGCAACATCATCAGCAAATGCCAGCTCTGAAATACAGACCTGTCTCATCTTCCAGTACCCCACTGAATACTTTCTTGTTCTCTCCTTACATGCCTTGATGACATCGTCCATGAGGAGTATGAAACGATATGGTGACAGGATATCACCTTGTCTTACACCAGTGGTAGTCCTGAACTCTTCTGACTTATGGTTTGCTGTCCTCACATAATTTCTGCAAGACTTGTAGAAGCTCTGTATAGCATGAATCAGAGGTGCTGGAATGTTCTTCCTTGCCAAACAGTCCCAAAGTTTGCTCCAGGGGACCCTGTGAAATGGCTCTCACTCTTATACTCAAGGGCCTTTTCACTCAGCTGTCTGAGTGTGAAGATTAGGTCTTGAGTACTTCGGTTTGCTCAGAATCCGCACTGGACTTCATCCAGTTGTGGCTCAGCTATGCGTCGGAGTCTCTGCTCTAGGATTCTAGAGTAGATTTTACCAGGGATATGCCTCTATGGTTTCCCGATTGTCATCTTTTTTTTTCTCTCAGTTCTGTGGTCTGGTGATATCAATGTTGCTTTACCGCATGTAGTATTCTTTTATGTGGGAATATGCTTCCTCCTATGGCTAGTTGATTTGAAGCACAGAAGTTAGCTAATAGTTCCCCATTCTTGTTCATCATACCTAATCCATGCTTTCCCATGATTTCTTCAAAGCCAGTGTTATCTGCTCCTATTTTTGCATTTAGGCCCCCCATCAAAATTGTGATGTCCTTTCTTTTCTTTTTGTCCAAGACATTTTGTAGTCTGGTGTAAAATTTAACCAAAAAGCTACAAACTTTCATAAATGGGTGCTTGCGTAGAATAGAGGGATTAAAATGGTATGACAAGGTTACCAACGTGGAACTGAGGACAAGAACTGGACGGGTGCCAGTGGAACAAGAGATGAGAAGAGGACGATGGCGATGGATTGGACACACACTGAGGAGACCTGTTGATAGCATTACAGGGCAGTCCTTGTTCTGGAACCCCCAGGGCAAGAGAGGCAGAGGTAGACCGAGAAGCACATGGAGAAGAGAGCTGGAAACAGATGTGAAGATGATGAGGAGAACGTGGAAAGAACTTGAGATGATGGCACGTGACAGGAGGACTTGGCATGTGTTTGTTGAAGGCCTATGCTCCTTTGGGAGTGGAGGGTTATGAATGAATGAATGTAAAATTCTTCTTTCTCAGATTCTTCTTTATCGTTTGATGGTGCATAACACTGGATGGTGTTAATATTTATTTTCTTTTTGGCTGATTTAAACATTGCTGTTATAATTCGGGGTCCTATTGCTTCCCATTCTATAAGTGCCTTCTGTGCTTCCCTAGACAGCATTAGAGCCACCCCTTCACTGTGGTGGGCTCTTTCTTCCTCATGTCCTGAGGACAACACCATTTCTCCTGTAATCAATCTCCTCCTGTCTCAATCTCTATGCCCTTCCATCATGTCTTGCAAAGACCCAGGACATCAATCCCGTAATTTCTTTTCTGCTGCTACTTGTGCAGTTTTTCCTTGTTCGTACAGAATACGAACATTCCAGGTGCCAATCCTGGAGATTTTCCTAGACAAAAAAAGGTTAGTCAGCAACCCAGACTCCTTTCGGCTTTCTCTGGGTTGCTTCATGCACCTCCTTTCCAGAGGACCTTCTGTCTTGAGCGGCTGAGTTGATTTATGTTTTGTATTTGACTTGTCCACGTTTGTTGAAGTTTTTTTGGTAAAAGTTTTTTTACGGGATGGGATAATCAGCCCCATGCCCAACCCTCCTTAGTCGCTTTTTACGTAATGCGTGGTAGGGTACAGTGTTACTATTCTTTGCTCCCCTTTCGGGCCCTGGTAACACACGGGTAACACCGTTTTAGTGTACACTATTTCTTATTTGTCTTCAGTAATTTCAAGCATTGTTCCTTCCATCCTCTTAGTTTGCACCACTTTTCCACCATGCTTCTGAGGTGGCATGTGATAAGCAAAATTTGCCTACACTTAAGAGTAGCTAGAGCAGGGGTCTGCAACCAGTCGTTCACAATGTACCAGTAGATCACAGGGAATGATTTGGTAGATCTTGCAGTGGCGGAGGAGAAAAAGAAAGCATTTTTAAGCTAGGGAAATTTTAGACACTCCTGCCTACATTTGAAAACATGGTATCTCAAGTAGTAAAGATAATTTTTCACATTCTCTGTAAGAAAATGGGAGGCATGAACTATTCAATCATGGAACAGAGCAGGACATATGAACAGATTGAAGACCTATGCTCAGCAGGGAGAAATGATGAGATTTATGATGTATAATGTTGATTACATTTTTTCTTTGTCCCTGGTTATCAAATCCTAATTATCTAACTAAATTGGCACTGACTAAAGCCAGAAGTTTCTGATCCCTGCTTTTGGTGACACTCCATGGCTTAGTCCCATGTGGTGATTGCCCAGTGTTAATTTTATAGCATGGGCATAAAAAAACAGGTTTGAGGGCTGAAACTCCACATCTTACTCTGTGGACGTCTCAGATGTCTTTAAATTTTCCTGCTAATTTGTTTTTACAGTGCCAGAATGAGTGAATGAGTACATGCTCATTAAGATTAATTTGTTGTTCTTTTTCACTGAAATCTTTCAGCTGTTGAGGGCTGGATTTTGTTTGTGACTGGTGTCCATGAAGAGTCTCAAGAGGATGACATACATGAAAAATTTGCTGAGTTTGGCGAGATCAAGAACTTGCATGCAAATCTAGACAGGCGAACTGGCTTTTTGAAGGTGGTGTTTTCTTTCATAATAAATGTTTCTGAGTTGATGCTTTCTTTCAAAACAGTGAAATAGATTCAAATACCTAGGCATGTTAATAACATCAGATGGAAGATGCATCTCAGAGCTGAAGAGTAGAATAGCCAGGCCAAACGTAGTGTGCCATAAAATGAAAAGTATTTTATGCAGTAAATCTTTGTCACTGGAAGTAAAAGAGAGTGAGACACAGCTGCAAAAAAAAGTATTAATTCACCTGTTTGTCCTTTGATTTAGTGCATTACATTAATTTAAGTCTTTCTTACAAGATACATTTCAGATTTCATATACTCTTTAAAGCAGCATAAATTATATTGTTATTATATCAAAATAAGAATACAAAAGGCAAGAGGAACTTTGCATTAGGAAATATATGATCTAAAGATATCAAGTTCAGCACAAAAATCAGAATTTTCAACATGAATGTCAAGGCAGTCCTATTGTATGGTTCTGAAACACAAAGAGCAACCAAAAGACTACAGACTTTCATAAATGGGTGCTTGTGTAGAATAGAAGGATTGAAGTGGTATAACCAGGTCACCAACATGGAACTGATAACAAGTGCCAGTGGAACAGGAAATGAGAAGAAGATGCTGGAGATGGATATGACACACAATGAGGAAACCTGTTGACAGCATTACCAGGCAGTCTTTGTTCTAGAATCCCTAGGGTAAGAGAGATAGAGGGAGACCAAGGAACTTATGGAGAAGAGAACTGAAGACTGACATGAAGGGTGTAAAGACCTTGAGCTGATGGCACGTTACAGGAAGACTTGGCATAAGTTTATTGAAGGCCTATGCTCCTTGGGGAGTTGAAAGGTGGTGATGAATGAATGAAATGCTGGACAGAATGTAAAAGATACCAGGGACGCACATTGAAGGAACAATAGCTATGTGATGGGTCCGGGAAGACGCCCCTGAGGCCCCACCCCCACTTCAGTTCAAGGCATGTTTGTCCCCCACATATTTTCGTTGTGCGCGAAGCATGCTGGGATGTGAAAATTCTAACGAGATAGAAAATATATTAATTAGGCCACAAAAACGCCTAAATATTAATTGTGGTAGGGTGGGCGAGATGATGATGATGTATTGTATTGTGATGTGTGATCACTCTCTTGCTACACTCGCACCGACCCGAACAACAATAAAACTCTTGATTCTAGAGGCAGGGGCTATATTTATTTTTACAGCCCATTCAGTGACAAAGCAAACATTAAACAAATAAACTAGCGAACATAACACCAAACCAAACAAACAAACACCCAACAGTGCCCGATGCTAATCTGAAGAAGCAAACAAAGCACAGAATAGTTAAAATCATAATATAATACTGAATGAGAAACACCACGCTCTCACCTGTCAAACTGTCCTACGCCGCCACCTGACACACTCAACTATCACACACACACACACTCATGTGTGTCATCCAATGCGACTAGTAAGGTGTTGTGCGTGGGGCTGGCAATCTCACCATGTAACACAGGTTGCTACGGAAACCACTACTGCAAGAGCACACACTCAGCTATCACACACACACACACACTCATGCATGTCGTCCAATGAGACTAGTAAGGTGTTGTGCGTGGGGCTGGCAATCTCACCATGTAACACAGATTGCTACCGAAACACTACTGCCCTAGCATATGAATACTTAATATGGAGTGCAAATCCACACAAAATGAGTGCAGAACACGTCAAGAGCGATCCCCCTACAGATTCGACAGCTACATGCACTGGCAAGCAGATGTCACAAGCCAGCAGCGACGCGGCACAAGTAGGCGAATCTTCTAGACCACAGCAACTGCCAGCCCGACAAAGCACAACTAGGGACATGTCGACCAAGACAGTCCCCAGCCGGGTTGTACCGATGACAGAAGCTCAGCCCAAAGCATCGCCGCAGAGAAAGAGTCATACGCAGCACCAACGATCTAAGAGGCTACGATCGAAGCGCCAGAGGTGGTGATGTTGTCGGGACGACAACAAAATCAGGAGGGAGATATGTGATGGGTCCGGGAAGACGCCCCTGAGGCCCCACCCCCACTTCAGTTCAAGGCATGTTTGTCCCCCACATATTTTCGTTGTGCGCGAAGCATGCTGGGATGTGAAAATTCTAACGAGATAGAAAATATATTAATTAGGCCACAATAATGCCTAAATATTAATTGTGGTGTATAGTTGTGAGTTATATTTGAGATTCGTGTGTTATATTAAATAGCTGTAGGTTTTATTTGTGTTTTCGCTATTCCTAAGCGATAATCGCGAGTGTTATTTAAGTAGCGCGATTACGGCGCGAGCGGAGTAAGTGAGTGTTTAGGCTTAGCAGTCTATAAAAAGCGTGCGGTAGCCAGCAGCGACCTTTCCTAGTATTAGCCCAGCCGAGAGAACAAACGAGGCGAGGCGACCAGTGAAGGTAGCAGATGGACCAGGGCACGTAAGCTGTAAGTCTTAGCGCATTTTCTAGAATTTAGCATTCGTGTTCTATAAGTCTGAATCAGCACGTGAGTTAATTTAAATTAGCTTTAGTATTCTGTAGTTTTATTATTAGTATTCAGTGTGTCTGTTCTAATGTTTAAATGAAAAAGTGAATGTGTTTCCAGGACCTGATAATTTAGTCTTAAAATATAATTGAGTGGAGATAATGTGCGGGTAGATTTCACTAATGCTAAGTCCAGATTGCGGCTGTAAGAGCGATTATTTCATTCATCAGAAAGGCAAATTTAGTAGGAAACTATTTCGTACATGAAACTGGACAGAGAAGCGATTTTTTTACTTTAATTTAGATGATAACATATTATATTAGATAATATCAAGATGGCGGCCACGTGGTCATGAAAAGCGGCGCAAGGAGTCTGCATTTAACACTCTTAGTTATCACTTAATGTTACGCCATGTGGCACGTTGTGTATTTAGTCCCAGTTTGGTTTAAGTCGAGAATAATTATATTGTATTCTTTATGTAAGAGTAATTTAGTGTATTTCACGTTTATTGATAATTCTACTGTATATTTAATGGGTTACTGTGAGGTGAGAATATGTATTTAGATTTCTGGAGAGCGCGAGGCCACTCCTTTGTTGAGACATGTGTTTCTCTGGTTGCTCCCGGCGGAGCATGGAAACACCAATGTGGCTGGTGTCTATCACAAGCCGACAAGAAGCATTTTTATGCTATGGCAGTGATTTGTTTCGGTAACGATGTGTTTCGTGTGATGAGATTCTCAGTCGCACCAGTCGTCACATACGACATGCTTCAGAATGCAGTAACGAATATTGAGATAGATCAGTTACGAGGTAGTAGCTTATTCTCATTACTGAGAGTATTTGTTGTACATACAGTTGAATATTATTCTATGTCCATTTTATGATTATTTAATTATGGTTATGTGAGGAATGGTTGTGAGAGCACGTGGGCTCACTTCAAGGTAAATATTTCTCTTCTCCGCTCCTGAGGGAGCATGGGGCCAACAGTGTGGTTTGCCTTCATATTAAGTATTCATATGCTAGGGCAGTAGTGTTTCGGTAGCAATCTGTGTTACATGGTGAGATTGCCAGCCCCACGCACAACACCTTACTAGTCTCATTGGACGACATGCATGAGTGTGTGTGTGTGTGATAGCTGAGTGTGTGCTCTTGCAGTAGTGGTTTCCGTAGCAACCTGTGTTACATGGTGAGATTGCCAGCCCCACGCACAACACCTTACTAGTCGCATTGGATGACACACATGAGTGTGTGTGTGTGTGATAGTTGAGTGTGTCAGGTGGCGGCGTAGGACAGTTTGACAGGTGAGAGCGTGGTGTTTCTCATTCAGTATTATATTATGATTTTAACTATTCTGTGCTTTGTTTGCTTCTTCAGATTAGCATCGGGCACTGTTGGGTGTTTGTTTGTTTGGTTTGGTGTTATGTTCGCTAGTTTATTTGTTTAATGTTTGCTTTGTCACTGAATGGGCTGTAAAAATAAATATAGCCCCTGCCTCTAGAATCAAGAGTTTTATTGTTGTTCGGGTCGGTGCGAGTGTAGCAAGAGAGTGATCACACATCACAATACAATACATCATCATCATCATCATCTCGCCCACCCTACCACAGCTATAAAGACAGTCCTTGTTCTGGAATCACCAGGGTCAGAGAGGTAGATAGAGACTCTAAAATGCAAGAAGAGAACTGGAGATAGAAATGAGGAAAATGTGGAAAGACCTTGAGCTGATGGCACTAGAAAGGAAGACTTGGCATACGTTTGTTGAAGACCTTGTGCACCTGGGGGGACTGACTGGAGGGTAATGATGGTGTCAGTTATTATTTTTAAGTTTAATTAATGTAGGAAGAGTGAACAAACACAAAAAAGGTGATATAGAATAGATAAAAGGTGCAAGAGCAAGGTGAAAACAACAGAAGATTGTTGAGACTGAACTTACATCCTTTAAACAGATGTAGCAAGAACATAGAAAATGGACAAATATTAACCTTGTAGTTAAAAACCACAGTAACATAGAATTCTGATAAAAAGGAAATTGAATGTTTACAATATGATTCTTCTTCTTTGTTTGCTGTCAGATAAACACATCTATCTCTCTTATAAAGCTGGTAGTCTGTCTCAGGCTTCTCTTGTCACCACACAGTTTTTCTCCCAACAGGGTTTGAGTAGGCCACGCCATGGAGCAGACATTTTGGTGTACATGTTCTTCTGTTTGTTTGTTCTCCCCACATGGGCATGTGTCTGTCTATCCAATTTTCAATTTACAGTACAATTTTTGTTGTAAATGGTGTAAAATATTTTATGTAGTGTAAACTTTGTCATGTGTTTTTTGTGTGTGTGTGTGTGAACTCTAAATTGTGTTCCTGTTTACAGGGATATGCACTGGTTGAATATGAAACATTCAAAGAGGCACAAAATGCCATGAATGCTCTGAACGGTACAGAAATTCTGGGACAGAAAATCAGTGTTGATTGGGCTTTTGTGAGGGGACCTAGAAAAGATAGGTTAGTAAGCTTTTTTTATTACTTGCAAGTAATCCTTGATGTTCAGCCACCTTCTGTGATCAGCTTTGGCAGGGTAGGTCACAAACAAATCCCCCATTCATGCTCGACAGAAATACAAAGTATCCACAGTATCATGTCTTATCAAGATATGGATGTCTCTGAAAGGCTGCATATGTCATCATCAGAGACGGAGGGAGGAACAAAGAGTATATGTAGTTGGTGGCAATAAAATCATGTTTCAGCTACATAGTGGGGCAGACAAGAAAAATGGTGTAGACACTACCAGATACAGCCAAATCAACTACCATCACAAAAGTATTCAGCTCAAGAAAATCTGAGATACAGGACTGAGAGGAAGGTTGGTAGGCAGTTATTAGAGAAATGCTGAAAGAACTTGGTGTGATGCTGTCCTCTTTAGCAGCCAATACCAAGTTGAAGACTCCTTGGTATTATCTACATTGTAGATCTAGGCTTTTCCTGTGGCTTTTCTGCCATTCCGAAACATGTTGAGTTAAGTCATGAGCTCCAGTTTCTCCAACTTTTAAAGGATCGTCACATCTGGTCCCAAGCTAAGAGTAAGAAGTGTATAGCATACTGTGCATTTACCGCCATCCAAGGGGGCTCTCCAGCTATGCAGAGCTAAAATACTGTACTCTGGTTCTGGGCTCTCCCAAGGAATTGTCATGTCCTGCACAGAGCCACTTCTCAGCTTCCCCTGCCTATCACTGGTTCCACAGTGAGATCCTTCTGCATGCAGTCAACCAAGTCAAAGCCAAAGAATTATGCCTGGTGCACAAGTAACTTCTCCAAGCTTAGTGTGCAATGCTGGGTTCTCAACAAGTTTCACCACAGGGGGAATCCCTGATTTCAAGAGTCAATGAGGATGTAATTAGCCTCACAGACATAGGTTCACTTCCATGTACATATATTGTAACATTGTGCATAGCTGGTGTTATGACTCCAGGTATGCCTTCATGCATGCATATGGCGTGTCTGATGGATAGTCAGTGCTGGAGTGAGTTTGTAGTAACCTTCGCATGAGCTTGTGGAAAGCATGCTTTTGAGTAAAGTGATTATTGACCACATAAATTTGACAGAGAGAGAGAGAGAGAGCAAGGAGTAAAATGATTATTGGCCACATAAACTTGACAAAGGGAGAGCAAGGAGTAAAATGATTTTTGGCCACATAAACTTGAGAGAGAGAGAGAGAGCAAGGTAAAAAAAGGATCCCGTTACATGCCCATTGAGGCATATTGGGAATATGGTGTTAGGCCCATATTTTCTTGACCATCGGCACACTAGGGGTGATGTGGTCAGCATCACGCCGGCCGCCTTAACCTTCCCAGAGTTGCTCTGGTACCCAATTGGGGCTGGGTCGACCCAGGAGCCATTTGCGGCCTAAAAAAATCCCACCTCATCTGGGGATTGAACCATATACAAACTGGAGTGCAGATCTTGGGGCAATGGAAAAGCAGACCTGGAAATTAATCAGCTGATAAGTAATCTTGCTGGGGATGATGACGCCATTGTGTACACTGATGGGTCTGTAGTGCGTGGTGAGAAATCAGGATCGGGCTTCTCTGCGAGAATAAAGGGCAGGGTCGTCGCTGAACAGAGTGGAGCCTACATGACAACAACCTCCAGCATGAGAATGGAGGTAGAGGCAGTTACTGCAGCACTGAGGTGGCTGTCTGAAACTCCATCAACCAGGGCAGTTATATTGTCAGACTCTCAAGCCATGCTTCAGAAAGTTCAGAACTGATGGCTGTGGCAGGAATGGAAAACATCAATAGAATCCTCAAGTCTTGAAGAGTTGGTGTGGATTTACTGTCCTGGTCATGCAAGGGTACATGGCAGTGAGAGAGCTGACAGAGTGGCCTTGAGAGCACCCATAGTGGGAACACTGGACATGGATAAGGGAGAGATACTAAGGGCTATTAATAATCACCTACTGTATGATGACACCGCAATGGATGAATCATCAAGGCTGAGGATGTTGGAGTTAGGCATCAAACGTGGGACTAGCAGAAATGGACGTGAGAGAGGATGCATCCATCGTATGTACAACCAGTGTGCTACAGGTACAATTAGCATTCATACTCTTCAACATTTGCTGAGGGAGACTGTGCACCTATGGGTTTGCCCAGAGTGCAGTGAAGTCGATTCTGATTAACATTAACAAAGGTGAAAAAGACAAGCAGTTCAGGAGAATTTTCAGTTTCATTATATTGTCCTTATGAAGTAAGCGAACCAAATTAAAAAGGTTTTAACAAAATCAGTAAATACCAAATAAGACATAAAGTATAATCAAAAGTTTAACCTAATTTGATTCAGACATGAGATATAGGGTTTTTCTGTTGCAATACTTGAACCAAGGCAATTGAAAAATTCACCATCAGCTACTAAATGTTGTCCTGATGGACAGGAAAAGAGTATGGACATAACTTTATGAACTACTGGAAGGGTATGGGATCAGCTTTTTTGGGAATATAAGGACAGAGCCAAAGAAGGCAGCCTTGTGGAATATAAGTTGGTGGACATGGTAAACAAATGTAACTTAACCACAAGCTAGGCCTTGTGATGAGCTGCAGAAAAATCCCTGTGAAATTTATGCGCAGGTAGTACAGAAAAACACATGGCAAAGAATGCATCATTTACTTTGTGAACTCTAATATCCTATGTATTGTAATTTTCATCACATGAGCTCTATGTATTGTATTTTTCATATGCCATTTAGGATCTTTGTAAGTGAGGGTAAAAAATGTTTGTGAATTTTACTATTTCATGAACGTTGACTTTTTTTTCCTGATTCCTCAGGGCAAGGAAAGATGACAGACGAAGGAGATAGATGTGGCAGCAATTTTTATGCCATGTTTGTACAGAATATTTCAGTTTTGGATTGTTAGACTAATTTCTGTAATTATTCTAAGTGTTGAAGTGTATTGGGGGGGGGGGGATTATATGCTTGGCTGTTAAATTTGAAATCACTGCTATTCATTAATGGGCAAACAAGACTATTCAGCTTAATAAACTGGAAGTTCTGATCACCAGTGTATACAGAAATCACATTTGAACAGTTGGTTGATGATTATCGCAAGCAGTAGCAAGCCCATATTGTTACGTTTTTTCGTAACCGATAGATAATTATATATTTAACTAGTTACCTTAAAGATTGATTCTGGGTAAGTGGGGGAAGAAGATAATATGTCGAGTACTTTTGCAGTTGTTGTTCAATTTAGGCTATGAAATTAGTTATGGGGGGGGAATCACAAATGAAACCGCCTCCTTTTTGTACCATAAATTATGTTGTCATCACTCTATTATATTCTTCTTGTGTTTTAACATTAAAATGAAATAAACTCCTATTTCGCAAATCGTTTCATACACGTATGTTTTGTTGTTTGTGAGATATGAATCATACGTGTTTGTGTGTTTCTAATGTTTGATTATGTGCACAGTTACAAATTACTGTAACATGAAAACCCTTTCTCTTGTATTTGTTGTGGTAGCCGATCTTCCATTCTGACAAATATGGGAACCTAAGAGCCAGGGATCTAGACATCCAGGACAACCCAGAATTCACTGGGAGGACAACATTAGACAATCCCTGAAGGACCGAGGACAAGACTGGAACCAGGCCAGAAGAAAGACAGCCAATAGGATATTATGGCGTTCTCTGTTGCAAACCTTTACAACCCAGAGTAGAAGAGGAATGACTAAGCAAGTAAGAAAAACCTTTCTGCAGAACTGCTTAGTTTTTTGTTTTAAAGAAACAAATGACAAAAGTGCCATTAAAAGTAATATTGGATTTTCACATGATGAAAGATGGCACATATCACAGGTACTTAATACACACATTGTTTCACCAAAACTGCTTAATTCTATGGACCCTTTTTGTGGTAAAGTGGGATGATATAAATATTTATAGGGGACTTAGTGTACTGACTGAGATCAGCTGTGAAGGTATCTGTATCTAATAAGTGTGGTGTGTTACAGATGACCTTACTGTGCTACCACATTTAGACCTCAGTCAGACTTATTCTGGAATATTGTGATGACTACGTTGAATGTCTAGGGTTATGATAGTGATGAAGTGTATGTTCACAACAACCAACAGACAGATAAACAATTTAATTTAATCCACAATACTTTACAACACCGTGACACTCACATACATAGAACACTCTATAAGACTATCTTAATAAGTCAAGTATTAACTTTTAAAATATGTATTAATTCCTTTCAATAATAGATATCCTGATTCAACTACAAAGTGAATCAGGAATCACAATCAAATGTAATCACAAGTTGTATGTACACAATTTATAGATAGGATCTTTGTACTGACATATATTATTATTATTACAATATGTGTGTAAGTTGTGATGTAGTACTATGAGGTAATACTGGCTTTTCAAGCTAGGTTGTTGTTTGTCATCATGACTTCATGTGTTTGTTACTGGTGGAAATAATATTGGAAAGGTTCACAGTTTCTTTTATTTGAAACAAATAACTGTCCCTCTTGATTTAATGTATAGTCAATTTTAGAGGGGGGTACACAAGATTGAGCTGCTCTGGCCAACGAAATCATAACTTCTGTGTGGGCGGCAGGAAAACTGTCTCCTCTGCTCGCTTGCTTCACCGTGTTCTTGAGAAACAACACTGGTCGATATCTTGACCAAGGAGTATGCTACCAGCCTCTGGATTCAGCAAAACTCAGACCAGGTGCTGCTTTACTACTTTAGTACCACGGTCCCTGCAATAAGAAGGTTGTACCTCCTACTTCAGAACTAATAATCTATTTCCACACTGAAGCACAATACATAACAAACACCGAGTTCAGCGCAGTAGGCCAACTGCTAGCTTCTCATGTAACAATATTCACCAGTATTCCTCTCCCTAATGGTTACAACGCCTCTGCAATTCCAGCATTATTTCCTTCTATTCAATAAGATAGGTGTCATAGTACTATTTGGCAATCCCATATATGCCTATGCAGTTATACTCCTCTCCGACAAGTTTTGTTCATGGTGGAGCAATATCTAGGCTTTGCCTCATGTTTGCTACTGAACTACACACATACAGACATAAATTATCAATTCACATTCAATTTTCATCTAAAAGATATCAAATATGTCTAGCTTACCACAATTCAAGGAAATATTAAACAAATACGTTGACTGGCGATGAGTTATGGCACAATTCCGATCTGCCTCTGTCCCAGGCTTTTATTAGAAAAATATGAGCTGGTTCTCAACGCACTTGCTTCTACACAGTTTATTTTCAAAAAGTGGCACTGAACAGACGCTCCTAATTGACTATATCAAATGGTCTAGCCAATAAGACCATGTTTACAAAAGCATTTGAAAAAATTTACCCTTCCTACCGTTACCATTAACAACCAAAAATAGTATTTGCAGTCGACTAATCATGTTTCGCCTTACATATTATTCTAGCCAATCAAATCGGATCTAACGTGGTGGCCTCATTTCCCCTAAAGCAATGTCCAAACACGCCATTATGAGCAAATATGATCCTGTGTTGTCAGACAACACCACTATAGTATTTTGGCTATAATTTGTTAATTATTAGACTATTTGCTTAACACCTAACATATTCTTTGTCAGCAAGTCCTAAGGCACCCAAATATATAAGTTTAATGGAGCCAAGTGGCTTCGTTCAAAATATGTATTTTCTTCTACCTCCCGTTCACTTCTATACGATGGGGTGTCTTCTGTACTGTCAGGCTAATGTCAGGATTTCAGACGTAAAACAGTATTGTGTCATGTTTCCTAATAAGCATTAAACATGTTTTTTTAAAACCTTACCTCGTATTGGTAGTGTTTTTTGTCCCTGTTTATTTGAAGAAAAAAACAAGCCTGCATGCCTTTTGCGTGGGGTGGCATTAATTTTCAATCGCGAGACGACGTGGTAGTATTGCATGCGTTTCTCCGTACATCTCTCTCTCTCTCTTCTAAGCCCGTCCGTCTTTTCGTTTACGTAGTGCATAAAATGACATTAATGTAATATTAATCTAGGTCATTACGCTGTGTGTATCAAGGTCGTATAAGAAATATAGTACCAGTTTTATTTTTAGCAACGCGTGTATTTGATGCAGTAGGCTTTACTAGCAAACGTGAAAGCGTTACAATTATGCAGACGAAGTAGAAAAAGGGGATTTCTTGTTTAACTAGCATGACGTTCTATACTACAGGCGTACGCTATTGTGACCGCACTGTTCTTTTACCATTCTTCTTTCCTTTATTGAATTAATTCGTTAGGCTTTACATTTACTTTTTAATTTATATATGTGGATTAGAATTTCTCACGACAAATTCTCCCCACTTAAAACAGACATTATATGTCAGTCTATAATTCTATATACACATAGAGAAATTTATTATTATTCCTGGTGCTTACGGTGATTCTCATCACACGGATGGCGGCTTAGAAAATCCGCACCCAGGTTAGTTTTTCCAGAAATATATTCTATGCTGAACTGGAATGGCTGCAAAAGTAAGGACCATCTGAGTAACCTCGAATTTTCATGCCTAGCCTGCGCTAGAAACGACAAGGGTTTGTGATCCGTTTGCAACTTGAATGCCTTCCCATACAGATAAATATTGAATTTCTTGATCGCCCATATTACTGCAAGACATTCTTTTTCGCTAGTTGAATAATTTGTTTCAGCTTTATTCAACTTTCTGCTAGCATATGCCACTGGGGTTAATTCCCCATCCAGTGCATCTGATTTCTGTAACAGGGTCGCGCCCAACCCGATATTACTTGCATCCGTTCTCACAATGAATTCTTGACTTAAGTCAGGTAATTTCAAAATAGGTTTGCTTGTGAGCTTTTCCTTCAATTCCTGGTATGCCAATTCACACTGTGCTGTCCATGTAATTCGATCTGGATTTCCTTTGCGTGTTAAATCAGTTAACGGTGCACATATGGAATTAAAGTTTTTGATATACTTTTGGTAGAAACCACATAATGAGACAAAGGATCTCACGTCTTTCTTGGTTTGTGGTCTCGGGGCTTTCTTTAGTTTCTCTAAATTCTTGGGGTCAGGGGTCATGTTTCCCTGATGGACTGTGTGTCCCAGGAATTCTAATTCCTTACATCCAACGCAACATTTGGTTGGTCGGGCTGTTAAATTCGCTTCTCTAAGTCGATTAAACAGCATGTTCAGAGAGTCAATGTGTTCCTCAAATGTTTCTGTTGCTATAAGGATATCATCCATGAAGTTTGTGATGCATGGATTATTCAGAGGATCCAACAATTTTCTCATCATTCTAGAGAAGACACTAGGCGCATTCTTCAATCCAAATGGCAATCTGTTAAACTCATAGTGTCCCTCTGAGGTACTAAAAGCTAGGTACGGTCTAACCTCAGGCTTTACTGGAATCTGATAGTATCCTTTGCTCAGATCCACTTTTGAGAAATATTTAGCTTTATTTAGCCTGGCAAACAACTAATTTGTATCCGGCAATGGATCCACCTGACTTTCTGTGATAGCATTCAGTCTCCTGTAATCTATACAGAGTCTATGTTCTCCAGAGGGTTTCCTTAAGAGCACCACACTGGAACTATACGAAGATTCACTGTGTGAAATTATTCCCTCCTTCAACAAATAGTCTATCTCTTCCTTCAAGGCTTTCTCCTTAGCAAAAGGAATCGAATAGGCTTTCATACAGACAGGTGTGGGGTCTATCAGTTTCATATCATATTCCAATAAGTTTGTATGCCCCGGTCGGTCCGTTAACACCTCTGTATGATCATCTAGAACCTGTTGCACTCTCTCCTTCTGATTTTTCGTTAAATGTGTACTGATTTTCACCTGTGCCGCTGTCTCACAGGGATGTAATGGATATTCAAATGATGAAAGTGGTTCCTTTTTCATCTCCATTGCAATGGACAAGGTCAACAAGTGTGTCTCTTCCTGATTTTCTCTTTCCAAAAATTTCTTCAGGAGATTCACATGATAGATTTTTTCTTTCCCCTTTTTATCTATCTTATAATTTGTTCTAGACACCTTCTCTAGAACTGTATATGGACCTTGCCATCCAATTTGTAACTTATTCTGACTACCGGGTAGAAGAAGCAGTACCTTCTCTCCCACAGCCAAATCTCTGTCTTTAGCTTTCCTGTTGTAATAGGCAGCATGTTTTTTCCTGGCTTGTCTCAAATTTTCATTGGCAAGTTTCCAGCCAGTTTTTAAACGAGTGGTCAGCTCATTCACATATTGGTATGAGGATGTAATATTTTCCTCTGCCTTTTCATCAGTCCACGTTCTTAACAGAGCTTCGAGTGGACCTTTTATTGGCCTTCCAAATAATAATGTTGCCAGGGCCATACCGGTTGAATTATGGGGTACCTCCCGATAAGCAAAGAGGGCGGCGTGAAGGTACTGGTCCCATGTATCTGGTTTTTCGTGTGCCAACTTTCTCAGGATCGACATCAACGTACCATTAAATCTTTCCACTTGGCCGTTCCCTTGGGGATGGTACACACTACAATGGAAGTGTTTGGCCTGGAAGATCCTGAAAACTAGAGATGGCTACTGTGTTTATGTGTCGAAACAATGTGTCGAAACTGCGTCGTACCCGAACGATTCGATGCGCAGATTTTTGCGGTGTCGAAACAGTGTCACGTCCTGTCTGTTTTGCAGAGACACATAGCCTGCTTCGAACAGCGGCTTCAGTTCCCGTCTGCTTCGCTGTTTTGCAAAAGGCACACTGTATCATTGTCTCATGTGTCAAGCGTGCGCTACATATGGCGTTCATAGATAGTATGGAAAATCAAACAAGTCATAATTTTTTTTTAAATAATTCCTCAGGACTGAAAGAGGCTTACTACTATTAGGTGTCTGCTCGGTTTGAGTTGAATCATTGTCGCTGACTGTACCTATTCTAGTTTTATATAATGTGTCATTATTACTGTTATTATTATAATTTTTTTCACTTTTACTGCAGCTGTCAGCATGTTCCCCTTGCATATCATCATAATGAAAACGACTGTGTAAAATTCTTAACAGTGGTCACACGAAATACCATAGATTTGTACTAACGAGAATAAGTAAATCTGCATACTAGGGTGTCACGACTCATGTCTCATTGTTTCAGTTAATTTACTTGTAGTCTGCTGTTTCGAAACAGTTCCATAGTTCTTTTTCATCCAAGCGCTAATTATACGCATGTTACGGTACTCTTGATTCCTGACTTCAGGCGCTCTCGTAAGAAAACGTGTTTTGTTTATACATAAAATAGTGTTTAAAACTTGTGTTCAACCTCATTTAATCTTCATTTATGGCGGGGAGAAGCCCTGTTTGGGATTATTTTGTAAAGATCAAAGACAACAAAGTAAAATGTAACGTGTGTGTTCTGGTATTTTATTATTCAAGGGTTCGTCAACTTCAAGTATGACTAGGCACTAGAGATGGCTAGTGTGTGTATGACGGTATGTGTCGAAACAATGCTTCGAAACAGCGAGCGATTCGACACTTCCTGCTTGTTTCTTTCGTCTGCCTCGCTGTTTTGCAGCGACACACTGTCTGAGCCTATGTAAAATTTGAATCAACCGTTCGGAACATTAGTATGGAATATCAAACATGTCATATTTTTCAGGGATGTATTATGATGACTTGATTTTACAAGTGATATTATTTTTGCTGAGAAGTTATAGACACTGGAAATTGTGTCAGTGTTGCAGTTGTCAATGTTTTAGGCGCTATGTTAAAGTTGAAAGTGTCAGTGTGTTCGTATAAATGTAATATACACTTTATTAGCTCTGCTGATATGTGTACTCGGTGTGGATTTGAATCATTGTCTACCAAATCTAGCTTACTCTAGTTTGATATCATGTGTTATTATTATTACTGTTATTATTATTGTTGTTTTTTATTATTTTCCCATATACTGCAGCTATCATCATATCTACGTTTTATTACATCATAATGAAGACTTGTGTAAAAATATTGAATTGTGGTCACACGAAACGCCATAGATTTTCACACACGACAGTAAAAACAGAGGAAAGTATCTCACACAGTTCATGTATACCCGCGCCGGTACTGTCTATAAGAGACTTCTTTCTCCCCGATACGGGCAATTGTGTCGTTGTGTCGTTGTGTCGACTCACTGTTTCGAAACAGTTTAAATCACTGCGCTAACTGTTTCGAAACAGTTGAGTGTGTCAATTTGCCCACCTCTACTGAAAACTTCTTCTGTTAGTTTCCCCTTGAACTGAGAGCCATTATCAGTCAAGATTTGATTGGGAAAGCCTAACCTTGTGAAAATTGTAATGCCTCTGCCACATGTTTAGAGTCAATCGATGACAGGGCTACCGCCTCTCCCCACATAGAACAAGTGTCCACCAGAGTCAGAATGTAGCTGTTCCTTCTCTTGGTTCGAGTGAGAGGTCCCACAATGTCCACGGCAACTCTCTCAAAGGGTGTTCCCACTATGGGCATTTCCCCTAGAGTTGCTGGTGCAGTAAAATGCTTAGGTGCTACTCGTTGGCACTCGACAGGATTTTACATATCGTTTGATATCTTCAGTTATCCCTGGCCAGAAATAGTGACAAGCTATACGCTGTCCTGTTGCGCTGATCCCCATATGACCACTGAAGGGAATCGCATGCCCTAGTTCCAACACTTTAGTCCTATATGAAGTGGGAAGGACCAGCTGTCCGTGACCATTGGATTCAGATCCAGCCTTCCTATAAATCAACTTGTTCTTCATATAAAATTCTCCCTTGCCTGGAGGTGTATGACATTTGGGCAACTTCTTGAAACACGGCTTGAGTGTTTTGTCCTCCGCCTGTGCCTTCCTCATCTCATCTGGATGAGTATTTATTGGATTTTCCTCCTCCTTTTTGGACTGTGATCTGGTCTGCACCGTTGCCAATATCACAGGTCTCTTGGGATTCCCCAGGAAGACATATCTACACCCCAATATCAGAGGGTAGATTGGTTCATTTATCACTGCTGCTTTGATTATTCCCTCCACATATCGCGTTTTTACATTGTGGTAAAGTGGGATGATATAAATATTTATAGGGGACTTAGTGTACTGACTGAGATCAGCTGTGAAGGTATCTGTATCTAATAAGTGTGGTGTATTACAGATGACCTTACTTTGCTACCACATTTCGACCTCAGTCAGACTTATTCTGGAATATTGTGATGACTACGTTGAATGTCTAGGGTTATGATAGTGATGAAGTGTATGTTCACAACAACCAACAGACAGATAAACAATTTAATTTAATCCACAATACTTTACAACACTGTGACACTCACATACATAGAACACTCTATAAGACTATCTTAATAAGTCCAATGCTACTTTTAAAATATGTATTAATTCCTTTCAATAATAGATATCCTGATTCAACTACAAAGTGAACCAGGAATCACAATCAAATGAAATCACAAGTTGTATGTACACAATTTATAGATAGGATCTTTGTATTGACATATATTATTATTACAATATGTGTGTAAGTAGTGATGTAGTACTATGAGGTAATACTGGCTATTCAAGCTAGGTTGTTGTTTGTCATCATGACTTCAAGTGTTTGTTTCTGGTGGAAATAATATTGGAAAGGTTCACAGTTTCTTTTTATTTGAAACAAATAAATGTCCCTCTTGATTTAATGTAAAGTCACTGTTAGAGGGGGTTATACACAAGATTGAGCTGCTCTGGCCAACGTAATCTTAACTTCTGTGTGGGCGGCAGGAAACAGTCTCCTATGCTCGCTTGCTTCACAGTTTTCTTGAGAAACAACACTGGTCGATATCTTGACCAAGGAGTATGCTATCAGCCTCTGGATTCAGCAAAACTCAGACCAGGTGCTGCTTTAATACTTTAGTACCACGGTCCCTGAAACAAGAAGGGTGTACCTCCTACTTCAGAACTAATTTATACTCTATTTCCACACTGAAGCACAATACATAACAAACACTGAGTTCAGCGCGGTAGGCCAACTGCTAGCTTCTCATGTAACAATATTCACCAGTATTCCTCTCCCTAATGGTTACAACGCCTCTGCAATTCCAGCATCATTCCTTTCTATTCAATAAGATAGGTGTCATAGTACTATTTGGCAATCCCATGCAGTTATACTCCTGTCCGACAAGTTTTTCTCATGATAGAGCAATATCTAGGCTTTGCCTCATGTTTGTTACTGAACCACACACATACAGACATAAATTTATCAATTCACATTCAATTTTCATCTAAAAGATATCAAATATGTCTAGCTTACCACAATTCACGGAAATATTAAACAAATACGTTGACTGGCGATGAGTTATGGCACAATTCCGATCTGCCTCTGTCCCAGGCTTTTATTAGAAAAATATGAGCTGGATCTCAACGCACTTGCTTTTACAAATTGGATTTTCAAAAAGTGGCACTGAACTGACGCTTCTAATTGACTATATTAAATGGTCTAGCCAATGAGACCATGTTTACAAAAGCTTTTGAAAAAAAGTACCCTTCCTATCGTTGCCATTAACAACCAAAAATAGTATTTGCCATCGACTAATCATGTTTCACCTTACATATTATTCTAGCCAATCAAATCGGATTTAACGTGGTGGCCTCATTTCCTCTAAAGCAGTGTCCAAACACGCCATTATGAGCAAATATGATCCTGTGTTGTCAGACAACACCACTATAATATTTTGGCTATAATTTGTTAATTATTAGACTATTTGCTTAACACCTAACATATTCTTTGTCAGCAAGTCCTAAGGCACCCAAATATATAAGTTTAATGGAGCTAAGTGGCTGCGTTCAAAATATGTATTTTCTTCTACCACCCGTTCACTTCTATACGATGGGGTGTCTTCTGTACTGTCAGGCTAATGTCAGGATTTCAGACGTAAAACAGTATTGTGTCATGTTTCCTAATAAGCATTAACCATGTTTTTTAAAACCTAACCTCGTATTGGTAGTGTTTTTTTTTTTTTCCCTGTTTATTTGAAAAAATGCAAGTCTGCATGCCTTTCGCGGGGGTAGCATTAATGGAATATTAATCTAGGTCATTACGCAGTGTGTCTATCTCAAGGTTTTCTAAGAAACACAGTACCCGTTATATTTTTCGAAACGCGTGTATTTGATGCAGTAGGCTTTACTAGCAAACGTGAAAGCATTACAATTTTGCAGACAAAGTAGAAAAAGGGGATTTCTTGTTTAACTAGTATGACGTTCTATAACACAGGCGTACGCTATTGTGACCGCACTGTTCTTTTACCATTCTTCTTTCCTTGTATTGAATTAATTCGTTAGGCTTTACATTTCCTTTTTAATTTATATATGTGGATTTAGAATGTCTCACGACATACATGTATCTTAGCGATAGGGAGTGTCATGGTCGCTACTTCCTTGGTTGCAGCTTGAAACTCCACTGTTTCTGTGGTGTATTGAGCTGCTTGCACCAGGTGAGAACTCACAACTGAATCATAATCTAAACCTGTATCATATAAACACCTTACGGTGACACCATTACAGATTACATCTTCACACACTGGGGGGTGGTACGGTTCCTGTAGTTCCTCAGGTTTGACCTTTGTTCCCTTCTTCCCAGATTTCATAGCAGCAAAACGAGGAGTTTTATTCCTACAATTTTCAGTGGTATGATTGTTCATCTTACACTTTGTACACCACTTCCTTCCTTGGTTGAAAGATTTTCTTTCATCATATTTCCTTTCATCGAATTGTGGGGTTTTATTTTTATTGTCATACCGTGGCCTATCAAACTGGTGCTTACCTTTGTTCTGATCTCTAGGATCAAATTTATTAAAGTTCTGTGGTGCCTTAAAATTATCTACCTGTTTCTTTTTATTACTTGTTACCTCTGCCTGAGCTGCTTAATACCTTTCAGCGACATTTAGTAACTCACCCAGCCTCTCTGCACCTTGTTCCATGAGAAACTTTCTCAGGTCTGGAGCCATGGACTCTCTTAGTTGTTCTATAAGGATCATTTCCTTAAGATCTTGGGTTTTCCCCAGAGAAGTCCATTTCTCCAAGTATGTCTCTAAAAGTGCAGAGAACTGGTGATAGGTTTCACCTGACAGTAGTTTAGCATTCCTAAATTTTTTTCTATAAAATTCTCCATTCTTTTCATATCTTAACAAAAGAGCCTGCTTTAGCATGTCATAATTTTCTTGATCATCTCTGCTCATTTTGGCAAAAACTTCATAAGCTGTACCACGAAGCCCTTGTGATAACTTTAAGCTCCACCTTTCTCTCTCTAACCCATACGTGGTAGCTAATAGTTCATATCTATTTAGATAGCTCTCGATATCATCTTCTTTCTCAACAAAATGATCTAAGTGAAAGTTCATAGCTGAGGTTGAGGCTCCCTGACTAGCAGAGGCATCAGAGGTAAAGGGACTGGCACCATTTTCAGGAGCATGACTTTGAAACTCAAACTCCCTTAGTCGTAACTCATGTTCCCTTTGTAATCTCTTCTCCTCCTTTTCTGCTTCTCTTTCTGCAGCTAATCTCTTGTCTTCCCTTTCTGTAGCTTGCCTTCTTTCCTCTGCTTCCCTCTCAGCCTTTTTTTCTTCTAATTGGAGCCTTTTAATCTCCCTGTCTGCCTCCAATGCCTTAGCCTCTTTGTCAGCCTCAATCTGCAACCTCTTAATTTCTTTTTCAGCCTCTAACTTTCTTTCAACCTCTTTTTCTAATCTTTTTTCTTCGCGTTCAATAAATTTGTCACATTCAATAGTGACATAAGTAATCATAACTTGCCCGTCCATTCCTAACTCTTTAGCAGCCTGCATAGCAGCAGATCGAAATTTTGCCAGGTCGGCCATTTTCTAACAGGCAAATTTATACAATGTCTAACTTAAACAAGTCAATCTATAACTAATTATCTAAGGACAACCACAAGCACTGAGAGCTCAACCTTATTTAATTTCCACCCAAGGATACCTTTTAATTTTTTATTATTCCCTGAAGTGAATTACCCCCAATATATATATAATAGGAGAAGATTCAAAATCCCGGACAGGACCCCAATATATGTGGTAAAGTGGGATGATATAAATATTTATAGGGAACTTAGTGTACTGACTGAGATCAGCTGTGAAGGTATCTGTATCTAGTAAGTGTGGTGTGTTACAGATGACCTTACTGTGCTACCACATTTAGACCTCAGTCAGACTTATTCTGGAATATTGTGATGACTACGTTGAATGTCTAGGGTTATGATAGTGATGAAGTGTATGTTCACAACAACCAACAGACAGATAAACAATTTAATTTAATCCACAATACTTTACAACACTGTGACACTCACATACATAGAACACTCTATAAGACTATCTTAATAAGTCAAGTGTTAACTTTTAAAATATGTATTAATTCCTTTCAATAATAGATATCTTGATTCAACTACAAAGTGAATCAGGAATCACAATCAAATGTAATCACAAGTTGTATGTACACAATTTATAGATAGGATCTTTGTACTGACATATATTATTATTATTACAATATGTGTGTAAGTTGTGATGTAGTACTATGAGGTAATACTGGCTTTTCAAGCTAGGTTGTTGTTTGTCATCATGACTTCATGTGTTTGTTACTGGTGGAAATAATATTGGAAAGGTTCACAGTTTCTTTTATTTGAAACAAATAACTGTCCCTCTTGATTTAATGTATAGTCAATTTTAGAGGGGGGTACACAAGATTGAGCTGCTCTGGCCAACGAAATCTTAACTTCTGTGTGGGCGGCAGGAAAACTGTCTCCTCTGCTCGCTTGCTTCACCGTGTTCTTGAGAAACAACACTGGTCGATATCTTGACCAAGGAGTATGCTACCAGCCTCTGGATTCAGCAAAACTCAGACCAGGTGCTGCTTTACTACTTTAGTACCACGGTCCCTGCAATAAGAAGGTTGTACCTCCTACTTCAGAACTAATTTATAATCTATTTCCACACTGAAGCACAATACATAACAAACACCAAGTTCAGCGCAGTAGGCCAACTGCTAGCTTCTCATGTAACAATATTCACCAGTATTCCTCTCCCTAATGGTTACAACGCCTCTGCAATTCCAGCATTATTTCCTTCTATTCAATAAGATAGGTGTCATAGTACTATTTGGCAATCCCATATATGCCTATGCAGTTATACTCCTCTCCGACAAGTTTTGTTCATGGTGGAGCAATATCTAGGCTTTGCCTCATGTTTGCTACTGAACTACACACATACAGACATAAATTATCAATTCACATTCAATTTTCATCTAAAAGATATCAAATATGTCTAGCTTACCACAATTCAAGGAAATATTAAACAAATACGTTGACTGGCGATGAGTTATGGCACAATTCCGATCTGCCTCTGTCCCAGGCTTTTATTAGAAAAATATGAACTGGTTCTCAACGCACTTGCTTCTACACAGTTTATTTTCAAAAAGTGGCACTGAACAGACGCTCCTAATTGACTATATCAAATGGTCTAGCCAATAAGACCATGTTTACAAAAGCATTTGAAAAAATTTACCCTTCCTACCGTTACCATTAACAACCAAAAATAGTATTTGCAGTCGACTAATCATGTTTCGCCTTACATATTATTCTAGCCAATCAAATCGGATCTAACGTGGTGGCCTCATTTCCCCTAAAGCAGTGTCCAAACACGCCATTATGAGCAAATATGATCCTGTGTTGTCAGACAACACCACTATAGTATTTTGGCTATAATTTGTTAATTATTAGACTATTTGCATAACACCTAACATATTCTTTGTCAGCAAGTCCTAAGGCACCCAAATATATAAGTTTAATGGAGCCAAGTGGCTTCGTTCAAAATATGTATTTTCTTCTACCTCCCGTTCACTTCTATACGATGGGGTGTCTTCTGTACTGTCAGGCTAATGTCAGGATTTCAGACGTAAAACAGTATTGTGTCATGTTTCCTAATAAGCATTAAACATGTTTTTTTAAAACCTTACCTCGTATTGGTATTGTTTTTTGTCCCTGTTTATTTGAAAAAAAACAAGCCTGCATGCCTTTTGCGTGGGGTGGCATTAATTTTCAATCGCGAGACGACGTGGTAGTATTGCATGCGTTCCTCCGTACATCTCTCTCTCTCTCTCTCTCTCTTCTAAGCCCGTCTGTCTTTTCGTTTACGTAGTGCATAAAATGACATTAATGTAATATTAATCTAGGTCATTACGCAGTGTGTATCAAGGTCGTATAAGAAATATAGTACCAGTTTTATTTTTAGCAACGCGTGTATTTGATGCAGTAGGCTTTACTAGCAAACGTGAAAGCGTTACAATTATGCAGACGAAGTAGAAAAAGGGGATTTCTTGTTTAACTAGCATGACGTTCTATACTACAGGCGTACGCTATTGTGACCGCACTGTTCTTTTACCATTCTTCTTTCCTTTATTGAATTAATTCGTTAGGCTTTACATTTACTTTTTAATTTATATATGTGGATTAGAATTTCTCACGACACTTTTGACCAATGACTGGATGCATGAAAATATTATGTCCACAGTGCCTACAAGGCATCTCGTACAAGGTGACTAATCTGAGGGTTGTGTGCAGGGCTGGTAACCTTAAGTCAAACATACTGCTACAGAAACCAATGCTGCAAGAGCAGGTGACTATTTGGTGCAGACTTCCTGCTTGGGGAGGGGGGGGGGGGAGCTGTAGTTGTGGTGCCATGCCCCACATGGAGCAAACATGAAAATGGTTATGATGATGGTGACAGTGGCTGCAAGCACATGCAGGTTTATAACAGGGCTAGGTTGGTTGAGTTTGGTTTAAAGATGGGGACATGATGATGGTGACAGTGGCTACAAGCACATGCAGGTTTATAACAGGGCTAGGTTGGTTGAGTTTGGTTTAAAGATGGGGACATGATGATGGTGACAGTGGCTACAAGCACATGCAGGTTTATGACAGGGCTAAGTTGGTGGAGTTTGGTTTAAAGATGGGGACATGATGATGGTGACAGTGGCTACAAGCACATGCAAGTTTATGACAGGGCTAAGTTGATGGTAACAGTGGCTACAAGCACATGCAGGTTTATGACAGGGCTAAGTTGGTTGAGTTTGGTTTAAAGATGGGGACATGATGATGGTGACAGTGGCTACAAGCACATGCAGGTTTATAACAGGGCTAGGTTGGTTGAGTTTGGTTTAAAGATGGGGACATGATGATGGTGACAGTGGCTACAAGCACATGCAAGTTTATGACAGGGCTAAGTTGGTTGAGTTTGGTTTAAAGATGAGGACATGATGATGGTGACAGTGGCTATAAGCACATGCAGGTTTATGACAGGGCTAAGTTGATGGTGACAGTGGCTACAAGCACATGCAGGTTTATGACAGGGCTAGGTTGATGGTGACAGTGGCTACAAGCACATGCAGGTTTATGACAGGGCTAGGTTGGTTGAGTTTGGTTTCTTCTTCTTCCTCGTTCGTCCTGAAAAGGACGTTGGTTGCATTGTGTCTGTTTCCAGCGAAGCTGTCTGTTTCCAGCGAAGCTGCGATATCTGCGCCTTTCGGCCGACACATCCGACTTCAGCACGGCATTTTTTAGGACCGGGTTTGCCTTCCCACTTCGATCCGTGCTCGCTCAGCCAGCCTGCACTGCTGCAGACTGTTTCCAGGACCACCACGTGGAGGTGGAACACGGTCTTGACCAGCTCTGGTTCGCTGGTCCTGACGCAGGCAGTCAAGCTATGAGTCGCTGACTGCGGTCTCTATTGCTGCGTCTTCTGGTCCCGAGTTTGGTTTAAAGATGGGGACATGATGATGGTGACAGTGGCTACAAGCACATGCAGGTTTATGACAGGGCTAAGTTGATGGTGACAGTGGCTACAAGCACATGCAGGTTTATGACAGGGCTAGGTTGGTTGAGTTTGGTTTAAAGATGGGGACATGATGATGTGTTATTGCTGAAGCCACATTCATTTTGAAATTGGCCACATTTCAACATTTTCTTAAGCTCTGTATGCAAACTGAAAATATGGAAGGAGACATCAGGAAACGTTATAATGTTACACGTCAACAAGCTTTTATTGTACAATATAATAAATATGTAATTTGGTTTATATAGCAGTTATAAAAATTACCAACACTACTTTTCATACTGTGAATTTTATAATCCCTATGGGCAACCTTAAAAAAATGTCCATATAGGGACTAAACTTGCTAAAATGGCTTAGTTTTAACACAGCGACTTTCAGTGTAGGTTAAACGGTGTAGTACCTCTCTATGGCTTTATCTGCAATTATAGGAAACTTGTAATATATTTTGTCTGACCACAATTATCAGATTAAAAACAGAAAGATAAACTAGAGTTGTTAGAAAAGAGAAAAAAAATTAATAATGTTAGATGTGATTATCAGTAACTTTTGATAACATTTGTAATACATCCTTAGTATCAAATGTGGGAAATTGTTATATTTCTAACAAAATAAAAACCCCATTAATTTCATACCATGAGGGGTTGTGTATGTTACAGTTTTCAAGATTTTTACATTTTGTATTGCCTTACCACACACAGCATATAAGACATCTTTTTCATGGACACAGTTTAACATAACAAATGATGGATGTTTTAGAAAAAATGCTTGGGTAATTTCAAGATAGCTGTCCTACTTTACATCATAGGATATTGATCTAAATCTGTTGGTTTTGGTTCATCCCAGTATTCACCAATGGGTTTAGTGAAAGCATCATTTCGTCTAAAGGCAGAATCTCCTGTCTTTACCTGAGTGACACCCTGCAGGTATGACATGTGAAATGTTATGTAGCGAAAATATATATAACAACAGAATATACTGCAGGAAAAAAAAGACAGGATGACAAAGAGAAAACATACTGGACAGTCTGACATGACGGTATGTAAACAACAGGATTGATAAGCAGTACTGGAGACAGACAGGTTGTGGGTAGACATGACCACCTATGCCACCAGGCATGGTATATGAAGAAGGATTATTTCATTGCACTTCCTTGGGGTGGTTCACATGACGTCATACAATTTTTGCCATTTTTTTTATACCCGTCACATTTCATCACAAAAACTCAGACACCCTCTACATAATGTCACAAGTCTATTCTATCCCCCACTCCCTTTTTTCTCCCTACTTTTTTTTTTTAATAATGAAAAAAAAATAACGTAATTGAAAGTACTTTAATTAACCAGTCATTATCAACATCACCTTTCAACTCCCTGAGGAGCATATGCTCTATACCAAGTCTTCTTGTCCTGTGCCATCAGCTCAAGGTCTTTCCATATCTTTGTTACCTTGCCATACCACTACAATCCATCTGCTTTAGACAAGCACCCATTTATGAGAGTGTCCGTTGTTAGAGTGCAGGTTTCTCACTGCAAAGGGGGCTGGAAACATTGTGGCATCACGCTACAGTCTACCCAGCTGTAAATGCATACCTGACTCTGCTATTGGGTTAGGAAAGGTAAAGGCAGCCATGAGAGGTTACCCTACCTTTTGAAGCTCAACCTATTATTGTGAAGTCTCTAACACTTCTCTCCCCTATGGTAGTATCTGCTATGAGACTACCTTTTTTTTTTAACCCACTATAAAAGTCTGATGCTTTCTGATTTTTTTTTTTTTTTTTGTTCTCCATGATCAGAGTCATACCATAGGACTGACTGACATTTGAATTGAAGATTCTGATTTTTTGGTGTTGGACTTGATTTCTTTTGATCTCCATATACTCATATTTCCCAATCTAATGAAAGCTCCTCGACTTCTGTATTCTTTTTTAAATATCATTGTCTGTTCCTTCAAATATTGCAGCCAAGTTATATGTATGATTCTTCGTTGTATGATTCTTCGTTGTATGATTCTTGTAGTTTCTTCATGTGCAATATTGTTATCATTTCCTGCATTTACTCTCATTATCTTTGTTGTCTCCCAGTGTCTTTCAGACCCACTTGCTGTGACCTCTGATCAAGTATTTGCATTTTGTCTTGCATCTGATTACAGTTGTGTACAGAAGAGCCAGTTTGTTGGTAAAATTTTTAACTTGTGCAGAGAAAATAATCTTTTAAGTAAAATAATGTTTTATTAATTCGGTTTTTACAAAATGTTCTGTGTCCCAGCACGAGACAGGCCTAACGCTTGCAGTACTCAAATAAAAGTATTTGCATTTTATCCCCCCCACCACACGTACCGTTAATTTAATAAGCTAACGTTTGAGTCTTTATCTCATCAGACTCGGCACGATGGTAATAACTTGTTACTGTTTTTTTTAAAATGTAATTTTACACACTGCAATTTATTTAGTCTATTTTTTATTATTTTTAAGGTGTGTATTACATTATTTAAAAAAGAAATATATAATTAAAGATAATTTAAACCATATAAAGCTTATAACAATTAACCAATATTTCAGCTGAGATCATAATATTAATATAAGTCGTCCATGAGGAAGTTGTTAGCTATTGTGGATAAAAGTTAACTATCGTGAGTAAATAAATATTGTGCATACAAGCAGGATCATCATTTATGAAAGAAGCAAGTGTGACATCACATCTTCCCAAACCCCTCTCTCCCTACCATCCATACATCACAAAATTTTGACCTCCCTCACTGTGTGACATCATATGTGGACGACCGCTAAAAGTTTAATAATGACAGCCTACAACTTATCATTCCTAATGCGTGCCAGTCATGACAAAAACAATGAAAGAGATCCTTCACATCCTAAGGCTATACACTTACATGTATTTTATCCTTGTGCTCAGACCAGAAGGTAACTGGTTGTTCATTCACATAATCATGATCCTGGAAAGAAAAAAATTGTTGTCTTTTAATATGATGGTTTATTAACCTTTTGAACCCGAGGTCCCGAAATTTCGGTCCGTGTGTAAATAATCCGTTCCCTGAGCGACCGCTTTTTCGGTCTGACACACCTAGCTTAGAAATACGGGGCCGGAATGGAAATGTGTGAAAAATAATGACGTCAGGAAGTACACGTCTTGTGGAATGTTACACTAAAATGGCGGCATCCACGAAGTGATAATATTTTGCAATTTTTTTATTCTTTTCATAATGAAAAGGCGTGATGAAAATCCAGGAAATAGCCGTTCTAAAAGGCTAACAACAGAACAAGCTGTTGAACTTGTGCTCAATGATTTGGAGGATGATGAATTAGATTTAGATGGTGATTATTCTGAAAGTGACATCGAAATTGAATCGAGTGACAGAACTTGTGAATCAGATTATGAGCAAGCTAGTTCTAACCCTGTTTCTGGCCCCTCAGGGGATCGGGCTATGGTACAGGGGCGTGGAAGGGGCATATCCCATGTAATGTATCAAGTAAATTTGACTGGCACAATAAGCAGGAATATTGGAGATGATCAGGTCAGTCAATTTGAGATAGAATAGTTAAAACTGACCATATGGTTGTGTCACAGTAACTAATTTTGCTTATGTGTCTTTGTTGTGCATTTTTTGCTCAGGAGCCCAG
Source organism: Oreohelix idahoensis (assembly GCA_024509875.1). Taxonomy (NCBI): domain Eukaryota; kingdom Metazoa; phylum Mollusca; class Gastropoda; order Stylommatophora; family Oreohelicidae; genus Oreohelix; species Oreohelix idahoensis. The sequence continues at coordinate 234,641 of JAMPIV010007558.1, forward strand.
GGGAATGGGGTTTTATGGGCTGGGTGGCCAGGGTTCAAAGGGTTAACTGACAAGCGGCAGAAGCATCAAAAAGATTTGCATCTCCTCTACAGCCCCTGCATTGGAAAATACATTATAACACTGAAGTGAGGAATTTTCACTGATATTGGGAGTCAAGATTGCCTTGCTGGAACAAGTGTGCTGTTTCCTGACCTACCCATGGTAGGGCAGGCTCCCTTGTGGTCACTGCTCTTTATTGTTTTCTAGACACTTGTTCACTGCAAGTTTTAAAGCCGTTATCATGTTAGACAAGCTGCTGTAGAAACCACCACTGCAAGAGCACATCAGATGCTTTAACATGGGCTTCCTACGAGAGAGCCAACTACAGTGGTAGTCTCATCCTTCTACAGGAGTGTAAGAGGAGAATCACCAACTACAGTGGTAGTCTCATTCTTCTACAGGAGTGTAAGAGGAGAATCAATCTTTAGTCTGGGACCCAAAGATGCAGCAATAGCTTGACTGCTTGCATCAGAGTCAGCGAACCAGAGCTGACTAAGACCGTACTCCACCTCCACGTGGTGGTCCTGGAAACAGTCTGCAGCAGTGCAGTCTGGCTGAGCGAGTACGAATCGCAATGGGAAGGCAAACCCGGTCCCTAAAAAATGCCGTGCTGAAGTCGGATGTGTCGACCGAAAGGTGCAGATATCACAGCTACGGCATAAACAGACACAACGCAACCACCGTCCTTTTCAGGGCGAACGAGGAAGAAGAAGAAGAATCTTTAGTCTATGCTATTGCCTACTTATGAATGTCTGTAAACGCTTGACGTTTTGTTGTTCTCCATCTTTCTAAGCAGTACAGTAAAACTGATCCTGGTGGCAACTAACAAATTTCTGTCTAGATAATTTAGAGGCCATATTTGCATAATTATTTATAAAACTTACAGTGTCATCTGCAGTGTATCAACAACGAAATCATCAAGTTAACTAACAAATATTTCAGTCCTTAACTTCCTGTCCTTGTTATTGTTAACTTTCTCATTGTTTATTTTTGTCATGTATATCTTTATGTTCAATTTGCCTGCTGCTGCAACGATTTAAGCTTCCATTTTCTCAAAACCTTCAAACTAAGACCAGATTGTTTCTCTCTGATCACTGGAAGGATTTGTCTTTGTTTCAAACATATTCACCAGATTTATTTCGGTCCATGGAATTCTTGAACATTCTTTTGTAAAACCACATATATGTGACTTTCAGTAAGTTTTAACTTAACCTTTAATGATTTGCTTCCATAGTGTAGTCATGCTTAATGAGTTGTCTTTTTTAATTCTGTTGATAACAATTTTTTTTTAGAGATTTTGTTTTTAACGTTCTGATTTTAATGTTCTGAATACACACTTTTGCTTGAGCTGCTCTGTCCAAATCTCAGAGATGTATGGTATTTTCTGTTATGTCATTCTGAAAATATATTTATGTTTACCTACCCTGTTAGTATATCATCCCACTGCTTTCATATTCCCTCTATATGTTTTTATAAAGTGGTGTTGCAGAATTTAATAAAGCATTTTTGAATTGATTTAATGTAAAATAGCTTATTTCCATGTTGTGCATTCAACACACAAATTTAGCCACACACACACTTAGAACTAACTATCACCATTATGAGTACCTGGGTAGCCTCTGGCTGTGTGCGAGGAAAATCTCTTGTGTAGTCCTGCATAAATGTTGAACACATGGGCTTTGCTCTCTCTTCTGCTTCTTGCCTCTTTTTTTCCTCCAGCATTTTTTCACTGAAAATATTTTCAGCATTTACGTAGAACATGTCCATTGCTAACACATTTTAAACCTTGCATGCCAATGTCTGCTCAGTTTTAATGGAACATCAAAATTAAACATTTACAAGTGACAACAAACTAAATTAAAACGACAGACTCTGCCAATCACAATAAAATCTCAAAAATTAGTCACTGCCCAAAAAACACTACTCACCTATTGCTTATATATACGAGGGACGGTCAAAAAGTAATGCCTCATAATTTTTAATTTCATTCAATAGGCAAGAAAACAGATAAAATTCACATTGAAATGTAGCCCCAAGTCTGAACTTCAAAAATTTATTTCTCAATGTAAAAAGGTAAAGGTAAAGGAACCCGTTACACGCCCATTGAGGCATATTGGGAATATGGTGTTAGGCCCATATTTTCTTGACCGTCGGCACACGAGGGGTGATGTGGTCGGCATCACGCCGGCCGCCTTAACCTTCCCAGAGTAGCTCTGGTACCCATTTGGGGCTGGGTCAACCCAGGAGCCGTTTGTGGCCTAAAAATTTTCCGCCTCATCTGGGGATCGAACCATAGACCACTGCACTAGGAAGCCAGTGCACTAACCACTATGCTACCGCGGCTATTTCTCAATGTAGTCTCCGTTATTTGTTACAGTTTTTGTCCATCTTCTCACAAGGGCATGTATCCCCGCACGGTAAAAATTTGTGTCCTTTTTCCTAAACCACTGGCGTACGGCGCGTTTAAGGGTCTCGGTGTCCTCAAAGTGATGTCCGTGAAGATCTTCTTTCAGTGGTCCAAACAGATGGAAGTCAGAAGGTGCAAGATCGGGACTGTAAGGGGGATGTGGTAATAGTGTCCAGCCAAATTCTGCAATCGCATCAATGGTGCATGTGGTGTGGCATTATCGTGCAACAGTAGTGCAGTTCTCTGATCTTTTAATGGGTAAAGTCACCAAAGGCGACCTCTAAGCTTCTTCAAAGTTTCAATGTAACAGTCTGCATTCACCGTGTTTTCCTGTTCCAAGAAGTCGAGAAGAATCACACCCTTCTCATCCCAAAACACGGAGGCCATAACTTTCCCTGCAGATGGTGAACTTTTGAACTTCTTTCTTGTCGGCGATGTTGTGTGATGCCATTCCATTGACTGCCTCTTGGATTCTGGTTAAAAAAAAATGAACCCAAGTCTCATCACCTTTCACAATATTCGATAAAAACTCTTCTCCTTCAGTTTCGTAACGGTGCAGGAGGTTGATGGCTATGGTTTTCCTTGTTTCTTTATGTCTGTCTGTCAACATTCTGGGTACCCACCGTGCACAAACTTTTGAATAACCCAGGTCTTTAATGATGTTCTGTACACTGCCTTTACTAATGGACAACATGGAAGAAAGTTCATCCAGTGTTACCCGACGGTCACCACGAATGATGCCATCAACTCGATGAATGTTGTGTGGAGTCACTGCAGTAGACGGACGGCCAGTCCGCTTTGCGTCAGCCATTGAGGATTGTCCTACTTAAGCTTCGTCACAACGATGTACCCAACGTCGGACAGTGCTAACATCCACTGCTGAATCTCCATAAACATTCTTCAAACGTTCGTGGATGCGAATTGGGGTCTCGCCTTCAGCATTGAGGAATTCTATGACATAACGTTGTTTTAACCGAACGTCTTTGGCAGCCATTTTAAAACTGTTACAGTGGTGCCACTTGTTACTGAAACAGATTGGTAATGCTATACAGTGCAGAAGAGTGTTTGAGGAATCCTGCTAAATTTACAAATTGCACACCGATGCAGTATTTACATACATAAAAAATAGGAGGCATTACTTTTTGACCTTCCCTCGTATATATTTGATCAGGTTTAGTGGGGTTAGGGTTAAATATTACACTTTCCACCATTCTTACCCCATTTAGCAAGTTTCTGCTTTTTACTAGCAACAGTTGGTTTTTAACCATTGGCGTAGATAAGGCCCCTACAAACTCTGAGATGCCAGATGAGCCCCTTGCCAACAGAGCTTCAGAATGTATTGAATACTACAATTTTGTCTGAGCTATTTCAGACCAAATTCTGTTTGCTGACAGAAGCATTCACTGTGACACAATTTGTATTTCCAAAATTTGAAATTTTTAAGTTGTTGTAATTTACACAAACTTCTTGTACCGTATATCATTCACATACTTTCAATCCTTGCGCTTTTTTTTTTTTTTTAGTGCACTGCATGTGTAGCAAATACTTCAGATTTCCCTCTTGGTTACAATATCATGTTATTAAACTTTATTTAAACACATTTTACATAATATCACCTTTCATTGAAACAGATCTATCTCTCTCTCCCCCTCACATATACACATGTGTGCTCGCACTTGCACGCACAACCACACATGCAGGTAATTTGTCACCATTTTGGGATCTACAGAAACAGGGACCATATCTTCAAAATGATCTTTCAAAGCCCCTTACAGTGGTGAAGAAAATATTACTTACTTACTTAGTCATTCCCCTTCTACCGTGAGGTGTAGAGGTTTGGAAGAGAGAGCGCCAGACCATTCTATCAGCTGTCTTCTTCCTGGCCTGGTTCCATTCTAGTCCTCGGTCCTTCAAAGATTGTCTAATGTTGTCCTCCCAGCGGACTCTGGGTCGTCCTGGAGGTCTGGATCCCTGGCTCTTTGTTTCCCATGCTTGTCGTGGTAGCCGATCTTCTCCCATTCTGCAGACATGGCCAAACCATCTTAGTTGGGACTGTTCTATTTGGGTCTGCAGCGGATGGGATTTTAGGCCTTGACGGATCGTCTGGTTGCGGACCATGTCTCTTCTTGTTACTTCAACCACTTTCCTCAGATACCTCATTTCTGAGGTTTGGATCTGGCTTTTGTGGGTTGTAGTCATTGCCCACGACTCGCATCCATATGTCAAGACTGGGACATAGGTGGAGCGGTATACAGCCATCTTCGTTTTCTTACCAACCTCTTTCTTGCTGAGGAATCCACAATTTATGGCCTGAAAAAGTCTCCCAGCCGCTGCTTTTCGAGTGGCTAACTCTTCTTTGATGCCTCCCTTTTGGTCTATAATAGCTCCGAGATATTTAAAGTGGTCGACCTGCTCCAGGACCTGTTCTCCCAACTTAATCTGATGTTTTCTTTCTTCTCGTGATATCACCATGGATTTTGTTTTAGAGCTGCTTATGACCATCCCTCTCTTCTCCAGCTCTTCCTTCCAAACTTGCAGGTTGGATTGGAGATGTGCCTCTGATTTAGCAATCAGGGCAACATCATCAGCAAATGCCAGCTCCGAAATATAGACCTGTCTCATCTTCCAGTACCCCACTGAATACTTTCTTGTTCTCTCCTTACATGCCTTGATGACATCGTCCATAAGGAGTATGAAGAGGTAAGGTGATAGGATATCACCTTGTCTTACACCAGTGGTGGTGAAGAAAATATAAAAATATAAACATCTGAGAGCAATCAATCCGTTTAAGACAGATATCTGAAATATCAAATTGTGAGAAAAATCTTGGGAGCATCTGGCGACCTACTACTCTTAAGGGTCCTACAGGCAGCGTGGTGCAACAAGACCATACCAAAGGATTGGGAGATTGCCATCATAACAAAAGGAAAAAAACTGAAGGTTTTTCATATTTCTCGCTATATCAGATATGTTTACAAGTAACTGACTTTATAGCAATGCGTTACAAATTTTTTATATAACAGAATATGCACATTACCTGACATCTTTTATAAATGCTTGTTCCATAAGCTCCTTGCGAATACCTGTAAATGGTGGATGGGATTCACTAATTAAGCAGACATGAAATGAACTACCGTAATAAAAATATTTTATGTAATATAATTTTTTCTTTCAAGCATGTTTGTACAAATATTACATTCATACAGTGACTTCACTTAGGTTAACGTTCTAAAGCAAAGTTTCTTAACCTTGGGGGTTGGGTTCATGAACTGATTCTAGGGCCGACCTCTAGTTTTAAAATTTAAATAGAATTAATACTTAGATTTTTGCATTTAAAGAATACATTCTTTTTATAGATTGTTTTTATATTTCAGTACGACTATATTTAAGCTTAATGATTTGTCTTTGTAATAACATGTATTATTTATGAGTAGCATTTTAAATTATACTTATATATATATTTTTAATAAGAAGAGGTCCCTAGCCTTTTATGGACTATCAAAGGGGTCCACGGCATTAAAAAAGTTAAGAACTCCTGTTCTAAAGTGAAATAGACAAGACTTACATTCATTCAGAACACACACAAAAATGTTATAATAAAACAGAATAAAATTTATGAAATTTAAAACAAAGAGATAGGAAAAGCTATCAGTTTTAAATCTTAAAACAATGAAGGAAGAAAATTTAAGCCAGCAGCAACAACAAATAGAAACCAAATTGGTAGGATGGTCAAATTTCTGCGATAGATTTGAAGATTACAGAATCTGAACTGTTCTGGTTACAACTTATCTTCTTTGCACTGGTTAAAATTTAGCTGCTGACCTCTGGTTAAAACTAAACTGCTCTGCTCTGTTTTGGTTAAAATCTCAATACTCTACTCTGGCAACGATCCTTACATATTTTTATGGTTAGAATTTCAGTACAAACTTTGCTCTAAATTACTTTGCTCTAGCTGCAATGTATATTCTCAGCATTAAAATTTATATTGCTTACTATGGTTGGAATTTAATTCTGTTCTCTGGTGAAGACATTATATTCTTTGCTTACTTACTTAGTCGTTCCCCTTCTACCGTGAGGTGTAGAGGTATATTCTTTGCTTTAGTTAGAATTTCTACAATTTTCATTTTAAAAATTAATATATTAACATAATTTTATTAGTGTTATATATGGACACTAACCATAGAACAAGAAAGAAAGATAACCACCTGTGGAATTAAATGTTTTAGGGAAAGCAACTATTAAACCATGAACATTTGTACTGAGAAACAGAAATCAGAGCATTGTTAGAACAGCATCTGTAGAAGAATAAATTTAGAAACAAATCATTGGTTTGGACACCTTGAGAGAATTAATCCCGCTTAACCAACTGTAATGGCATGCAACTTCCAAATAGAGGCATCTAGGAATGGAAGATGATTAAGAAAAGCTGGATTGATGGGATGAGAGACATCCTAGGTTGTTGATGTTGTTTAACTAGGGCTGCTGAACTTCTCGCTCTTTTTGCCACCAATACCAATTTGAAGCCTCCTTGGTATTATCTACACTGTAGATCTAGGCTTTTCTGCCATTCCGAAACATGTTGAGTTGAAGTGATGAGTTCCAGTTTCTCCAGCTTGACTGGCATTTAAAAGATCATCCCATCTGGTCTCAAGGTAGGAGGAAGAAGTGCATGGCCTACTGTGTGTTCGTCACATGCACGGGGGCTCTCCAACTATATCCCTGGAAGTGTGTGGATGATTTCAAGAGTCAATGAAGGAATTATTAGCCTCACAGACAGGTTCACTTCCACATATGTATATTATAGCATTGTGCATAGCTGATGGTCATATAAGGATGACTCCAGATATGCCTCCATGCATAGAGACATCCCATAAAAGCACAACCTGACAGCTAACACTGTGTGCCTTGAATCTAGAATTAATAATCATTCTATCTGTGATTTCCTTGTGCCAAAAGCTGTGGACAGAAGTGAAAATAATAAAATTTATATACAGGTTGTCCTTGACTTATGACGTAGTCAACTTACGATCACTCATACTTTAGGAAGTACTGTGCACTTATGTTTCATTACTTTTTACAGTACAGGACTGTACAGTACAGTAATTTTATGTTATAATTTGCACAATGTATTACTTCACTATAAATAAATAGTACAATTTGATGTTGAGAATACCCTGGACAGAAAAAAAGACCAACAGAGAAGTACTGCACTCACTAAACGTACAGGAACATTGGCTCCTAAATACCATCGCAATAAGGAAGCTGAAATTTTTCGGTCATATTGACAGTCTGGAAAAAACAGTGATGGAAGGCATGGTACTAGACGACGGTTGACCAGGACATAAGTCTGAACTTGTCTTTGGCTTAAATGCAGTACTTGCCCAGAATTGATGTTCAGAGCAGCTTTACAATATATAATAGACAATTTGTTTAAATATATAATCAAAACAGACATATATTTTAACATTCTGACATGCTACTTGTTAACATACCCTTACAGTTCATATAGTATGTAGTGATTCCGACTTATGACACTCAGACTTACGATAGTGCAGTCGGAACAGAACCCCATCATAAGTCAAAGACTACATGTACTTTACTCTGGTCTGAATTTTTGTACCAAGGATTATTGTGAAAAGTGCAGGTGGCTGTGCATGCCACACAAATTTACACTAACCAACATGTCTTGTTTTATCAACATTTGGAGGAGTGTATGTTGCACGAACAGTTGTAAGGCTTTCTGCCTTTGCTTGGTCATCAATAGCAAGAAGGCCCTTGTGTCCACTTCTTAAGAAGACTGCCCGTTCAGCCAAACTATACTCCCTGTCTTGTGGTGGATCACGGTCCATGTTAGCACGCTGTAAAGTAAAGCAGCACCTTAGTTTGGGTCCTCATTTCATTTATGGCCCTACAACATGGAAATACATTTTTATCCACTTTAAGTAACTAAGCATTGTGAAGAGATATATGCTATTTTACAAACCAATATAGATAAACACTGCTGATTTGTAAAGCCTGTTACAGCTGGCTCCTCAATATGGATAAACTCCTGTTGCTAACTGCTTTGCTACCAAGGAGCACTTAAAAAGAAATTACCCTTTTTGCCATTTAGCATAGTAAGGAGACACCTATTAATTAATCCTTTTTGTTACATTTGAAACAAAGGATTTAGTTCTATTTCAATTTCTGTTATTTGAGTGGTCCACTTTAACTATGTCCATCAAGTCAAGTTTTATTAACTCTGCTAATTCTTCTCCATGGGTCATGAGCCTCTTTGATCTCCTCACTCTTCTCTTCCCTTGTGATTTTCAATCAACAGCATGTCTGGCTATAGTGGTTGGTTGTTTCCTGAGAGTGTGTCCTATCTGTTTCTACTTTCTCTCTAGTTGTATTTGTCATTGTCTGGTTCTGTCCCACAGGTCTGTGTTATTACATCTGGCCACATGATATGGAGGATGTGATGAAGGCATCTGTCAGTGGAGGTCAGGAGTTTGAATGAGATGATCATGTGTCATGCCATGTTTCAGAGCCATAGAGTAGGATAACGTCTGTGAGCAGGGAGATACACCCCATTTTTATTTAGCAAATAAAATGTCTACCGCTGACTTTCAAGGTTTTCATCGCAAGTGGTCTCTGTGCTAAGGAATGATTCCCAGTCTCCCACTTGGCAAGGAGGATGTTGACTGCTATACTTCTAAGGAGCACAAATCTGTTTATAACTAATTTAAATAATAAAAACAATGTTCTGCCACAAATATTAACACTAATTAGGATCATCATTCCTTTTTGACATGTTAAAAATACAACTCACATTTATGTGTGCATGTTTTTTTTTTTTTTAATAACATTGAAACATTTTGATGTTGACTAAATGAGAATTTATAAATCATTCAAGACTGGTGCCAACATTTCTTAAAAGAACCATTCATTGTTATTGTGACACACAAAACCCTCTTGGCTGTGGTAGTTTCATACTGCATCACGTTCCAAACTAAAATGAAATAGGGAGATGCAGTACAATACAGCTTTCTGGATAACAACAAAGGGCCAATTTTTAACACAGTAAATTTCATATAACAGTTTTGTTCCTTAGATGTGTCCACACAGCAAAAGATTCCTGATGGAAGTTTGTCAACACCGTTCTAGTATATGTTGTATCCAGAAAGCATTTCATATCTGCACAGATGGTTGTCACTATAATTTTACTATAGAGATAACTCTAGAAGAGACTCCAACAAATAGTTCTGATGTTGTAGTGGTCTTGTAACTGACCTGGTTTCAGCAAACAGCTGTTACCCAAGTTTGTCAGATCATTTTCACTTGGTAGTAAAGTTGTTAAAATTGTGGATTGCGTCAAAAGAAAATCAATTATTGAGGCACTTCGTGAGTGTTAATAACTTGAACTCCAGATGATTCAAACACAGTTGAATCTCAGTATAGCTGTAGTAGTACATTCATGCTTAGCACATTTTACCACATAATGGATGATATTTGGGTGTCCCAGTCCCATCCCTTCTAACTGTTTGCACAGTTTCATTCAGATCTTGTTATGGCCCATGATTCATAGACACCCTGTAGATCCTACAAGGGTAGAGCTTACTATCAAAACTGAGTTTTGCAGAATCAGGTTTGTTTCTTAAAAAAGGGTGTTCTAAAAGGAAAAGGTATTATTTTGTGATTTAAACTGCCTTTATCTAAGCCAGTTGCCAGAATTTGTCATTGTGGTTTCATACGATTGGTGTAAAGTGTTTGGAGAGATGGTGAATCTATGAAGTTTTCATGATAAAGAAGCACGTAAGACAAATTATGAATGATGAACAGCTGAAAGTACAAGTAATACAAGAAATGAACTGTAGTCCTCATAGGAAGTAAGCGGACAGTGCACATATGTTGAACATTCCTGCCTCCCCACTAATTTTGATAGTGTCCGAATGGGAGATAACAGAAAGTGCATCCAAATAGGAGATAACAGAAAGCGCATCCAAATAGGACCTAAGACGCGTCAACAGTGAGGAATGCAGTTAGCGACCCATAGCTAGACTGCTTGCATCAGGGTCAGCCAACGAGAGCTGACCAAGACCCTACTCCACCTCCAAGTGGTGGTCCTGGAAACAAGCTGCATCACTGCAGTCTGGCTGAGTGAGTAGGGATCGAAGAGGGAAGACTAACCCGGTCCCAAAAATGCCGTGCTGAAGTCGGATGTGTTGGCCAAAAGGTGCAAATATCGCAGCTTTGCTGTAAATGGACACAACGCAACCAATGCCATTTTCAGGATGAACGAAGAAGAAGAAGAAGCATCGAAATGGGAGATAACAGAAAGTGCTTCAATTTGAACAACATCAGAGTTAAAGTAGTGTTACTGTAGTGGTTTCAGCCGGCACATCTTTCACACATACTAGAATAAGTTTAGATCAATCAAAGGCAGCGACGTCACAAAATACAAAACTGGGGCTAGATAATTTTAAGGCAATAAATGGTTGGACAGAATGGTTTAAGAAATGACATGATCTTGTATACCATGGTGAAAGGTGGAGAAGCTAGTGGGACTGTTGAGATGATAGATGCATGAAAGATAATTTACCAGCTGTACTCAAGGATTACTGCTCTGATGAATCAGGTTGCTTGTCTACTTTTCACCAGATAAATCACTGCCATTCAAAGATGAAAAATGTAACTGCAGTGGTATTAAACTGAGCAAGGAAAGCCTTGCACTTTTTTCTTCTAAAATTTAGACCAGAACAATAAGAAACAGTGTCCTTGATATATTTTTTTAATGATTTTAAATAAATGAGAAAAAAATCTGAAGTATATTTCTGTGCTTAATGCTAAGCAAAGCAACCAGGGTGCGTGTACAATTTACTGTGAGGCTCTTATTAATATAGGCTGTTGTACACCATGCTTTGCAGCATTACTGATTCACATAACTGTCACTGCAAAATTGTATTTCTCCTGAAGTCTCCTTCAAGTGCCATGCAGACTGAAATATGCAATCACGTATCACTACAACTTCCTCTCTATTCTTGTTTATCAATTCTTTTGTTAGCTTTTTTTTCATGCTATTACGTTCAAATGTCTAGTATCTTCTTTTTCATCCTTGTTCTCTTCTTTTTAAAATGAATTTGGCCTGTTGTCGCTGTGTATTCCAGCTTTCCACGTCTCAAAACAGGCTCAAAGAATATTGGTTCTCTTCCTTCTAATGTGTATAATAAGCTACCTTTCAGAACGTCTTCATTAGTCTTTCAGTTGTCCATTATTTTCTTAGCAACTTTCTGTAAAACCACAACAACTGTGTTGCTTTCAGGGATCTTCAATCTGTTTATAGACTGTGAATGTCCTTGAGAAGAATTCTACATTTTTTTATTGTTTTTGCAGGAAGGACTTTATTATGCCCATAGAAAGTTCTAAACAACATCCAGTTAAATTACAGTTTACTGTTTGGTTGGCCATCTTGTCACAAACTGAGTTAGGGTTAAGGTTGGTGGTAGTGTAGTAAATTATGAGTGCGACTAAACGTTTATTTGAAGAGAATATGGTAAGGGGTTTAGTCTTAAGATTTAATATATAGGTATAACCGCTAGCCTTAATCCTAATCCTGTTTGCACTAAGATGACAGACCGCACAGTACACTGTGATTCGACACAACAACCCACCGAGTTACAGATTACAAAATGTAATAACATACACTGAAGAAACTGACACAGTTTAGCATAAAGATGATATAACTTGCCAGCAACTATCATGGATCCTGCTAGGAAGAAAAAAGGAAAACCAGGGTTTGGTTGAAATAAAGAACACTGGGCAGTGTTCTTCTATATCATCCTAGTAAGTCACCAATGTTGTTAGAGGGTAGATGGGAAGAATAGTGAAACAAGGCCTGACATTTTGCCCGAATAAGTAACCGTGTCGCTTCGACACAATGGTAAAATACCCACTATTAACCGAAATCCAACCAAAATGAACGAAAAGTATCCTGTTCAACCTCTGATAGGTTACAATTATGACATAATGCCTCTAGTTTCTAATTTCATAATATATCTTGCTTATAACAATTTATGTTGTGTGCAAACACACCACACGGAGACACAGGACCTAATTTATCAACAGATGACACATAACTACACTCTGCACTTAAAAAATTTTTGTCAATGAAAATACAGACATAGACCTAATCCCAACCATCTCCCCCCTCCCCTTTTTTTGCACCAGTGCCGCCACCACCTCCCAAACCCTAAATGGCACCCTCCCTCCACCCTCGCACACAGTGCAATAAAAAATTATCCCATCAATATACCTTCACTTTTACATATATCATGTCGTACCTAACCGGGTTAATGCCTATATTTTATACATTATTTTGAAAGAAAAAAGAGCAAAACTGCAACAGATAGAAAATACATAGCGACAAAATACATAGAGAAACATTACCCATGCAACACCTGGACTCATGCATACACAGATGGATCAGCAACAAATGCAACAGAAAATGGAGGTGGGGGTGTCTTTCTGACCTTAAGCACTGGTGCAGAAAAAAGGCTGTCAGTGGCCACAGGACGATTCTCCAGCAACTTCAGAGCAGAGGCCTTGAAAACTGCAGCAGAGGTTATATTGACAGAAGAAAGCACAGAGAGACAAGTTGCTTTCTTTACTGATGCACAGTCAGTAATTGCAATGTTGAAAAGACAAAATAATACAGACCTGGATGATCTCAGAGTAGTGCTCCACAAACTTTGTCAACGATTCAAAAGTGTTGTGATCCAATGGATCCCATCTCATTGTAACATCACCGGCAATGAAGAGGCTGACAGAATGGCAAAAGAAGGTTCACATCTACCTCAGCCTGATGCAAGCATAACTTTTGAGGAGGCAAAGAGTTTTATCAGAATCAGATACAGAAACAAATGGAATGTAGAACATCCAGGGCACACATAGAATGATGCTTACTACCAGCTCCAGAAGAAGAGAACAAGTGGTAATCTTAAGACTCCGCACTGGCCACAACAGCTAAAGATAGGACCGAGTGTAACCATCTATTCAAAGTTGCCCCAAGCTCAACCGGCAAAAGATAGGAACTACGCCCGATCAGTGCAACAACAATTGATCAAAACTGTGGAACTGATAAAATGACTGCTGTAAACATCTGCTTCAAAGTTGCCCCTTATATGTGGTACAGCCCCAGAACCCTCCTTATCGCCTGCATATAGGGTGCAGTGTTACCTTTGACGCCGGTAACAGTTGCCCCTTATATGTGGTACAGAGAAAGTGCATATGGCCGACGCCAGCTCCTTTCGTGGAAAAGCTTTACGGGGATTCAAATAGCCTCAAACTTCTGCTGCTTTCTTTGAGAACATTCAAGTGGATGTCTGAGAGTGTACGAAGAAGATATACATTATTCATATATAATCATAGCCACGTGTCAAAAATAGACCAATATGGCAGCCTCTAGTTTGCCGTCCTTCCCATCGGCCCGTTACGGTTATGATATCAAAACTTAATCCCAACCCTTCTTACTGCGTCTCTGAATTCTTCTTTTAAGGACATATCGAACAAATGGGCCACTTTCTTCATTTCAACCCAGGGTTCAAACTGATGAGAGACTCTTGGATAGAAATGATGGATATACGAAGAGAAATTGGACACTAAAAATAAAAACTGATGATCACTGACTTGCACACCCATGAAGAGCCAAGGACATTTCACATACACATATTGGTAATTTCCTATCTTTCGTACCTTTTTGGTCCACAGTGAATATATGTAGTTAGGTGTTGTTTCATAGCAGTTAGGGTTAGTATTATGGTTAACACAAACCCTAACCCTAAGCGCTACGAAACAACACCTAACTATACCTATTCACTGCGGAGCAAAAAGGTACGAAAGATAGGAAATTACCCACATATTTATGTACTATAAGCACATACAATCTGAGTGCGCGAGCGCGCACACACACATCACTCATTTGACTATTCATCGTGGCAGCATTGTAGCATTTAAGACAAAATATGAATATCATTTACCTCCTCTACCCAATTTTCAAGCAGGCATCTTCCAGCCGAATTACCCACTCTGATTTCATTACGACCATCGCCTGTAGGTCTGGCGCCGATTCTAACATTTACAGCAGTCATTTCGATCTAACAGAGGAGTACAGGGAGCGTCTCTTTTCTTTTTCTATTGAATTTAATGTACCGGAAGTGTATGTTGCTATAGTAAACGAAGTTTCAGGCAACATATAAGTTATCTCCCATCAGAATCAATTATCATTCAATTCAATTCGCTTATTTCCAATTGGAAAAGACAACCAATCTTCTCTTCTTCTTCTCCTCCCCCCAGCGTTACAATTTGTCATTGCTAGTAGGAAGAAACAGCTACATGTCTTAGTGTAAATTAAAGGATTTCACATCAGGATATTTTGTCTTTAAAAAATATAGCTTATTCAAGATAACAATTTTGTTCCCCGATATATGAATATGGCATCAATTCGCCACTCTAATCAGTCAAAATGCAAGATATATGAACATGAGAAGACAGATAAACTTACCAAAGAAGGAGGAATGAAACTCCAAACAGAAGCCAGGGCTACAAGTGAAGAGGTAGAAGCAATAATCGGAAATAACTGTAGAGAAAAATGGCATAAGGAACACACAGACTCCGATACTGCAGACCCATACAATACATTACCAAGAAGACACCACCAAGTGATAATTTTCAAACTAAGAACCGGCCATTGCAGACTCAAATACCATCTGTACAACAAATACCATCTGTACAACAAATTGAACATCGGACACAGATATGTGCCCATGTGGGGAGGACAAACAAACAGTGTAACAACATGTACGAGGAGCAGGGTGGCCCCCTCCAACCCAGTTGACGGAGAAACTGTATGGTGACAAGAGAAGCCTTAGAGTTAGACGAACTTCCAGCTTTATAAGAGAGATTTGAGAGCAAACGACGAAAAAGTCCACATAGAGTAAATCAATAATGTCAAATTGTGTGAATGTGCGCGCATGTGTGCCCTTCCCTGTCCCAAAACGGCAGTCTCTCACACCTGCCATGTTGTTAATAAGGTGGAAGAGGAAGTGAAAAGCCGTGGCGTCTGGGATGACACCAAATTCACTATTCATTTGTCATCATCAATATGTATTACGTCGACAAGAACCTCAGTTTCCCGCCATACCCTCAACCATTTTTTAATATTAATTTTTGTTCTTATAAGCTGTTTTATAATTGTGTGTAGTTCTCTAGGTTTGTCGATTCTCAACATCTGTTTTACAGTTATGAACGAATTGTATGGCTGTAAATAATCGAATACTGGCATTCTCTGTTGTTCATACTTCTTACATTTTAGTAGAAAATGCTCCATATTATTTTCTTGCAGGCATTTTGCACAGTAAGGTTCTTTTTTATAAAGTCGGATCCCTATGAGCGAATATGTGTATTTATTTGAAAGTAGGTGTTTATCCCACATAATTTAGGTATAAAAGAATGGAGATAATATTGTTAGCTACATTGAGAACAACCTCCAGCATGAGAATGGAGGTATTGGCTGCCTCTGCAGCCTTAAGGTGACTGTCTGAAAACTTCATAATAATAATAATAGCCCCTTTAGTCATAACTGACTATGGGATGTGCCCCTGAGGTGACAGCTTTTTTTCTGATGTACATTTCGACGTTCTCTTCTCTCTTCTGCTTGCCGTGAGAGATTCTTTTCGCCCAATGTGAGGTGGCGCCGTAGAGATCATCGGCACTTGGTGCGATCGGCAGCTTCATTCTCCCCCCCCCCCCCCCCCCCACAAGTTGCTGGATTTAGAAACTTCATTAACAAGAGCAGTTATTGTATCCGACTGTCAGTCCATGCTTCGGAAGGTCCAAAATTGATGGTTTTGACACGAATGGAAAACCTCCACAATAGCCTCGAAACTTCAGGAACTGGTGTGGATTTACTGTCCTGATCATGCAGGGGTACGCGGAAATGAAAGAGCTGACAGACTAGCTTCAAGAGCATCCTTAGTGGATGCACTGGATATGGATAAGAGAGACATACCGAGGACAATTAATGAGCACTTGTTAAAGAATGACACTGCAATCGATGAATCATCAAGGCTAAGATTGGAGGAATTTGGCATCAAGCGTAAGACCAGCAGGACAGGTCTGAACAGTAAATTACTCTGGTAGAGAGGATGGACAGCACAATGAAGGCGTAGCCATTATCCTAATAAAGCAATAGGAAGGTCATTACTGGAATGGAAACCCATCAACACCAGACTGATAAGAACAAGACTGAGATGGAGATTCACCAACACCACAATTAAACAATGCTATGCGCCAACAAATGACAGCGATGAAGAGGCCAAGGACGAATTCTATCAACAGCTACAAAAGGAAATTGAAACCGCACCTAGATGCGATCTTATCATAGTAATGGAAGACCTCAATGCGAAAGTTGGAACACCCAATGCATATAATGAAAGAGTAATGGGGAAATGCGGCAGCGTAACAGCTATTAAGAATGGGGATAAACTTATAAGCTTCTGCAGCATTAACAACTTGGTCATTGGCTGAACACTTTTTTCACACAAAGAAATCCACAAATTAACATGAGAATCACCAAACGGCCGGGACATAAATGTGAAGGAATCATTGGGTCGATCTCTTCTCCTCTCCGGCAGTAGTTAGTTACATTCGTTGTGAGTACTGATTACGTGAAATATTCAGTGGTCGGCACATTTTCTTTCTCTGCTGTGAAGCAGATATTTGGTATTTGCAAATCATTGTACACTCCCTTCGGTGATAATTCGTCATGTTGCTTTAAGCTTCTCGGCTTTGCTAAGATTAGGCACAGGTAAAAATCCCAGATGGGCCGGTCAGTTGTGTTTACCTAAAGCGTGCCGGACGATAAATCATCCGCTTGCGAATAGGTTACAGACGCGCACTTGACAGTCGGAATGTTGTAATAAGCTTCCGGCAGAATTATTATGGAGATATTACATGAGATAACAGTAAGAAGTTATTTGTAATCACTGACGAGAATAGTACGGAAATTTCACTTCCATATTTGGAAGACATGACCTTTGCCTTAACGCACATAAATTCCCTAGTGGAAAAATGTTTAATTACCCCACCAAAACACACAGGTTTTGAAACGATTGGCCGGCATTCAAGATGTAGGAATAACCACATTTCTGATTGAGGCCTGGTCTAATAGTAAACAACACGTGCCAGCACCGAAAAAGGGGGGGGGGGGGGGATATAATCTGACACTTTAGTCAGTTTAGAGCACTGTGAAAATTCACCTCGCGCCAAGAAGACAACAAGACCTTGCCAGAGTTAAGAATAGCAGCAGATTTCTTTTACCAGGCCGGACTTGTCTGAACTTCTTGAGGACTTAAAAGCCCAGGAACACTCTAACATTATTAGCAAGGAAAACCGGAATCTGAGGAAACTGTAACACAAAGTCAAAGTGGGAACGTATTGCTAAAATAACAACAACCCAGACCACGTGTAAGAGGCATCGTCAAGCTGCCTTAAACTATTTCTCAGAGCCAGCAGTCTGTGAGCCTAAAGATTGGCGTAAGCTGTACATTTTAAATTCTATATTTTGCATTATTAACATTGTATCAGAGGATACCAGGATAGTGCCAGACAAGGGACTGGTCTTATAAGTAATACTCCCTTCTCTGAAAAGAGCAAGGGTGTATAGACATCAAAGTGGGGTCAAGCTATGTAAGTTCTCAGAGAAAATGATGATGATGTACTCTGAGTCCCTAACTGCTACCTCTTAAGATCCCAAATTTGGTAAATGATTAATGTGTTATTTTATATGTTTTGACTAATTGTCTAGGGTAATTATTTAATCTAATCTGTAGTTAATTTCAAAACAGAACTTTAACTTTAATAAAATTATTAAGCAAGACTGTATGAAATTTTTATGTACAATTTAATTGTCCTGAACCTCAATCTTTTTAGGTCAGGAATACTCAAAATCAAGAAAATGATATTTACAAATTAAAATAAATATATTGGAAACATCTGTCCATTTTGTAGAAAGTTCACTGGAATAACTACACACAGTTTCTGTTCAACTGATGGTTAACTTCTGCTAAAGTTAGATTGTAAGTTTCTTTATTACTTGGGAAGGTCTTCTCTATTCCTCATAAAAGGGTTGAAATCTAGTTTGATTTCTCTTGGGTGAATGAGTTTGATAAACTGACATTGGCCTTTATAAAGGACTTAGCTTATAATGTTGCTGCTGCTCATAAACACACATCAGGATCACCAACTTTGTGACTCCTGGCTGAGAAGATGGGGTCTGGCTTCAGATATATAAGGAACTCTCATCTCCCACACACTTCCTCTCAAGTAGATGCAGCCACGAGGAAATTTCGTGATATAACCCTCAGGTAAATAATTTCACACACACACAAGCTGAACTGGCCGTCAAAGGGATCTTAGAACTGCTCTCAGTTCAAAAGGCAAAGACTTGGTCTTTCACTGTCAGCTCGGCGCAGATTTTTGAATTGAATGGCCCAGACCTTACGACCTTGTTACTATTTATAGAAATACACCCGCCCAATCAGAAACGCAGTCAAAAAATATTTTTATACTAGTGACTGCTGCGAATCTGAGCGTGTCTGTATAATCTGACTAAATTTTAATATTTTATATTACAGCTATTATTGGACCGATTTTAATTATCCAAAGTGATAATTAAACGGCCAATTGCTCTCTATCGTTATATATAGTTTTCTCTTTGTTATTTCTATGCATTTCAATCTGGGTAATTTTTAAGTAATTAAATTTTCCTTACCCGGATATGAGAATATCACTAAAATCAATTTTACTAAGTCATAATTTTATTATTAGGGAATCTTTATACTTATGTGTTAAGCAATATCAGCGCTATAATTTGAGATATTTCCTTCTGTTTAACTATCTTTAGTTGTTAAGAAATAAAATATCTTCGTTTGGTCAAAAACACAAAATAGCCTCTATTGTCACGTCAACCAAAATTTTCTTATCACTACAAGAAAAGGAAACAATTTGATTGGTTGTTAAATTTGTACTATACTCTTAGATAATTTTTGTTTGGTTGTTAAATTTGTACTATCTTCTTCTTCTTCCGTCCTTAGCCAACGACCGGCAAAGCAGTCAGTGGCCATTACGCCTAGTGGCGTCTTAAGGGCAACAGCGAATAGATTTTCTTTGCCGCTGTTCCCATCACGCCTAATGGCGTCTTTAGGGCAACGACAAATCAATCCGTTTGTTGTTGTTTCCGTAATCAAAGTGACTGGCAAACGGGTGATCAGCCCGTTGGGAAATTTGTACTATACTCTTAGATAATTTTTGTTGGGCGGTAACTTTTGACTTGGTTCCTAGACAAATTCAAATACACTAGATAAATTTTGGCGGTACATATGACTGGGCTCTCAGACACATTTCAAATACTATAGTTATTTATAGATTTAAAAATACGATAGCGGGTTTATGAGCGGGGAAATTTGAGCGTGGTGTCATAAGATGTAAATTTTAAACATATTCAATCTATATTGTAAACATTTTCAAACATGGTAGATGTAAAGGGAAACATATTCAATTTATATTATTAACTTTTTCAACCAACGTAAAGGTAAATATAAATCCATTCAAACTAAACGTAATGAATGTTTTTTCCGCTCAATGGGATTAATATTAATTCTCAAGGAGGGTAAAAGTTCCGAGGTAGATGGGATGGTGAAATGAAAAGAGGGGGGGGGGGGGGCACATAAGTATGTGTCGGGAAACTCAGTACTCAGAGGGTATGTTTCTCTTCTTTTGTGACACTAGTTGGTGGTACCAGTTGAGGGTACTATCTCTGGAACAAGTGAGGGTATAAGTGGCCTGAAGTCGACGATAGACACCATCATCAGTCGGGTCTTAGAGACGCGGGACCAGCTTGGTAGTTACTCCCTGACACTTCTTGGAACAAACAACTTGTCCTTGTCACCTGTTTGTAACTGTGGCTGACGAAGGGTGAAACCAGAAACGTCCCGTGTTTCCTGTGTACCGTTAACTTGTAAAACTGATTTCAAACCATTTTATTTTTTTTTCTTTACATGTTTATATAAAATAACAAAACTATCAGCAGAAAAACGGAGTGCAAACAATATTACGTTAGTAAGAAAATCTCATCACCACAGCACAAAGGCAGGAAACAAGATGTGCAGAGCACTTCAGAGAAACACTGAATAAGGAACCACCAGAGACGCAGCTGAGTGTTCCTGTGGCTGAAAATGATCTAGACGTAAATACAAGCATTCCACGAAGAGAACAAACCATTACAGCTATTGCGGCCGGATTTTACAAAGGGGCGTAAAAAGTAATAAAGGGAAATAAAAACTACTAGACTAGACTGAGTAGTAGTCCCCCTTTTGTTTGTCGGTAAGAAAGGGCATTGGGTGCAAGACAATTTGTGAGCATAGGTGAGTTTGATTCAGGAAAAGTCAACCACGAATTGTACGGGTCACGTGACAGATAAGTAGACAGCACATCAAGTGTGCGTTGATTTTAGTTCGAGCCTGGCCTTGATGGTAGAAGGACCAGAGAGAGAGAGAGAGAGAGAGAGAGAGAGAGAGAGAGAGAGAGAGAGAGAGAGAACTCTGTTGAGGAGTTTTTTTTTTTTTTTTAAGTGTAGAATGCTTTGAGATGTGCTATTAAAGCCATTCTGTGGAAACAGAAACTCAGTCAACACGAAATGTCAGAACTCCAGATATGATTTGTTCGAGTGAAGAGTTTTCAGCGAACCAAGAATGTGTGTTATTTTTCAGTGGATGGAGAGATCCACAAAGATAAAGGTACGTGTCTCTCGCCCTAAAAACTTTAGACCTCGTTAGACCAGTTTCGGTTGAAATAGCAGTCTTGAAAATAAAGCAAGATTCCCAGGGTTGTCCGTAATTACAAAATGATACTTTCAAGCATCAACCAGAATGCATGAAATTACAGTGAAGTAGAAGAGATAGACAACAGAACAACGTAAAGTAATTCAGGCAAAATACAAGAGAGAGAGAAACATAAGAGACTGTATGTAGGATAACCAGTGTCAGAAGAATAGCCAGAGAGAAAGAAATGTACTGTTCCATACAGGAGAAACATGATGTCTACATCTATTTTTGTTCTTCAACGATTTCACAAAGTTGTACATACGTTATACTTCATTGGGAGGTACCCAAATAAAATATTGAAAAGACATTCGGTGTGAGACGTTGTGGTGAATTGGGATGTTATAAATATTTATAGGGGACTTAGTGTACTGACTGAGATCAGCTGTGAAGGTATCTATATCTAATAAGAGTAGTGTATTATAGATAACCTTACTTGCTGCCACATATATGTATATCTCAGTCAGAATTATTCTGGAATAGTGTGATGACTACGTTGTATGTCTAGGGTATGTGTATGATGAAGTGTAAGTCATAACAACAACAGACAGATAAACAATTTAATTTATTCCACCACACTTGACAACACTGTGACACTCACATACATATAACACTCTAAAGGATATCTTAAAGGAGTCACTGATAACTTTTCAAATAACAATATGTATTCATTGCTGTTATGAATGAATATGTGTCCTGATTCAAATACAAAGGGAACCAGGAATCACAATCAATTTTAATTACAAGTTATATGTACAGAATTTCTCAATATGAATATTGTAGTGACATATATTATTAAAGTATCCTATGTGTGTCAGTTGTGTAGTGGTAATATGAGGTAATACTGGTTTTGTTTTGTTCAAGCTCTGTTGGTATTTGTCATCATGACTTCAATAGTTTGTCTTTATGGGAGCTAGTATTGGAGATGTTCTCAGTTCCTGTTATTAAAACAATTTACTTCCCCTCTTAAGTTTATGTTACAATGTTATTTTAAGATGGGGGTACATAATTTTGAGCTCAGCTGGCCACATCAGCTTATCTTGCGTGATGGCGGCAGGAAAAGACTCCTCTGCTCGATTTCTCCCCTGTGCTCTGGAGACACCTCACTGATAGCTAAATGGACCAAGGAGTATGCTGTCCGACTCTGGATTCAGCAAAACTCTGACCAGGTGCTGCTCAATACCATCAAGACCACGGTCCCTGAAAACAAGAAGGATGTACCTTCTACTTCATAACTAATTTATACTCTCTTTTTACACTGAGCACAATACATCACAAACATTGAGTTCAGAGCGTTAGGCCAACTGTCAGCTTCATCTGAAATACTTTATACCAGTATTAACCTCCTTAATGGTTACCACGCCTCTGCACTTCCAGCATTATTTCTGTCTAATCAATAATCTAGGTGTCAGTGTACTGTTTGGCCATTCCATGCAGTTTTACTTTCCTCCGACACCTTCTGTTCAGGCTGGAGCATTATAGGCTTTATATCATGTTTGCTACTGAACTACACATATATACAGGCATAAATTAACAATTCACATTCAATTTTCATTAAAAGATACTGAATGTTTCAAGCTTACCACAATTCATGGAAACAAACACAGATACGTTGATTAGCAATGAATTCTGGCACAAAATACTGGCACAAATTCCCATCTGCTTATGTTCCAGGCTTTTATTTTAGCAAAAATGTGAGCTGGCTTCAACGCACTGTTGCTTTATCAAGCTTATTTGAACTAGTGGTCTCGAACTAACGCTCCTAAGTGAGTATATCAGCGAGTCTAGCCAATGGAGCCACGTTTCGACAAGGGTTTGAAAAATTTTAACTTCCTACGTCTCCCCTAACAACCAAGGATAGCATTTATAGCCCGACCAATCGTGTTTAGCCTTATATTTGTTGCGCTCCAATCAATTTGGAGTTTACATGGTAGGCTATTTCTGTACGTAAGGTTTTTTCAAACACGTTATAAAAAAAATTTTATGAGCAGAAATGATTTCATGCTGTCAGGCATCCCCAATATTTTATTTTGGTTATAACTTGTTAATTCCTAGACTATTTGCGTAACGTTTTACATATTCTTTGTCAGCAAACCCTAAGGAACCCAAAAATAAACAAATTTAAAAGAGCCAAGTGGCTGCGTTCAAAATATGCAATTTCTTCTACCTCCTGTTTCGAAGATGTGCTGTCTGGGTACTGTAATGTTTTCAAACGTAAACCCATCTATTGTCATCTTTCCTTATAAGCGTTTTTCAGGATTTAAAAACCTAACTCTGGGAAGGGTAGTGAATTTATCACTGTCCGTCTGAAAAAAAAATTAGTGCATGTGGCCTTACACGCGTGATAGTAGTAATTGTGTATCGCGCGACGCGTGTTTTGTGTTGCACGTGTTCGGCTTTATGCCTCTCCCTTTTCTCTATCCTTTAGTCCATCTGTCTTTAGTTACGCCGTGTATAAAATGGAATGAATGAAATATTAAAATTAGGTCATTGTTCAGCTTGGTATCTCAATGTTTTTCCAAGAAATACAGCACACGTTTCATTGAAGAACGCGGGTAATAATACAGTAGGCTTTTACTATCAACGTGAAAGCGTTACAATTTGCCGACGAAGTAGAAAAGAAGGGGGATTTCGAGTACTGCCATTGTGACAGCACTGTTCTTTACCATTCTTCTTCCTTTATTTATTATATGTATTTATTAGGCTTTATATTTACTTGGTAATTTATATATGTGGATTAGAATATTCCACGACATCTCCCCTCTTAAAACAGACATTATATGTCAGTCCTTTATTCTATATACACATAGAGAAATTTATTATTAGTTCTGGGGTTTACGGTGATTCTCATCACACGGATGGCGGCTTAAAAAATCCGCTCCCAAATTTGTTTTTCCAGATATATACTCAATGCTAAAATTATATGGAGCCAAAAGTAAAGACCATCGGAGTAACCTGGAGTTCTCATGCCTAGCCTGTGCTAGAAACGATAAAGGTTTGTGGTCTGTTTGCAACTTAAAGGCCTTCCCATACAGATAAATATTGAATTTCTTTATTGCCCATATTACTGCAAGACATTCTTTTTCGCTAGTTGAGTAATTGATTTCAGCTTTATTCAATTTTCTGCTAGCATATGCCACTGGGCTTAATTCCCCATCCAATGCATCTGATTTCTGTAGTAGAGTTGCACCTAACCCAATATTACTTTGCTTCCGTCCTTACTATGAATTCTTGACTTAAGTCAGGTAATTTCAAAATAGGTTTACTTGTGAGCTTTTCCTTCAATTCTTGGTAAGCCATTTCACATTGTGGGGTCCATGTAATGCGATCTGGATGTCCTTTACGTGTCAAATCAGTTAACGGTGCACATATGGAATTAAAGTTCCTGATATACTTCTGGTAGAAACCACATAATGAGACAAAAGATCTCACGTCCTTCTTGGTTTGTGGTCTCGGGGCTTTCTTTAGTTTCTCTAAGTTCTTTGGGTCAGGGGTCATGTTTCCCTGATAAACTGTGTGTCCCAAAAATTCCAATTCTTTACATCCAACGCAACATTTGGTTGGTCGGGCTGTTAAATTTGCTTCCCCAAGTCGATCAAACAGCATCTTCAGAGAGTCAATGTGTTCCTCAAATGTTTCTGTTGCTATAAGGATATCATCCATGAAATTTGCTATACATGGATTATTCAGAGGGTCCAATAACTTTCTCATCATTCTAGAGAAGACACTAGGCGCATTCTTCAATCCAAATGGCAATCTATTAAACTCATAGTGTCCTTCTGAGGTACTAAAGGCTAGGTATGGTCTAACCTCAGGCTTTACTGGAATCTGATAGTATCCTTTACTCAAATCCACTTTTGAGAAATATTTAGCTTTATTTAGTCTGGCAAACAGCTGATTTGTATCCGGCAATGGATCCACCTGTCCTTCTGTAATAGCATTCAGTCTCCTGTAATCTATACAGAGTCTATGTTCTCCAGAGGGCTTCCTTAAGAGTACCACACCGGAACTATACGAGGATTCACTGTGTGAAATAATTCCCTCCTTCAATAGATAGTCTATCTCTTCCTTCAAAGCTTTCTCCTTAGCAAACGGAATCGAATATGGTTTCATACAGACAGGTGTGGGGTCTATCAGTTTCATATCATATTCCAATAGGTTTGTATGCCCTGGTCGGTCTGTTAACACATCTGCATGATTATTTAGAACCTGTTGCACTCTCTCTTTCTGAGTTTTCGTTAAATGTGTACTGATTTTCACCTGTGCTGCTGTCTCACAGGGGTGTAATGGATATTCAAATGATGAAAGTGGTTCCTTTTTCATCTCCATGGCGATGGACAAGGTCAACAAGTGTGTCTCTTCCTGATGTTCTCTTTCCAAATATTTCTTCAGGAGATTCACATGATAGATTTTTTCTTTCCCCTTCTTATCTATCTTATAATTTGTTCTAGATACCTTCTCTAAAACTGTATATGGACCCTGCCATCCAATTTGTAACTTATTCTGACTCCCGGGCAAAAGAAGCAGTACTTTCTCTCCCACAGCCAAATTTCTGTCTTTCGCCTTCCTGTTATAATAGGCAGCATGTTTCTTCCTGGCTTGTTTCAAATTTTCATTGGCAAGTTTCCAGCCAGTTTTCAAACGAGTGGTCAGCTCATTCACATATTGGTATGAAGATGTAATGTTTTCCTCTGCCTTTTCATCAGTCCACGTTCTTAACAAAGCTACATATGGACCTTTAATTGTGTGGACCTATTTGTCCATGCACCGGTATGGTCTCTTCCACTCGAAGCTTTATAGTGATGATTTTTCCTCCCAGAATTATCATTCAAAAAACGACCGCTACCAATTTTTCTTTTGGGGCTTTCTCCCCACTTAAAATTCTTGATGAGAGATTTCCTCTCTACATCCTCTTCCTCCAGTTTGTTTAAGTCCGATTGAGGGATTTTCGGCTTATCCTGGGGTAAGACATCCTTTTGCACTCTCCGCATAGTGGCCATTGTAAAACAGTTAAGTGAAGCTTGTCCGTGAAAAGGGGCTTCCCATTCCATTTGGTCCACTTTATCAAATCTATTTTTCTTTTTATTATCAGGCCTAATTTTGCCCCGTGGCGTGTCCAGGTCCTGATCCATGTTCCCACTTGTGGGTGTTCCCTCATGTGCTATGCTACACCTTTCTACAAAATTCTCAATGTCCCATCTTGCTTTGGGCCAATAATAATTGTGAGCCACCTTTTGAATGAGGGTACCTATTTTCTCATGGTCCCCATCTGGTTTCACATGTAGGCTCCTTATTAATTCTGTCCTGTATCTTTTTGGAAGAACCAGCTGTCCGTGACCATGGGATCTAGTTCCGGCCTTCCTATACATCAACTTGTTTTTCATGTAAAAATCTCCCTTGCCTGGAGTTGTATGACAAGTTGACAATTTTCTGAAACAAGGCTTGAGTGTTTTATCCCCAGCCTGTGCCTTCCTCATCTCTTCTGGAGTGGTATCCAACATAATATCCTCCTCCTGTCTTGAGGTCGACCTGACCTGAAGGGTTGCCATATACACAGGTTTCCTTCTGCAACGGTCAGTGTCATGATTGTCCATCTGACAATTTTTACACCACCTTTTTCCTTGGTTGAAAGATTTTCTTTCATCATATTTCCTTTCATCGAATTGTGGGAATTTATTTTATTTTCATACCGTGGCCTATCAAATTGGTGCTTACCTTTGTTTTGATCCTTAGGATCAAATTTATTAAAGTTCTGTGGTGCCCTAAAGTTATCCACTTGTTTCTTTTTATTACCTGTTACCTCTGCTTGAGCTGCTTGATACCTTTCAGCAACATTTAGCAACTCACCCAGCCTCTCTGCACCTTGTTCCATGAGAAACTTTCTCAGGTCTGGAGCCATGGACTCTCTTAATTGCTCTATAAGGACCATTTCCTTAAGATCTTGGGTTTTCCCCAGAGAAGTCCATTTCTCCAAGTATGTCTCTATTCGTGCAGAGAACTGGTGATAGGTTTCACCTGACAGTAGTTTAGCATTCCTAAATTTTTTCCTATAGAATTCTGCATTCTTTTCATACCTTAACAAAAGAGCCTGCTTTAGCATGTCATAATTTTCCTGATCACCTCTGCTCATTTTAGCAAAAACTTCATAAGCTGCCCCACGAAGTCCTTGAGATAACTTTAAGCTCCACCTTTCTCTCTCTAACCCATACGTGGTAGCTAATAGTTCATACCTATTTAGGTAGCTCTCTATATCATCGTCTTTCTCAACAAAATGATCTAAATGAAAATTCATAGCTGAGGTTGAGGCTCCCTGGCTAGCAGTAGCATCAGAGGCAAAGGGACTGGCACCATTTTCAGGAGTATGGCCCTGAAACTCAAACTCCCTTAGTCGTAACTCATGTTCCCTTTGTAATCTCTTCTCCTCCTTTTCTGCTTCCCTTTCTGCAGCTAATTTTTTCTCTTCCCTTTCTGCAGCTAATTTCTTCTCTTCCCTTTCTGCAGCTAATTTCTTCTCTTCCCTTTCTGCAGCTAATTTCTTCTCTTCCCTTTCTGCAGCTAATTTCTTCTCTTCCCTTTCTGCAGCCAATCTTTTGTCTTCTCTTTCTGCCTCCAATTTCTTAGCCTCAGCCTCAATCTGCAACCTCTTAGTCTCAGCCTCAGCCTCAAATTGTAACTTCTTAATTTCCCTTTCAGCCTCTAACTTTCTTTCGGCTTCAAACCTTCTTTCTTCGCGTTCAATAAATTTGTCACATTCCGTAGTAACATAGGCAACCATAACTTGCCCATCTAATCCTAACTCTTTTGCAGTCTGAACAGCAGCAGATCGAAACTTGGCCAGGTCCGCCATTGTCTATCAGGTAAATTTATACAATGTCTAACCAACAATTTAATCTCTAAATATATCTAATGGACAACACAGGCACCGTGAGCTCAACCTTATTTAATTCCACCCAAGGATACCTTTTAATTCTTATATTCCCTGAAGTGAATTACCCCTAATATTTATAATAGGGAAAGATTCAAAATCCCAAGAGCGAGCCCCCAATATATGTGGTGAAGTGGGATGTTATAAATATTTATAGGGGACTTAGTGTACTGACTGAGATCAGCTGTGAAGGTATCTATATCTAATAAGAGTAGTGTATTATAGATAACCTTACTTGCTGCCACATATATATGTATATCTCAGTCAGAATTATTCTGGAATAGTGTGATGACTACGTTGTATGTCTAGGGTATGTGTATGATGAAGTGTAAGTCATAACAACAACAGACAGATAAACAATTTAATTTATTCCACCACACTTGACAACACTGTGACACTCACATACATATAACACTCTAAAGGATATCTTAAAGGAGTCACTGATAACTTTTCAAATAACAATATGTATTCATTGCTGTTATGAATGAATATGTGTCCTGATTCAAATACAAAGGGAACCAGGAATCACAATCAATTTTAATTACAAGTTATATGTACAGAATTTCTCAATATGAATATTGTAGTGACATATATTATTAAAGTATCCTATGTGTGTCAGTTGTGTAGTGGTAATATGAGGTAATACTGGTTTTGTTTTGTTCAAGCTCTGTTGGTATTTGTCATCATGACTTCAATAGTTTGTCTTTATGGGAGCTAGTATTGGAGATGTTCTCAGTTCCTGTTATTAAAACAATTTACTTCCCCTCTTAAGTTTATGTTACAATGTTATTTTAAGATGGGGGTACATAATTTTGAGCTCAGCTGGCCACATCAGCTTATCTTGCGTGATGGCGGCAGGAAAAGACTCCTCTGCTCGATTTCTCCCCTGTGCTCTGGAGACACCTCACTGATAGCTAAATGGACCAAGGAGTATGCTGTCCGACTCTGGATTCAGCAAAACTCTGACCAGGTGCTGCTCAATACCATCAAGACCACGGTCCCTGAAAACAAGAAGGATGTACCTTCTACTTCATAACTAATTTATACTCTCTTTTTACACTGAGCACAATACATCACAAACATTGAGTTCAGAGCGTTAGGCCAACTGTCAGCTTCATCTGAAATACTTTATACCAGTATTAACCTCCTTAATGGTTACCACGCCTCTGCACTTCCAGCATTATTTCTGTCTAATCAATAATCTAGGTGTCAGTGTACTGTTTGGCCATTCCATGCAGTTTTACTTTCCTCCGACACCTTCTGTTCAGGCTGGAGCATTATAGGCTTTATATCATGTTTGCTACTGAACTACACATATATACAGGCATAAATTAACAATTCACATTCAATTTTCATTAAAAGATACTGAATGTTTCAAGCTTACCACAATTCATGGAAACAAACACAGATACGTTGATTAGCAATGAATTCTGGCACAAAATACTGGCACAAATTCCCATCTGCTTATGTTCCAGGCTTTTATTTTAGCAAAAATGTGAGCTGGCTTCAACGCACTGTTGCTTTATCAAGCTTATTTGAACTAGTGGTCTCGAACTAACGCTCCTAAGTGAGTATATCAGCGAGTCTAGCCAATGGAGCCACGTTTCGACAAGGGTTTGAAAAATTTTAACTTCCTACGTCTCCCCTAACAACCAAGGATAGCATTTATAGCCCGACCAATCGTGTTTAGCCTTATATTTGTTGCGCTCCAATCAATTTGGAGTTTACATGGTAGGCTATTTCTGTACGTAAGGTTTTTTCAAACACGTTATAAAAAAAATTTTATGAGCAGAAATGATTTCATGCTGTCAGGCATCCCCAATATTTTATTTTGGTTATAACTTGTTAATTCCTAGACTATTTGCGTAACGTTTTACATATTCTTTGTCAGCAAACCCTAAGGAACCCAAATAAACAAATTTAAAAGAGCCAAGTGGCTGCGTTCAAAATATGCAATTTCTTCTACCTCCTGTTTCGAAGATGTGCTGTCTGGGTACTGTAATGTTTTCAAACGTAAACCCATCTATTGTCATCTTTCCTTATAAGCGTTTCTCAGGATTTAAAAACCTAACTCTGGGAAGGGTAGTGAATTTATCACTGTCCGTCTGAAAAAAAAATTAGTGCATGTGGCCTTACACGCGTGATAGTAGTAATTGTGTATCGCGCGACGCGTGTTTTGTGTTGCACGTGTTCGGCTTTATGCCTCTCCCTTTCTCTTTATCCTTTAGTCCATCTGTTCGTTCGTTCCGCCGTGTATAAAATGGAATGAATGAAATATTTAAATTAGGTCATTGATCCGCTGGGTATCTCAATGTTTTTCCAAGAAATACAGCACACGTTTCATTGAAGAACGCGGGTAATAAATAATACAGTAGGCTTTTACTATCAACGTGAAAGCGTTACAATTTGCCGACGAAGTAGAAAAGAAGGGGGATTTCGAGTACTGCCATTGTGACAGCACTGTTCTTTACCATTCTTCTTCCTTTATTTATTATATGTATTTATTAGGCTTTATATTTACTTGGTAATTTATATATGTGGATTAGAATATTCCACGACAGACGTATGTCCTTGACTTATCGTGTTGGTGAAGTCTTAAGACGTGTGATGCCAGTGTATAGACTTAAGGATTGAAAGGCGAACCTATCTATACGATCACATGGTGGCTCAGACCACCATCTGTCGACCCCAACGGTCACATTATCAAAGGATTAAACATTGGAAAAGCTCCTGGTCAATTTAAATGCTGAGTTATTTTTCTTCTTCTTCCTCGTTCGTCCTGAAAAGGACGTTGGTTGCGTTGTCTGTTTACGCCGTAGCTGTGATATCTGCACCTTTCGGTCGACACATCCGACTTCAGCACGGCAGTTTTTGGGACCGGGTTTGCCTTCCCTCTGCGATCCCTACTCGCTCAGCCAGACTGCAGTGATGCAGACTGTTTCCAGGACCACCACGTGGAGGTGGAGTAGGGTCTTAGTCAGCTCTGGTTCGCTGACTCTGATGCAAGCAGTCAAGCTATGGGTCGCTGACTGCATTCTCTATTGCTGCATCTTTGGGTCCCCGCTGAGTTATTTAAGACAGACCTTGAACTAGCAGTAGAACTATTAAAATCACTATTTGCACAAGTCTGGAAAGCAGAGACAACATCAACGGAGCGGAATAAAAGAATAATTGTCAAATTGCCCAAAAAGGACGACTTTGCAGACTGCAACAACTGGAGAGGAATTACTCTCCTGTCAGTTCACAATAAAATATTAGGCAGGATAATTATCCAGAGAATTTCAAAAGCAGTTGACCATAAACTGAAGAAAGAACAGAAAATGTGCAGATCATATATTCATCCTCAGGAACATTATAGAGCAGTGCTCGGAATGGCAGAGTTAGCTATATATTAACTTTGTTGATTTTGAAAAAGCTTTTGACAGCATACACAGGGACAGCAAATGGGAAATGCTGAGGGCTTACAGAATTCCCAGCTACAGTTTCCATCATAAAAAGCCTCAATGCTAACTTTACATGCAGTGTTGGGTTGAGCCACCTAACTTTTGAGGAGTATGACAGGGATGCCCCTTATCAACGACTTTAATTTTGATAGTCATAGACTTGGAGTTGCACTGAGACGTTGGGTTCCAAATTTTGGCCCTAGGGTGGAGCCACCATCCCCCCCCCTAACTTCTTCTTGATTGTAGGCACGCCCATTATTTATCTTTTTTTCTAGTTTTCGGTCGCTGCTAGCATGTCACTTTGATCTGACAAGTTAAGTCCCCTTTGCTCCCGCGAAAGTGGTCAGCGGAGATGAAAGGTCCTTTAATGCTGATAAGAGTGTCCTTATGACGCGTCCGCAACGCTCCTCGCTGGGCGGCAAAATTTTCCCCCGTGGTTTTTTATTCCAGGGAAAGTCTGGTAAGCTCGTAGCTTTAGAACGGTCACTCTGTTACGCAAACACTCTTGTAGTTTGCGGCATTGGCAGGAAAGTCCCTGGAATTGTTACGCTGTTTCTTCGGGCTCTGTCCAGGTGTTCGGACATCTGTGGCCGATTTCTTATATATAATGAGTCATCTTCTGTCTCTAACTGCTTTTAGTCCCTGGAACTTCTGTCGTGAGGTGATAGAGATCTTTGTGCAGTTTGCAGTCAAACAGAGGCCAAAGGTCATTTTATGGAAACAATGTAAATAATACAACAGAAGTTCTCAACAGAATAACGTTCGACGTTCTAGAAATCCTGAACGTTCCAATGCAGTTGTGCATCAAAGCGACAATAATACAGTCCAAAATACCAATGTTGTTTCTCATGCAAATGCATGGGGTGTGGACTTATCCAATAGTACTTATTGTTCTGAATGTAATTCTTTGTTTCAGCTACAGGGAGTTCCTAGGCTCAGGTGTGGACACCCTTTGCCAGTGATGTCTTCTTATAATGGGACAGGATCAGTGGTATTCGATAAGGGTTTTGTAAACAACCAACTTTGTTTCAGTGCTCAGGGACACTGGATCCGCCACTGTGGGGGTTCGAAGATCACTAGTAGACCCTGCTGATTACACAGGCGAATAAGTCCAGTGCATTACATTCGGGGGCACAGTTGAATATTATCCAACTGCAGAAGTATTTTTGGATACCCCTTATTTTACAGGCAGGACTCTTGTATGTCTGTTGTCAAAACCAGTCGCTGGGATAATTTTAGGGAATATCCCTGGGTTTCATGAATGCACTAATGATGATATTTTGAGATGGGAACAACATGTATATACTGCCAGGGTTGATACTACCAGAGCGCAGGCTCTTAGGCATGTGCATGCACGGTCACATGATCGGACTCAGAGTGACACAGTTTTGAGTGATGGTGATAATACAACATTTCTTCCTCCCATCATTGAGGAGTCTCTTGTTGATTTCCAAACTATTGAGAAATCATCAGAGGTCTATTTTGATTCGAGTGCATCACTGGGTGCTGCTGATATGGGACCAACCACATTCATCATGGATGATGTGATACCTCGCATTGTTGATGACAATGTTGCTGATATGGGACCAACCACATCCATCATTGATGATGTAATACCTGGCATTGTTGATGTCGAGGTTAATCGGATGTCAAGTTTAGTTTGGTCGAATACTCTTCAGTCAAAACTGTATATTTGGCTGTTTGTTTTTCTTTTTTTCCATTGTCTTTTTACTATATGATTCTTCCTTTTCATGTAGGAACTTCATGGATATTAATATTACTTCAGCTTTTTTCTTTCAGATGCTGACACACCATGATTTCATGTGATATGTACTAGTCACTACATTGGGTAGTGTTGCGGTTTTAACAATATTATTTCTTTCTTCAGGTGCTACAGGTCGTGATACACCATTTACAGAACATTGTAACTTCATACTTGTTCCTATACAGGGACGTGAATGTTTTCTTCCCACTACTCATGTGCCGGATTCCTTGTTTCCCATTGGTACTTTTGATGAGGCTAATAATGTTGTACATTTTAATGGTCATTGTTATGTAGAAAATCCCATCCGCTGCAGACCCAAATAGAACAGTCCCAACTAAGATGGTTTGGCCATGTCTGCAGAATGGGAGAAGATCGGCTACCACGACAAGCATGGGAAACAAAGAGCCAGGGATCCAGACCTCCAGGACGACCCAGAGTCCGCTGGGAGGACAACATTAGACAATCTTTGAAGGACCGAGGACTAGAATGGAACCAGGCCAGGAAGAAGACAGCTGATAGAATGGTCTGGCGCTCTCTCTTCCAAACCTCTACACCTCACGGTAGAAGGGGAACGACTAAGTAAGTAAGTAAGTTATGTAGAATGTAAACATATTGAGACTATACTTTGACTATTTAAATGCTATTTTCTATGCTGAACCTCTATTTGATAGACTATCTACTGCTACTTTTTTCAGTAAATTTGATTTGTCTAAAGGTTATTGGCAAGTCCCCTTGTCGGACAGAGCAAAACCTTATGCTGCTTTCGCTACACCTTTGGGATTGTTCCAATTTAATGTTATGTCTTTTGGTCTCGTTAACGCTCCTGCGACTTTTGTTCGTATGATGCGAAAAATTTTCTCTAATCGTGATGACATAATTACCTATATTGATGATATTTGCTTTTTCCATCAGTCTTGAGAAGAACATGTTCTTGGAATTCAGTCTTTGTTGACTACTCTTCGTCTCCATCATCTTACTGCGAGACCTTCGAAAACTAAAATAGGATTCACTGAAATTTCTTTTCTTGGTCATAAAGTAGGAGGCGGCTTTCTTAAGCCTGAGGATTCCACTATCTCCAGGATCTTGAATCTATAAATTCCTAAGACAAAAAAAAAACAGGTTCGCAGTCTTTTTGGTCTTGTAGGATTCTATAGGAAATTCTTACCTAACGTTTCAGAAATTACTTTAGTTCTGTCTTCGTTATTAAGAAAGAACTCTCCAAATGAGATTGTTTGGTCACATTCATGTGATGTATCATTAAATTTAATTAAGGCATATTTTTCAAAATCACCAATTTTAAGATTGCCTGATACTCGATTTCCTTTTTTCCTTAGAGTCGACGCCTCTGGGTCGGGAATCGGAGGTACACTTATGCAGGAGGTCGATGATTGTCTACATCCAATTCTGTATGTCAGTTGTAAATTGACACCCACTGAGAAAAAATGCCCCATCGTAGAGCGAGAGTTGCTCGCTGTGCTATATTGTTTTTCTAAACTACAACGCTACCTCATTGGTGCAAAATTTGTCTTGGAGACAGATCAGAAGGCCTTGTCCTATCTGAAAACGGCAAAATTTCGTAATGAGAAAGCTGCCAGATCATCCCATGCGCTCCAACCCTACGAATATGACATTCGTGCCATAAAGGGCAGTCAAAACTTGGTCGCGGATGTGTTATCATGTTGTGTAAAAGACTCACTGTCAGCTAACAACACGGCAAATGCAAATACCTTGTGAGGTTGCAGCAAACCTATTAACTGATTTCTTCACGTGTTGACCAATGGAACATTGCACTATATATGAATGTATTTTGCTGACAATGCTGATGCTGACCGGAATTTTCAGATTTATGGCTGATGTGCAAAGATAAAATATACCAAGACTCTGTGATGAATACCAACGCTGAGAACTATCGTAATTTTTTTTTCATCGGAAATTGAAGGAAATCGCTCAATGACTCTTTTGACGGTACTTACAGGTTTTGATCGGTTCACTAGACACCTGATGATGATAAATGCTCATATCACCAATTTCAAGTTGTACCTCATTTTACTCAGCGCATTACATGGATGTCTTGGTCCTTCTTACCCCTGTCTATGTAAAAAAAAATGAAGTTACGGAAACAACAACGAATAAACAAACTTTGCTGCGGTACGGACATCCGGAGTCTGAGGCTCGTATGACTGTCAGTGGTGAAAGCCAAAAGGAAGCCACGAACATGAGAACGGACGTCCTGACCGCAAAACATGATACAAGAATAGGATTTTGGAATGTCAGGACAATGAATGAGACGGGTAAACTAAAACAGGTCACGGCAGAAATGAGAAACTATAGGTTACACATTCTAAGGATAAGCGAGAGCAGATGGACAGGGGCAGGAAAAGTTAAAACAGCAACAGGAGAAACAGTACTTTACTCTGGAAGAGAGGATGGACAGCACAATGAAGGTGTAGCCATTATTCTACAGAAAGGAATAGAAAGGACATTACTGGAATGGAAACCCATCAACAACAGACTGATAAGATTAAGGTTGAGAGGTAGATTCACCAATACTACAATAATACAATGCTACGCACCAACGAATGACAGCGATGAAGAGATCAAGGATGAATTCTATCAACAACTGCAGAAAGAAATGGAAGACACACCTAGATATGATCTTATTATAGTAATGGGAGACCTCAATGCGAAAGTTGGTACACATAATACATATAATGAAAGAGTAATGGGGAAATGTGGCAGCGGAACAGCAAACGAAAATGGGGATAAATTAATAAGTTTCTGTAGTATTAACAACCTGATCATTGGAGGAACACTTTTCCCACATAAAGAAATCCACAAATTAACATGGGAATCACCAAATGGTCGGTACAGAAACCAGATAGACCACATCATTATTAACGGTAGATGGAGACATGCATTACAAGATGTGAAGGTAAGAAGAGGTGCAGATGTGGGAAGTGATCACCATTTAGTAGTAGCAAAACTGAAAGTGAAACTAAGAAGGGCTGGATCAACTGTAACTGCACAGAAAAGGTTTGACATCAGCAAATTGAAGGACCCCCTTACCAGAAAAGTTTTTGCGGCTGTCATAAAGAAACGATATCAATTTGCCAAAAGTCAGGAAAAGACATTGACTGATTATGTAGACCAGAAATTCAACACCATTTCAACAATATATAAGAAAGCAGCAAATCATGCTTGGGATTCCAGGAAAGGAAGAAGCAAGACTGGATAACACCAGAAACATTAAACACCATAACACTGAGAAACGAAATGAAAAGAAAGAAAACAGAAGCGAAGTCCCCCAGGTTAAAGCAACTATATAGCGAACAGTATAGTCAGCTGGACAAGGAAGTTAAACGCCAAACCCGAGCCAACAAAAGGAATTTCCTAGACGATCTTGCAAGACACGCAGAAGAGGCAACACTGAGAAATGAACAAAGCACAGTATACAAAATAACTAAATTCATCAGCGGAAAACAAGGTGCAAACAATATTACATTAGTAAGAGATAAGCAAGGAAATCTCACCACGACAGCAGAGGGACAGGAAACAAGATGTGCAGAGCACTTCAGAGAAACTCTGAACAAGGAACCACCAGAGACACAATTGAATGTTCCTGAGGTTGAAAACGATCTAGATGTAAATACAGACATTCCACGAAAAGAAGAAATCATCACAGCAATCAAAGGGTTAAAGAACGGAAAAGCTCCTGGCCATGATAACTTAAATGCAGAGCTATTTAAGACAGACCCTGAGCTAGCAGCAGAACTATTAGAACCACTATTTGCACAAGTCTGGAAAACGGGGACAACACCATCAGAGTGGAACAAAGGAATAATTGTCAAATTGCACAAGAAGGGAGATCTTGCAGACTGCAATAATTGGAGAGGAATCACTCTTCTCTCAGTTCCCAGCAAAATGCTAGGCAGGATAATTATACAGAGAATTTCAAAAGCAGTAGACCACAAACTGAGGAAAGAACAAGCAGGATTTAGAAAGAACAGAAGATGTGTAGATCATATATTCACTCTCAGGAACATTATAGAGCAGTGCTCAGAATGGCAAAGACAGCTGTACATCAATTTCGTTGATTTTGAAAAGGCTTTTGACAGCATACATAGGGACAGTTTATGCAAAATACTGAGGGCTTATGGAATTCCAAGCTGCATAGTGTCAATCATAAAAAGCCTCTATGCAAACTTTACGTGTAGTGTTGGGCAGAGCAACCTAACCTTTGAGGTGAAGACAGGAGTACAACAGGGATGCCCCCTATCAACCACTCTATTTTTAAGTCATAGACTGGGTGATGCGCTAGACAACAGAGGGCAGTCCAAGAGGAATAAGATGGATTACATTTTCTACATTGGAAGATCTGGAATATGCAGATGACATTGTACTACTAGCACATTCACATCAACACATCCAGGAAAAAACGGATAGACTTAATAAGTTTAGCCAGCAGGTGGGATTGAACATCAATTTAAAGAAGTCAGAGGTCATGACGCTCAATGTGAGCAGCCCTGAGCCCATATCAGTAAGGAATCAGCAACTGGTACAGACAGACACCTTCACATACCTAGGATGCATTGTAACACCAGACGGCGGGGCAGGCAAAGACATCAACATCAGAATGAATAAGGCAAGAACAGCCTTTTTTTAGCCTAACAACATCTGGAAGTCCTCACAATACAGCACAAGCACAAAATTAAGATTATATCAGAGCTGTGTGCTTTCTGTGCTTCTCTATGGTGCGGAATGCTGGAGAGTTACAGAGAAGGAAATGTCGAAATTGTCCTCTTTTCACACAACATGCCTAAAAAAAATTCACCGAATCTTTTGGCCGAATACCATCACCAACCAAGATCTGCTTACTCGGAGCAAGCAAGAGGACATGCACACCATCATAGCTGGCAGACGCTGGAGCTGGGTTAGTCATGTCCTCAGAAGAGACCCCGATGCCATCACAAGAACAGCTATGCTTTGGACCCCTGAAGGAAAACGAAAGAGAGGCCGACCAAAAACAACCTGGCGGAGGATTGTGGAGGCTGACATGCAAAGAATGAACCAGAGTTGGGGCACCGTACGAAGGATGGCCACCGACCGAGCAAAGTGGAATCATTTTGTTGTTGCCCTACAAGACGCCACTAGGCGTGATGGCCACTGACTGCTTTGACGGTCAATGGCTAAGGATCAAAGAAGAAGAAGTTGTTCCTTCTTAACAGATGTCATACTCTGTTTATGTGCAAAAACACACACATTCATTGATTATCTAAGAATGATGTGACATTTGGATATTTTGAATGCAAAA
The DNA here is from genome assembly GCA_024509875.1 of Oreohelix idahoensis. Taxonomy (NCBI): domain Eukaryota; kingdom Metazoa; phylum Mollusca; class Gastropoda; order Stylommatophora; family Oreohelicidae; genus Oreohelix; species Oreohelix idahoensis. Next base: position 273,445 of record JAMPIV010007558.1, read on the forward strand.
TATTGATTTATTCTTTTATTGGAACTGCGTCTAAAGATTAAGGGACTTAACTCAAGGATGCTTCGCATGGTCAAAGGGACATAACTAGAATAATCCTATCGTGCCTTTTGTGTTCACTATCCGTTTGGACATTGAACATTGTTACTTAACGTTAACTTATAAAGAAACATACGATAATAGAGCAGAGAATCATGGACATGAACTTTGTGCATGTTTATAAATATTTTCGCTGGACTTTAGTTATTTATTATTCCACTAGTGTGTATACTACTATTACACTATGACTTTAACTACAGTGCTTTAGTTAGCTGTTAATTCGCGGGATAAGATTCGGTCTTTGACACAAGGCATTAATAAGTTCACACTAATTATTGAGTGAACATTTTGAGAGTTCTCAATACTATTGTCAATTCGTACCATACATCAGCGTATTCTTACCTGAGTGGTCACACAACTTCATTAGGTGCAAGATAACATTTTTTTTTTAATTGACACCACAATACACTTTTTTTCTGTAATGTTATGATTAAAATTCATAACGATTGTGTCGGTATAATAGGTAGCTCAACAGAGCTCCTGGTTTGTTTATTTTATACGGAGTCACTTATTAATACAGGAAGTGACGTCATGCCGATATGGTTGTTTGGCAGACGTGAAACTAAAAAAGCAGAAGTTAGAAGATTGTCTGCTGTCGTCTTCTACCATTGTGTGTCATGGCGAGTGGACGCATGTGTTTGAGCTCCTGAATTTCAGTGTATATCCCTGTGTTATTCCATCACTAATACATCAGGATCTTCTGTGAGGTGTATCTAGTTATCTGCATTTACAGGGAGTATAGCCTCTCAGTGTCGAGTGTGAATATATATTTAAAATGTTGAGAATGAAAAGGACAGCGTTCCAGACATGAACGGAATGCCTAGCGTTATATCGACGACTGCATATTAATCATTATATGCCATTTGTATTTTGGCCTGAACTGTATTGAATTTGGAGCCGCGTGTATTAATAAAAATGTATACCGTCCACTTCGTCCGTTGTGGCTCAAATAAGTATGACTGATATTGGCCTGTTTCGGTGTCTGATACGTCTACTACCCTAGAAGTGAACTTGGCCACAGGAACCATCCTGTCACTATATATTAACAATATAAAAGACACAGAACACCCACATTATACTGTTGTCTATAGCTACATACTGTTGCAAATTTCTTGAGTTTTAATTTTGTTTTAGCTAACAGAAGATGGTGGTCTGATACCACATCTGCTCCTCTACATACTTTTACATCATGCAATGATGACCTAAACTTCTTATGCATATGTTATCAATCTGATTTTCAGTTCTGTGGTCTGGTGATATCCATGTTGCTTTATGTATTCTTTTATGTGGAAATATGCTTCCTCCTAAAGCTAGTTTATTTGAAGCACAGACGTTAACTAATTGTTCCCCATTCTCGTTCATCATACCTAATCCATGCTTTCTTCAAAACTGGCGTTGTCTGTTCCTATTTTCGCGTTTAGGTCCCCCATCAAATTTGTGATGTCCCTTCTTTTCTTTTTGTCCAAGACATTTTGTAGTCTGGTGTAAAAGTCTTCTTTCTCAGATTCTTCTTTATCATTTGTTGGTGCATGACACTGGATGATGTTTATATTTATTTTCTTTTTGGCTGATTTAAACCTTGCTGTTAAAATTTGGGGTCCCATTCTATAAGTGCCTTCTGTGCTTCCCTAGACAGCATTATAGCCACCCCTTCACTGTGGTGGGCTCTTTCCTCCTCATGTCCTGAGGACAACACCATTTCTCCTGTGATCAATTTCCTTCTCTCTATGCTCTTCCACCGTGTCTAGCAGAGACGCAGGACATCAATCCTGTAATTTGTCATTTCTGCTGCTACTTGTGCAGTTTTCCCTTGTTCGTACAGAGTATGAACATTCCAGATGTTAAACCTGGAGATTTTCCTAGACGAAAAAAGGTTAGTCGGCAACCCAGACTCCTTTTGGCTTTCTCTGGGTTGCTTCATGTTCCTTTCCAGAGGACCTTCTTCTGTCTTGGGCGGGTGAGTTGATTTATGTTCTGTATTTGACTTGTCCATGTTTGTTGAAGTTTTTTGGTAAAAGTTTTTCGAAGGATGGGGTAACCAGCCCTATGCCCAACCCTCCTTAGTCGCTTTTTACGACATGCATGGTAGGGTACAGTGTTACTATTCTTTGCTCCACTTTTGGGCTCCAGTAACACACGGGTGCCAGCTGCTTTTAGTGTGGGAAATTCTTCACAATCTCGCGAGAACCGCTTATCTCCGACTGAGTTAAGGGACCTCTGGGCCATCGGCTGATATTGCCTTCCAGGAAAGGCAGGATAAATCTTCAAGACATTTACATTGGGGTGTTCCCACCAACTACAGTTGTTTATTTTCCCAACACCCTACTACGTGTACACTCGGGTGATTTCCCTGGCTGGGAAATTTTACGCCAACCCCACCTAATACGTGGAGCGCCCATGCTCCACCGGCCTCAACATCAAAGAGCTACACATTATCGCCAGCTCTATCACCTTGTACCCATCATCAGTTCTAGTGCATCCATAATGCTACGAGCCGTCACAGGACTGACAGGCTTGCGTCAAATAGTGGATTTAATGCCTCCATCGCCTTTAATCTTGAGTGCATTCATCAACACCCATTTAGATCCTGGATTTAAAGTACACCTGTACATCTACAGGACTTAACATTTGTCCTGAAAATTCTTCATCATATCTCCGTTGGTGATCCGCCGACAGCTGTAACACCAAGCGGAATATGTGTCAAGTGTGCCGACGAAGGACTATGGAAGGTGGATTCATATTAATTTTGGTGAGGGGGGAGCTTGAAGTAACTGCGGGATAGGGTCATTAAGTTGGATTGAACAGCTGTGTTGCTGACCATAAGAAGTCAGCGGGATATTGTGTGTGTGTAGTGCCTTCTTTATTTCAGGGTTCCCTGCAGAAGGAGTAGTAGAATATCTAGCCCAATAATAGTGGGAGTTTTAATTACTGAGACGTGAGAGCCAAGCTCATTGGTACCAGTCTAGTTTGATTATTCTTATTATTACTAGCATTGTTTGTCTTCGATTATGTTAAATGCATTTTTATGATTTGATGGTTTGTGATTGGACATTTTTCTTGTTTTGCCATAATTTTTCTCTTAATAAATTAGACCACAAATTGCGGATCAGACATCTTTTCTATCTGTACTTGATTGACTGTGGAGTCACTAACATGCACTTGTCCTTACTAATAGCAGAGAGAGAGAGGCGGAGTGAAAGTAGTTTTTGAAACATAGTCTCTGAGTGTCAGGAGAGGCGAGTCATTATCTGATCTTTTACTCCTGATAGCTATAATTCACTCCATCCACATTCAACTCCATAACTCATCTATCTTCTCAGTCCTCACTCAGACTATTGTCTTATCTCAGATGTCACTCAGACTTTTTGTCTTGTCTCAGACAGACTCTTTAAACCACTTGTGACACCAGACAACAGAGGTAAAGATAAAGGATCCCGTTAGACGCCCATTGAGGCATAGTGGGAATATGGTGTTAGGCCCATATTTTCTTGACCATCGGCACACTAGGGTACAACAGAGGGTAGTCCAAAAGGAGTTAGATGGACAACATTTTCTACACTGGGAGATCTGGAATATGCAGATGACGTTTCACTACTCGCACATTCACATTAACACATCCAAGAAAATACAGGATAGACTGAATAAGTATAGCCAACAGGTGGGTCTGAACATCCGTCTAAAGAAGACAGAGGCCATGACACTCAATGTGGGCAGTCCTGAGCCCATAACAAAAAGGAACCAGAAGGTGGAACAGAAGGACACATTTACATACCTAGGATGAATAATAACACCAGACGACGGAACAAGCAAAGACATCAAGAACAGAATGAATAAAGCAAGAACAGCCTTTGCTAGTCTAAACAACATCTGGAAGTCCTCTCAGTACAGCACAAATACCAAATTAAGATTAATGAGAGCTGTGTACTTTCTGTGCTTCTCTGTGGTGCGGAATGTTGGAGAGTAACAGAGAAGGAAATGTCCCAATTGTCCTCCTTCCATACAATTTGCCTAAGGAAAATTCCCCAAATCTTTTGGCCGAATACCATCACCAACCAAGAACTGCTTACTCGGAGTAACCAATAGGACATGCACACCATCATAGCTGACAGATGCTGAAGTTGGGTTGGCCACGTCCTCAGAAGAGACCCTGATGCCATCATAAGAACATCTATGCTATGGACCCCTGGAGGAAAGCGAAAGAGAGGCCGACCAAAAACAACTTGGTGGAACACTGTGGAGGCCGAGATGCAAAGAATGAACCAGAGCTGGGGCACTGTAAGAAGGACGGCCACGACCGATCAAAGTGGAAGCAGCTTGTAGCTGCCCTACAAGATGCCACCAGGCATGATGGCCACTGACTGCTTTGTCGGCGGCTAAGGATCAAAGAAGTAAGACCAGCAGGGATGGATGTATGAGAGGATGCATGTGGCGTGTATACAATCAGCGCGGAATGGGAACAATTAACATTCATACCCTTCGACACATGCTGAGGGAGACTGAGCACCTATGGGTTTACCCAGAGTGTAGTGACATCAATTGCGATCAACAACAAATTTTATGCTTTGAATGGAGAGTTTGGAAAATGTTCAAGGTGAGAATGTGTGACTGAATGTCTGAATCTTGTATAGGTTAGTAAAAGTTGTAATTTGATTCACTCATTCATTATTCTTCAGCTCCCTGTAGAGCACAGGTTTTCAACAAATATACATCAAGTCCTCCTCTTATGTGCCGTCCATTCAAGGTCATTTCGTGCCTTCTTTATTTTTGCCTTCTTCGAGTGTGTGTGTGTGTTTTTGTTTTGTTGGATCTACCTCAATGTCTCTTATCCTGGGAATTTCAGAACAAGAACTGCTTTATAACGATATCAACTATTTTCTTTTCAATATATGGCTTATTCAGTGCCAGTGTCTTCTCAAATCTTTTTTCACTTGTATTTGTCTGTTTATGAAAGTATTTGTCTGTTTATGAAAGTATTTGTCTGTTTATGAAAGTATGTATCTTCCTTGGTGTGCCCCCCCCCCCCCCCCAAAAAAAAAAATGTTTCAGAGCCAAAAATGGTACAGCCTATTGTTTTCAGACTGATGATGAGCATCTACCACTTCCATGAATCTCTGCCTACACCCAATAACAGGCTGTTTGATGACTTATTGGCTCAATGGTCAAAAGGGGTGCATCACATTTAACGGCTATACAAATCACATATATAAATAAACCAACACTAAAACGTAAGGACTGCAGTCTCCAATCAAGATGTATTTAACTACAGGGTTTTACATTGGGCAGCAGTATCAAACACGAATCTACTACATTCTACAATGCTCAGCACTGATACATTTTCCTAGAGGCACTACAAATTATGCACATCACTTCAGCAACTAACTAATGCTGGGGTAACTCATAACAGAAAGTACCAAAACATTTAGCAAAATAATAACCACTGCGCCTAGGTCTACATAAGACAATTCAAGACATTACACAAGTCCTGGCATCTCAAATGCCAGGGCTATTGATGACAATGTGGTACCATATAGATCATACATATGGTAGAGGCTATGATACAGTGGTACCTTGACTGAAGTTAGAGAAGTTTGGTCATCAGTGATAAGATTCGTGTGTGACGAGTCAATCTTCGATCGTTACATTTTTCTGTGCCATCCTTTAACTTTTCTGTGCCCTTCCTTTTCTTTTTTCTCACAAGCACAGTGAAATTGTTTTTGCTTGCATCGTTCAAGGTTTTCTTATCATCTTTTGTCACTCCCTTAATTTTATCTGATCGTGTCACCTATTTTTTAAACAACATTGACTTCCATTTGTGCATAGCGAACTTGCCACATTGACTTTTCACTTATCTCCAGCTCCAGACGGAGTAAGAGTCTTTACTGAGCGACATTCCCATTGTTAACCCAGACTTTCCATCTAGGAAGATACACAATCCATGTTGTCGCAGTTGTTTCAAATATGAATGGACAGGCGGTATTGGGAGATAAGTTGTTAGTTCGCACATGACGTGTCGGAAGATGTCAATCTGGTTTAAAGATTAACACACGTGCAGTGATGTGATACTTCCGGCAGATAAAATTGGTTGTAATAAACAATTATAAGGAAATAACATCTGGGAGGAGATTTTCATGTTAGATCTGTGAAGTAATGAGTTTGTAAACATGACAAACGAAACGGAAGAAGCGAGACCTTATATGGTCATGGAAGACAGGCAGATGATGTTTGATAAATGACATGTAAAGAAAATATCTTGTGTGTCATGCAGAATGTTCTACAGATGAGGGTAGTGGTGGGATAAAAGACCCCTACCGATATCAGACCCTAATTCGTGGTTGGATTGACATGGAAGTGCTAAAATAAAGCACTTATGATTGAGCTTTTTCCAACGAAACCACATGGACAGATGAGTGGAAATGTCGCTTATAATCTGCAACGTTTTGGGACTGCTTCACTGCATTGCCATCTCATCAAGAAGACATTTCAGACGCCAGGATAACAATAGAAACAGGATTCCAACATAAGGACAGGACCTAGTATTAGAGGATCATCTGATATTAGGAAGAAAACTCGACTATAGTACTGGAAACCACGAGTCCTGTGAACCTACTTACATACACAACAGTAGTGGGATTATAATTAAAGTAATACCTCGACCACCTGTAAGAAGGCCTCTTAAAAGCAGTGGATTGACACTATTCAGATGTTTTCCAGTGCAAGAAGTCTGTAAATTCACTCCCAATAATCGGGGTAAGTTGTAATATGTAAGTTTTATATTTTTGCATTTAACATGTTTAAATTGCTTGAGGATGTAGTTTCACGCAAGGCTGGCAAACTCAGCATATAAAATGATTGGATTCTTCAACCACTACTGCAAGAGTGGGTGACTGCTTCGTGCGAGTTTCTTCACAAGAATCCCAAAACCAGAGGTAGCCCCACGCTCCATGTGGAGTAGGGAGTGGATGATGGTGACACCCTGGTGTACATATTTATTATTTTAATAAGTTTATGCGTATATATAATGCAATTGTCATTTTCCGCTGCCCAAACGCACTTTCATCCGACTCACTGGGTTTAACATTAATGCTAAGATAAGTGGTGAAATGGAAGCAGAGTGCACCTGATTCTCACGTCAGAAGACCAGAAGAGACATTTGTTTTCTCTCAGTCTGTGGTTCAAGTTAGCAGCAGTGTACGCTAGATGTCTACATCAGACAGGTCTTGAAGACGTTTGCTTAGACAATAGGAGTGGTTACCCCTAGCATTACCACCAGGGACATGCTACCGCCACAGAATTTGACAATTGACAGAACAATCAACAACACCCTTGGGAACCAACAGTGACAGAACCCAATACCAGCAAAAAATCATCATCAACACCTGGCTAGTTAAGTATAACTGTTAGGTCCAGCAAAAGAACTATTTTTAAAACGATAGCCACTTTAAAGTCACTACCAGATCAGTGCTTCATAAAAAATCTATTTTAACTTTGTTAACTATAATTGATTATTAAATTTGTTATCTGTAAATGCAAATTGATAGTTGATTTAATCATTACTGAGTGAATTGCACCTGTATGACTCAGTTAATTTAAATACATAACCATCCAGAGCTATTAAAGTAATATTTTACTGAACCATTTCAGTTGGGGGCTCAGAAAATATAAGCACTCACAGAAGGGGCGGGAAGATTTAAAAGTTCATGACAGCTTAGATGATCTCAGTTGTTATGCTTGGTTTCTTAAAACTCTTGTGAGGCTCCCTGAAATAGAAACATCATTCTTCTATTTGTATCTCTTCCAAGAGTAATCTTGAGTGAAGGTTGATGACCTTTGAAAACCCTCACTTTTATACTCTAGTTTGGCCATTGTTGGACTACTATTGCAGAGCAGGGGAGACAAACACGCGACACAGTGTAATGATAAACTGTCCCAGGTTCTTGAAGACGAAGGCTTTGTCTCTTCCGATGTTATCAATTCGCTGGATCGTTCTCCTGTACTATCAAAAGTGTTACTGATTCCAAAATTACCAAATGTTAATATCCAAATCTGTTTCTACCAACGCGAATGATGATATCTCCAAACAGTATAACACCAACACTGTTAATCTCATTAATTGTCTGAAAGTTTATTCACTCAATCAATTCAGAATTATCCATATCTTCTTCGAATACTTGATAAAGCACATCATATTCTCAAAAGGTTCTTTAACAGTTAATAGTTTGCACTCTCCACATGTAAGCCTACCTTGCCGTGGTTGGAGAGCTTGAGCGCCCCAATGATCCCGGGAGCTATGCCGGCGGGAGTTTTACTCCTGGCAGGGTCACCCAAGCCGGACAGGTCCTGGGTGAGGGGCCAGACTAAATGGGCTGAGGAGTGGGTGGAACCCTATAGGTGTAGATGCAGAACCCACCGGCGAGTGGTACATGCTCTGGTCTGCACCAATCCACCCCCACTTCATGGGTTAAATGCTTTCTTGCCTCATTCTTCACTGTTTGTCGTCTATCACGCCCACGGCGACCGTTGCCTCAATTGGCTGTGTGTGGTGTACCCGGAAACGGGGCCTCCCAGCACTGAGGCACAGTTAAGTCCCCGATGTCACTTATCGGTGCAGAATTGAGAGAGATGGCTGAGCATCACAATCCCCCCTGTGTTGCAGCATGATGAGAACCCAGCATTGCACACTGAGCTTGGGGGGATCACTTGGGCACCAGACTCAATACTGGCTCTTGACTGGATGGCCGCATGCAGGAGATTTCTACAATGGAGGGTTGGCAGGTGGTGGGTATCTGGAAGTGGCTCTGTGCAGGACGTGAGGATTCCTTGGGAGAGCCCAAAACCAGAGCACAGCATTGTGCAAGCTCTGCATAGTTGGAGAGCCCCCTGGATGACGGGGAATGCACAGTGTGCTACCCCACCTATCCCCAACTGCTAACTTAGAACCAGAAGTGGGGTCCTCTGTATGCGTGCCAGGCCAGGATAAAACGCCTGGGAAAGAGACTGGAGCTCAGAACTCCCTAACTCAAAGTTGCAGGATGGCAGAAAAGCCACGGGAAAGACAGGGCTATTTTGAAGATAACGCAACCATATTTTCACCATACGAGCTCGGACGCCGCCTCGGTAAACAAGGTCCGCGCAGAGCAGTGACACCCCCAGGCTGCTTGCGAATAGTCTACTACTGGGAACATAAACAGATTAGGGATGAGCCCACTCTCCCGTTGAGCAGGTGCTAAAGTCGTAGATACTGGGCCAGAAGGCGCACCGGAAACCACAGTATCATGCAACTCGCTTTTTTTTTCTATGGAGAGTACACCGTCAATACATCAGTCAGTGGTCTCACAAGTGGATGTGAGTATAATGATCTGCAAAAACGAACTGCTACATTGAGTATGATCCAAGAAAGCTATCCCGATCAATCATGGATACATGCCTATACAGATGGATCAGCAACTAATGCTGTTAGGAATGGAGGTGCCGGTCGGTTCATGCATAGCATTTGGTTCTTCTCTGATTGGGTCTACTAATAATGGCGATGCAGTATTAATTTCATCTTCATCAATTATTTCTTGTTTTATTTCAGCAGGGGTTATTAGTCTATCTGGATCTGTACTTATAGCTGGTTCAGGTGTAACTTCATCTACGATATCTTTGAGGAAATCTTCAGGCCCTATATCTCTCAAAGGTTCATCTCCATGTAAGTGATAGATTCAAATGTTTCTTAAGACTTTGTCAGTCCGGTAAGGGTTGTAATCAGGTTCTTTAGGAGCCAGTTTAATAATAAAAAAGTCTTTTTCTAACTTTAACAAACTTGCTAGCGGTTGACAGGTGTACGATTTAGATCGAAATAATAGCACCTACTTTATATCTTGAGATCCAATGGAAAGAAATGTTCAAAGAAGCGAATAATAACAACAGATGACCTCTTAAGTGATCTCTTCACTACTGGAATATTTATCTTGAACCCAATTAATTTGCATACACTTATTCTCTTGGACAGGTGGCTTAATTTCTTCTTGACTACTAGAGGCAATTTCTTCTGCCAAAACTCCAACTCTGCCTGTGGCTCTCTAACGACGGTAACTGATCTTCACTACTCACAGAACTAAACTGCTAAAACTCTAACTAGAACTAACTCGACGTCGGCAAAACACTTCCTTTTATTCTATACATTTTCTGGATCAATGGATCAATTTTATTAAACTATTTATGATTTATCAGCTATCTTTGTTGGACTAAATTCCTACCCACAAGCAAACATGCAGGAGTATGTGTAGACCTGTTCGTCTTACCATATAACTGAGTCTAGATGTTGTGCAATTTGTTGTCTCCAAAACTATTTCACCCGCAGTGACCACCATCCATTTTGGCCGACAGAGCTTATTCAGTATTTTTAACTAGCCTCTATTTATAGAGATAGTTCTGGTTTGGTTTTAAGGACTATCTTCATTGCATACGGACAACTCCATCAGTGCCCTGATCTTCAGGCCTCAGATCACACAAGGAGTATCTCAGCACAGTGCACGAACTTCATAGCACCGGCGAGAATAATAAAGTGTGTATATAGGAATCACACATTCTATAAATATTGTTGTAGTGGGTAGGTTTCAAATTTTTTTAAACAACAAGGTATGTGAAAAGTGCAGTGCTAACTACAGAATAAAGATAATCTCAGTCTTTAAAAAAAAACCCTAATGACCAATGCTAAGTGAATATTTAGATTACACGAATTAAAATAAAATTTGAATGAATGGTCACTTCTTTGTTCTACAAGCAGATGTGGCCACAACTGTATTTGGGGGTTTACAGAAAACCTGTGCTAAAGCACCACTTGTGCTCTTGCTGTGGTAGTTTCTGTTTCAATTTATTTTACGTAATGAGGATGCCAGCCCCATGTTAAATCTTTTCTAATTCATCTATATTGAGTTGCCTAGCAACAACAGTCCTATTGAAGATTCGAAAAAATATACCCAAAAAATTTCATTTTTGTGTATGTGTAGCTATTAAAAAAGCAGTATGCAGCTTTGTCTCACATCTCTTTTACGTCTATAACTTGTAAAGTAACAGTCTGTGTACAATTTAAAAGCAGGTTTGTTCTAAACGCATTAAGAAAATTAAAAAAAAAAAGAAAAAGAAAACACTTTCTGTCCTATTAAAATTAGCTTCAGCTTTCAAAAGCAGATAAAAAATCCATTATGAAGCTAATACCAAGACATTGATACTATTACTAGGATCAATGGTCACAGATCAATGGTCAGAGAACATTGGACAAATTACTGAATAAAAGAGCAAGGAAAAAAACATGACAGACTTGTCTGACCAGCCTAAACAGTATGAATATTATTGAATAATCGCTTACTTCATTCATTCATCAAACTTCAACTCATACAGGAGCATAAACCATCAACAAATTCATGCCAAATCCTGTCCGCTCAATGTCCTTTTTATCCCTTTCACTTCTCTTCTCATTGTATTATATAGACTCCCTGTATCTCTCTTACCCAGGGGATTCTTGAAGTGCTATCAAGAGGTTTCTGTCTGGTTCTTGTCATCAGTTACACATTGGTGGTCTTCTCATACCATAATCTCTCACTAATGTGTTGTAAATTTTTAACTAGAAGATTATATATCATGATTTGCAGTGTATTGTGCTAGGGTTTAAAGAAATGGAAGTGGCAATATTGTCGAGGCAGGTTCGGTCAACCAAATGACTTTCAACACCTGAACTACTGTCATCAGCTTCACTGAGGCTGACTTTTGCATCAGTGGTACCTGGCATTTCCTGTTTGATGTTAGCAGGCGTTATACATGAAACACTCTTAGTTTTAGCAGTTTCACAATCGATGATACTCACTGTTGAGTTTTCTTCCTCCAGTTTAATTTTCTTCTCCTTAACATGTGAGTCTTCATTCAAATCACTGCTATTGCTTGCCATACAGACACCAGCTTTATTAGAATGCAACTCTCCTTTGATGTTTGCTAGTAGCCCTTTATCAACTACAACTTGCAAATTCTTTTCTGATTTCAATGTATGTACTGAACTAAGGAAGACAGATGGACCAGTGTACTGTGGTATTTTAACATCAAGAGCTTCACAAAGTCTTTTCATGACATCATCTACATATGCTGAGATCTTCAAATCACACTTCTTATCATGCTTAGTTGGCTGCAAGTTGACGATAACTAGTTTACCGCCATTTTTCTTTGTCAACAATGGGATGTTACCACTTGGCAGAATTTGCAGAGACGTTCCCAGACATATGCTCAAATCAGATTTTCTGGAAATAAGGTTAAATAGTTTTATTTTTGCACACAGAAACTCAGCAACAATTTACACAGACATTCTGTAATGTTTACAACATTATAATGAAACTTTATATAAATAAATTTAAAAGACCTTAAGTGTCTGTATATATGTTTGTGTGAGGCATAAAACTCCACAAAAGTAATAATCTGTCATTACTCTAAGATAAATTCAGTCCATACCTTTTATCTCCTCATGGAAAATATGGCTTTAACACATACCATGTCATCCTGTCGCATGCCATCAGTTCTTTCCATGTCTTCCTCATAATTGTTATTTCTGTCTCAAGCTTTCTTCTCCATGTATTTTTCAGTCTGCTTCTACTCATTTTGCTCAGGGGATTCCAGAACAAGGACTACCTTGTAATGCTATCAATAGGTTTCCTCCATGTATGTCCAATACATCACCAGCATCTTATTGTCATCTCTTGTTTCACTGATACTTGTCTGGTTCTCGTCATTAGTTGACACACTGGTGACCTTGTCGTACCATTTAAATCCTGACTTGACATTTGAGTTAAGATACTCATTTTTTAAAGAGATATTAAGTGTCATAAATAAGATCTTTCAAAGAAATAACAAAACATTAAAGGATTCAAATGAAAAAAAGTGTTTATGTTCCTACGTGTCACAAGACAGCATGTTTAAAATTATAAGAAAATCATGTTTAACATTCAGTATCATATCAAAATAGGTCACTACTTTTGAAATATGTTTTAAAGATGTTTAAGATCAGGGTCACTCATGTCTAATAATTCTGCAGTGATTTTTTTTTTTTTTTTAAAGTCACAGATATAAACTTTTGAAATAGGAGAAATTCAGCTTTTTGCCTAATTCAGGAAATAAAAAAACATTTTGGGGTTTAACTAATCAAAATTGCACTACTGGGAAAAAACTTGCCAAGAACCAGAAGACCAAAGAGGGAAAAGGAAAATAAATGGGGTTAACTAGGTCCATTCTTTAAGGAAACCTGCATTTACCACAGTCTGTCATTCACTGAAATGGAATCACTAGAAGTAACTCAAAAAAAAAAGAGATGATGAAATACATGAGACGGTCACATGAGAAAAGGAATGATGAGCAGGATATTTGTATGGTTACCAGAAATACTGAAACTGACACAGTGGTGGATTGTTGTGGTGGATCTAGTGGACAGCTGAAAGTTCTATGCTTTGTTAAGATTACAGTGTTTAGGCAAAGGAAATGGTGGCCACAACTGTTAGCCAGCATAAAATATTTGAACCCCTTTATTTGAAATCAAATGTTTAACTGAGAACTGGCCATTGTAGACTCAAATACCATCTGTTCAACAAACTGAAAATCAGACAGACAGATACGTTCCCATGTGGGGAGGACAAACATACAGTAGAACATGTGGGGAGGACAAACATACAGTAGAACATGTGGGGAGGACAAACATACAGTAGAACATGTGGGGAGGACAAACATACAGTAGAACATGTGGGGAGAACAAACATACAGTAGAACATGTGGGGAGGACAAACATACAGTAGAACATGTACCCAAAGACTGTCAGCTCCATGTGAGGAGCAGAGTGGAAGCATGGCCTTCAATACATTGAGGGAGAAACTGTCTGGTGATGAGAGAAGCCTGAGATGGACTACCAGCTTTATAAGAGAGAGAGATGTGGTTTTTAGAGAGTGAACGATGAAGAAGAAACATTTAACTGCCACTTTCATACATTCATTGTGTGGTATCCTTATAATTATCTATTAGAATGCATTAATCATGAAACCATCATCAATAACAATACAAATCAGACCACAAGGTGTTTTTAATATTTCGATTTGTGCCCTAATATAACCAACAGACTTTGTGTCTAGGTTGAACGAGGAATGCCTTGCCAAAATGAGGCAAAATTCCTATTTTTAAAAAAAATGAAATCATCATATTCATCAGTGTTTAAAAGGAAGAACCAAATTAATGGTAATGTATAAACGAAATATGTAATGAAATTTCATTTGTCATCAACATGTTGTGAAAGCCACTAATATTAAATCTTCCTGCTGCATTATTTTTTTATGTGGAAAACTGAATACCACTATAAGTAATGGTCTACCTCACTACTGCTCTCACATCATTTGAGAATACTTCTCTGTATGTGACAGATAATAATCCATTATCTATACTGTAAATGGTGTAAGTACAAACTTACTTGCACTCTTCAACTGCAGTGTTCAGATCTCGCTCTGGTAGTGAATCCTCCCAGTCCAGTATAGTGTCAATGAGCTTTCCCCTGTAAAAGAAAGCAGATTTGAACAGTGCACAAAAATAAGGTCATTGTCATCATAATCTTCCAACTCCCCATGGAGAACAGGTCCTGAGCAAAAAGATACCAAGCCCTCCTGTCCTGTGAAACCATTCAAGGTATTTTCATGTATTCTTCTCCATGTTCTTTTAAAATTTCTCTCTATTTCCCTAACCATGGGGATTTCAGAACAGGGACTGCCTTGTAATGCTATCAACTGGTTTTCTTAATGTGTGTCCTATCTAACTCCAGCATCTTCACCTCACCTCCAGTTCCATTGGTGTTTATCTGATTCTATCCATGAGTTTCACAGTGATCTTATCATATGATTTCAAACCTTCTATTCTGCGCAAGCATCCATTTATGAAAGTCTGCATCCTTCTAGTGTCATTTTGGTTGTTCTCCACTTTTCAGAGCCATATATAAGACAGACTTCACATTTAACTTGAAGATTCTTATTTTTGTGTTGGACTTGATTTCTTTTGATTTCAATATATTACCTAAGGCAATGATAGCTCTTCTTGCCTTTATAATTCAAATGTTGGTATCATTATCTGTTCCACCAATTCTGTCTATATTGCTGCTGAGATACATATGTATGAATCAAAACCTTGTAGGATGTACTCCCAGTGCAATCAGGAATTATTTGTTGCATTTATTCTCAAAATCTAAGCCTTTTCTTTGTGTATTTTCAAACCCAATTGCTGTGGCCTCTCATCAAGTATTCTCACATTTTCTTGCATCTAGTTATGGTTATGGGACAGAAAAGCCAGGTCATCCGCAAAATCTATCTTTACAAGGAAAATAAAGATAAACATCACTCAATATTATGCAGCAACGTTACAAGAAAATGTATTTCACTGTTTTGGGTTTTTCTTTAACTCTTAGACTGGGTATGGATTACAATATATGTCACTGTCAAACGCTCTATCAGTGGGTACTGTGTGTACATCTATCACCAACAAATGCTCTGTCAATGGGTATAATATAGATAGATAATCAACAAATCTGTGCTGAATTCAATTTAACGTAAAAAGAAATTACCAATAAGAAAAAGTACCCAGGCAGCTTATACTCATATGGACAAAAAAGTCATTTAGTGAAATGGTTAAAAACTATAAAAGAGATACACGTGTAGATCAGCAGCAACTGGAATTTTTTTTAACTGTCTATTCATAATTTTCTGTCTCCAGTACTATTTATCAATTCTATTGTTAACTTCTTTCCCTGCCTTGATGTCCCATTGTCCAGGATGTTCTCTTTTTGCTGTTATCTATCTCTTTTTCCTTAAATCTTTCCTGTAGTCACAATATGCTCCAGCTTTCCCTTTCCCTTAATATGCCCAATGAAAGTTCATTACTTACTTCTAATATGAGTAATAAGCTTCTTTTGCAAAATGGCTTCTTTCAGAACATCCTCATTACCCTTTTTAGCTGTCCATGGTATTTCTGTAGGCTCAAGGTATGGTGTCTCTGATAAGACTTTTACTAAAACATCTAACCCACAAGACAGTAGGGAAGGGAAAGGTTAAGGCAAGACGTCCTAAGTGGCCTGTCACAAACCTTTAGAGGTGTGTTAAAATAAACAGCTGGTTTCCCACAACTATCCCCTTTGCCATCAGTAGTGACCAGTAACTACAGACACTAAAAAAAGGCTGGCAATCAAGATAATAAAATCATCCCTCTTTCTCTCTCTTAAGAACAGACCTCAGTAAAAATTGGTTTTGGTTTATTATTCATCTTTTGCACTATCTGGCATACTATTATTTCTTGTCCTTTTATTGTACTAAAGGGAATAAATTTAAAATGGTAAGAGATGAGCTGAATGTATGTGACATTTTGAATTCTCTGCCGTTCTTATCTGTGGTCTTTTTTTCCTGAAGTCTGTGATCTTATGCTCTTGCAATCAAAGTTCTGCTAACTTAGAGCTCTAAGATAGGTCACTTTCATTTTTAAGATACAGAAAATGTTATGCTATGATTGTCGTGTGTGGAATATATTTCCCCTAGTAACATGCTTTTTATTTTGTCTGTGCTTATTGAGTGAATGTCTCTTAAAAAATAATACCTGCATGTTCCTCTGGACTTGGACTGAGTACACGATCCTCCTGTCAGATTTCTAGCCATGGTTGGAACACAGCATTTTGTTATATACTGTGAGCAAAATGAAATGCACTGATGACACATTAAATAGTAATAATAAAAATAATATGGGCTACAACAGCTGCATATAATTTAAAGAAACCGTGTTTGAAATAATGTTACATTTTTTATTCTATAACCTTAACTAAACTCATGTATAATTGTTGTGGTGTAATAATGCTGTTCAGAAACAAAGTAAAATGCTCCAATGACTTGACTTTGATCCACTGTCACTGAGCGTCAGCTCTTGGTGACCTTGATGCCATTATGTGGTACGGGGCAGTTTGGATAAAGCTGTTAGACTATGGATGTGTTTTGTGGTAGGAGTTGTCATCTCATTCCCTGGAGTACAGGGCACAGTAGTAGGTGGTGTTCTACTGTCTACATTTTGCGAGCAAATTCTGTTGCTGTGCTCATTTAGTGCGCAGTGACCTGTTCTCAATCTGAAGATTTTGGTTTGATATTTTCGTTCAATATGGTTGATAGCACCTTCCTTATTCAGGGCTGTTAGGTGTCTACAGAGTCTTCTTTCTGTTTTAGTTTGTGCCCACGTATTTAGCCAAACTTCTTTACAGTTGTTTTTTATTATTTGTTTATTGTTTGCAGTCAATGGTTGGTCAATTTGTGGCATTTGGGTTTCCTTCTTTGCTAGTTTATCAGCTGCTTCATTCAGTGTGATGTCTGTATGGCAAGGTGTCCCCTGCATGTAGATTTCTCTTCCATACAAGTTCATAATTTTGTGGCATATTTTTTTAACCTTCTGGATAGTATTGATTGAGTTAGTTTTCCAGTTTTCTATTGCCGAGAGGGGAGCCTGCGAGTGTGAGAAGACTACAATATCATTTGGTTCTACTTCATTTGACTCAAATAGTTCAAAGATTCTAGTTAAAGTTTTCTGAATGGTGACTACTTCTGTTTCGTAGTTTGTGCACCAGGTATAATGGGGGCCTGCAATTTTTATGAGTTTTTCTGTATTGGGTGAGATAACTATGGCCCCATATCCAGCATTTATGGCTGCTTTAAAAGCTGTTCCATCTGTTTAAGTATGCATAATATCTTCTTCATATTGACAGAGGTTTCCATTGCATGTGTACTAAGCAGGGTAGGAACGAGGCTTTTATTTGCAGGTTGCAGAAGGTTTGTACGTATTATTGGTTTTATTTAGTTCTATGTGTAGTAGTTAGTCAGGTAACGCTTGAGTGGGCAGTCTGGTCTCTAGTATGTGGTGCTTCCCTGAAAGCTCTAGGTACCTTCATGCGAAGGTCTTTTTAATTTGATACTTTGAGCTGTGGTCGCTGATAATATTTTTGCAGGGGTCTTTCTTGTAAGCTTGCAAGAACCTTTCTGCCGTTAGGATAACTGATTTCTCTCTCCTTAGTTCTAGGGGCTTCACATTGGTGGAAATCTCACATGCGCTGGTCGGGGTAGTTCGCAAGCCTCAGCAGACGAATCTGAGTGCCTTGTTTTGTATGCGATCTAGTTCAGTAAAATAGCAGATAAAAATGGTGCCCGTGCTCATGGAGTGTACAAATGAAGAACAGCGCACTGTTGTGCGGTTTTTTGGGGCAAAAGGACTTCCTGCACAGAAGAAAGGTGAGAATGTGAATGCTGCATCGTCCTGTTGATGCTTACTTACTCACTTAGTCGTTCCCCTTCTACCGTGAGGTGTAGAGGTTTGGAAGAGAGAGAGCGCCAGACTAGCTGTCTTCCTCCTGGCCTGGTTCCATTCTAGTCCTCGGTCCTTCAAAGATTGTCTAATGTTGTCCTCCCAGCGGACTCTGGGTCATCCTGGGGGTCTGGATCCCTGGCTCTTTGTTTCCCATGCTTGTCATGGTAGCCGATCTTCTCCCATTCTGCAGACATGGCCAAACCATCTTAGTTGGGACTGTTCTACTTGGGTCTGCAGGGGGTGGGATTTTAGGCCTTGACGTATTGTCTGGTTGCAGACCATGTCTCTTCTTGTTACTTCAACCACCTTCCTCAGATACCTCATTTCTGAGGTTTGGATCTTGCTTTTGTGGGTTGTAGTCATTGCCCATGACTCGCATCCATTTGTCAGGACTGGGACATAGGTGGAGCGGTATACAGCCATCTTCATTTTCTTACCAACCTCTCTCTTGCTGAGGAATCCTCGATTTATGGCCTGAAAAAGTCTCCCAGCTGCTGCTTTTCGAGTGGCCAACTCTTCTTTGATGCCTCCCTTTCGGTCTATAATATCTCCGAGGTATTTAAAGTGGTCGACCTGCTCTAGGACCTGTTCTCCCAGCTTAATCTGATGTCTTCTTTCTTCTCGTGATATCACCATGGATTTTGTTTTTGAGCTGCTTATGACCATCCCTCTCTTCTCCAGCTCTTCCTTCCAGACTTGCAGGTTGAATTGGAGATGTGCCTCTGATTTAGCAATCAGGGCAACATCATCAGCAAATGCCAGCTCTGAAATACATACCTGTCTCATCTTCCAGTACCCCACTGAATACTTTCTTGTCCTCTCCTTACATGCCTTGATAACATTGTCCATGAGGAGTATGAAAAGATAAGGTGACAGGATATTGTTGCGTGCATATTTTGACGCACATATTACAAAAATCGATATGGCTATTTAATATGGGGAAAAATATAGACATTCATTCATTTGTGTATGAAAATGCTGTCTATGGTAAAAGCGAGAGAATCCATGTTTGATTCACACTTTTGATTATAGGAGTAATCGTTCTGGATATTGATCCGGCGCAAGGATATTGCGCTTACGTTTGTACTTATTTTTTAGGGCCAGAAAATATATTAATTTGCTTATTGTGTTTATGGCCTGAATTCATATGTATTACATATTATTAGTACAAGTAGAATCAGTCCTATATTGTATATTTTGGATGGGTAGGAGGGACTAGATTCTTGTTATTCCGGTCTAGCGGAAGTATGAGTTGTCTTGACAAGTCGTGATGAGTTCCGATGTACCGTGATAATGGCGTGTACGCACTTTTCAAAGGGCTGGTAGATTCTTAAGGAAATATAATTCATGAAGTGGTTTTCTTCTAAAGGAGATGGTATCTCTACTATAGTTTATGTTAGAGACTCTCCTAAGGTACGGTACAATGTATAATTCGGACTCCATGTATTGCCAGACCCTATTTTGATGATCTCATGTCGATTCGACCTAGATGGAACATTGTGCTTCGTATCGCTAGGGTCGTGTTTTGTATCGACAAAGATGACAGACTTTCCTACAGCGGTTATGGCTACGTGAATTAACCTGATCACCGTAGAGCTGTATGGGAACATTTATGAAATCATTTATATACCCATTATAAATTAACTCTGGCTTATATTCTCCTTCCTATGAATGAGTGAACGACAACTCAGGGAGGCAGCCATGTTAGATTTCGGTCATCATATGTTTTGATCACTGCCAAGAGAACAGATTATTTATCCTATTATCGGACAGTGACAGGGAGATCTCAATCTTGCTAGAAACCCCCTTTCGTGGTTTCATAATATATACTACAAACTATGGACGTCAAGTAACTTTAGTTATTTATCGATCTGCCTTCACTGACGCGTTTAGTCAGATAGGGGGATGCGGCCATAATATATCATGACATTGAACTTTTGATGTACTGCCCATTATTTCTGAATGTGTCATGACTTCAGATCTGCTATGTATACCTACAAATTGATATGTCAACATACCATGATGTACTCGTATGTCCCAGTGTGTACGTCTGAATAAATTGAGTAAACAAAGATTCCAGCAGTCTGCATTGGTGCCTTGTAGACACAAGTGTATGAGTGGTTATATTGGTCAGCACACGAACAGTACACCATTCGCGGTAATCACACTCTACACTTCTACTTCATACATACACCATCCTGCGTCGGTTGAAGTGACCAAGTTTAGGGCCTGCTTCCCCTGGAGCCTTTGCCTTCCCTAACTCAGGACTAGGGTGAGTTACCCATTTACAGCTGGGTAGACTGGAGCATGCCTGATCTCAACAACACACCACTCTTCCTTACAGAGCATACCGACTGACACTTTACAGAGTGGAAAGAAGAAAAGAAACTTTACAGTGGCGAGCCAGATTCCTGGGTCCAGCTTACGCAGTTTTGTGTTGAGAATCACAGTTTACAGCTAAAAGAACATTTGTTTGACCACATCAACACCAGTAGGACAGCTATACAGTCGATGTCAGCTTGACCTGTATTACCGATAGGATGCTGTATCTAGGTCAGCGCTTGTTGACAGTTTTTTCGCTGTACAGACAGTATTACACAGGACAGTGGTATCAAGTGTAGAAAATATCTGGAGCAGTATTGTTGACATTTCTCAACGTACAGAAGAATCACAGTGTTGTTGAACATAAAGTGCATAGTTCATCGTTGGATCTTCATATGCTCAACAGAGAAAAATTGACAGTGTAATAGTTTAAAATTAAATCTATTACTGAATAAAGTGGCAAGTTATTAGTATTAAAATAAACTGTGCCTGCTTTACAACACTATACCTGCAACACATTCCATTCATGACATAAATTATATTGTATGCTATATGCTATTTATGCTTACATGTTATTTGTTATGTATTAAATTAGTTTATGTTCTGTGTGACTAGTACAAGGTATGCCGAGTGACATTGGTCTGGGACTAGTATTCTATAGGTACACATTTTCTTAATTGGAAATTTGTTAGCAACAATTTGCTGCTATTTCTGTTAGTTGTGATGAGGTGTTCTTTTCTTCGTTGTTTTTGTTAATAATTTTGTGTTCCTTAGTTTTGTTTGATTTGTTTGTATAATTGTAGGTCTCATCTTTTCTATTTTTGATTTTTTTTACACCCTTATGTTTATACACTGTGGCGTTATTTGTCTTGTTATATTATGGCAGTTATCATCACGGTTTCTGTGATCATTTTTTTCATTTCTCCTATTTAATTTAATTTGATCTCTGCAAATGTGTTCATATTGTCTTTTCTTGTTTGTCCTTTGTAATGTCTTTAGTTGACATATGACGTATAGTGGTATACACTGATAGTATAGTACAGATCAGTACTTTATGATTGTTATTGTTATAAAACAAAATGTACAAGACCTTTGTAAGGCTTGTCTCCCAAAGTGATTGGTAAAGGGAAATATTTTTTCCACAGGTACTCAAGTGATCTTTGATTACATTGAGGTATACAAGACCTTTGTAAGGCTTGTCCCCACAGTATTTGAGATACAGTTATTGTTGTCCACAGGTACTCAAGTTATCATTGGTTATTATAAACCATACAAGTTTGGACTAAGACTAAGTCTATGGTATAGACTTGTCTCCCATTAAAACGAAATAGGGTAATTTATTTACTTTTTCAGGTTTCTGATTTAAGAAGACAATATGTCTACATTAGATTATTTCATTGCACAAGGAAAATCTCTTGATAAGACTGGAAAAGACTTAGAACAATGGGCTGTTGCTCAATATGACAAAGCATTAGCTGCAGAAGAGAAAAAAAAACTGCTGCTGCTGTTGAAGAAAGAAAAGCTGCTGCTGAGGAAAAAAAAGCTGCGGCTGAGGAGAGAAAACTTCAAATAGAAGAAAAAAAAGCTCTGGCTGAAGAAAAAAGATTAGAAAGAGAAGCTGCTGCTGAAGAAAAAAAAGCTCTGGCTGAAGAAAAAAGATTAGAAAAAGAAGCTGATACTGCTGCTGAACTAAAGAAATTGCAGATGCAAGTGGAGGAAAGGAGATTTGAGGCAGAACAGAAGAAATTAGAAGCTGATGCAGAACAGAAAAAATTAGAAGCTGCTGCAGAACAGAAAAAATTAGAAGTTGCTGCTGCTGCAGAACAGAAAAAATTAGAAGTTGCTGCTGCTGCAGAACAGAAAAAATTAGAAGCTGCTGCAGAACAGAGAAGATTAGATAGAGAAGCTGAAGAGAGAAAAGCAATAAGAGAACATGAGTTTGAATTAGAGAAATTAAAATTGACATGTATGAGTAATGTTAATCAGGCATCTGGTGGTAATGGTAAACCCTTTGTGTACAAGGTCAAGGTACCAGCGTTTAACCCTACCAGTGATGACATAACATTTTGGCTTTCTAGATTTGAACGGGCTTGTCGATCTCATAATGTTGACAAATCACAGTATGTGAATCAGTTGTCTGAAAATCTAAAAGGGGAGTCCCTAAGTAAGTTATATTTTGTTGAAGAGGCCGACAAAGATAATTATGATGCTGTTAGGGCAGCTTTGATAAAGAGATATCAGCTGTCTGAGGAAGGTTACCGTCTTTTGTTTAAAACAATGAGACCTGAGGTAGGTGTAGAATTCTCAGATTTCATCTCAAAAGCACGAATTACACTTTCACGATGGATTGAATTATCCAAAACAGAGAAAACATTTGATGGTCTTACGGATTTATTGCTAAGAGACAAGGTCATGTCTTCTGTAAATAAATCATTCCTAGAGTTCTTACATGAGCGTAAACCTGGTACAATAAAGCAAATGGAAGAATATTGTGACCAGTATGCCACGGCACACCCTGACATGATTCTTAGTAACTCTAACATTAAAGAGAGTATGCCAGTTGCTTCGGCAACAGAGTATAATCAGAATTACTCACATAAATTCCAAGGAGCTAAAAATAAATTTGATAAAAAGGTTAATTGGAATAAATATCAAAACCAAGATAACCACTCAAATCAGGGTTCTTCTTCGAAGAACTGGAATCGGGCTGATAGTCCTCGACACGCGAGGGGTACCCATAATGTTAGAAATTCTCAAAAAGGGAGTAGCTATAGGAACTACCCAAGTGCTTCATGGAGACAACAGAAACAATATTACAGGGATACTCAATATAACGAGCGTGATGATTATGATCATGAATATTATGATTCAAACCCAAATAGGGGTTATAACAGAGGCAATAATAATTATAGAGACAATTATAACCGAGGTAGATCACAACACAAAAGACATGGTAAATCTTATTACCAGGCTAACTCTGCACAACAGGAGTTCCACGACACCGATAATCAGAATAATGATAAAAAAGACTCCAACAGTGTAGCAAATTCCGCTTTCGATTTTGCTAGAGCATCTGAGTGTTCGCAATGCAAAACATTATTCGATCCAACCACAGTGTCTACTTTAAGCTGCGGTCACCCGCTTCCCGCTCTCCATGCGTCAATTGCGCATAATGGAAGGGGTGCTCTTGTCTTTAATAGGGGCCTAATAGATGGTACTCCGGTATCAATTCTTTTCGATTCGGGGTGCACTACCATTGGAGTGAGGCAATCACTCGTAAATCCTTCTCGAGCTACAGGCAATATAGTCAAATGTGTAACATTTTGGTGGCACATTGGAGAAGTACTCCACTGCCATTATCAATATTGCTACGCCTTTCTTTACAGGAGAGGTGCAAGCATGTCTCTTGCCGAATCCGATCGCTGATCTTATCATCGGTCGCATTCACGGGGTGAAAGAATGCACTCCACAGCAAATTTCTAATTGGGAAAATGTTAATATGCAATCGGCTAATGCAGTAATCACTAGGGCTCAAGCTCTTAATATGCCACAATCTTCACATTCTGAAGATAATGATGCGCAGATCCGAGATAATCCCTTGGAGATTTCCCACGATTCCTTTATCAAACAGCAGGAAGATGATCCTACTCTAAAGAAATTCTTTACTCTGGCAACAAAAGGTGATCCGAATAAGGATACTAATCGTAAATCTTGGATTACGATGAAGAATGGCGTACTTGTACGTATGGTACAAGACTCCGCTAAGTCCATTCATTCTCAAATCCTTGTGCCTAAAAATATGAGAGTTAAAATCTTACAGCACGCTCATGATTCGCAGTGTGCTGGACATATGGGTTTTTCCCGTACTAAAGCTAGAGTTCTTCAATCTTTCTTTTGGCCTGCTGTGAATAAGGACATACGAATCTATTGTCGATCTTGTAAAGTATGTCAAGAGATTAAATCCAGAAGTCCACGCCATGATGCACCTATTCAGGCTGCAGACATTCCCATTCGGCCATTTCAAAAAATGGCGATAGACATCATTGGTCCATTTAAGATAAAGTCTGCTAGAGGACACCAATTTATTTTGACGTGTGTTGATATGTGCACACGTTGGCCGGAGGCTGTTCCTCTAAAGAGCATAACTACTGCTGATGTCGCAGATGCTCTTTGGTTAATATTTTCTCGTCTGGGATTTCCAGCAGAAATATTATCCGACCATGGTACCCAACTCATATCGGATACCATGTCTCAAGTAATGTCGACTCTGAAGATAGAGAGATCGCTGAGTAGTATTTATCATCCTATGTCCAATGGGATGGTGGAACGTTTGAATAGAACTCTGAAAAACCTACTAGGTAAGATAACGGAAGATCATCCTCAGGATTGGGATAGGGTTTTACCCGCGGCTCTCTTTGCATATAGAGAGGTCGCCAACGAACATACAGGATTTTCTCCCTTTGAACTTGTCTTTGGCGCGAAACCGCGAGGTCCTATGTCCTTACTTCATGATCTTATAACTGCTGATAATATTGTCGATGACACAAAATCCTTGTTGCGTGATAAATTCTCGCAACATCGTTTTTTACAATATCTATTTTATAACGCAAGGGCAACAACTGCTTGAAATTTATAGTCACTTTTCTCGGTAAGCATTTGTCTTCTCGCGTTGGTATCGAATGCAGTTAAGTTTTGAGCTGTGGTCATTTTGCGCTGGACTGCGCATGACTTGTCTTGCTTCTTGGTCGATCGGTTTCCGCCCACCACTAGTGGAGTGAGCGATTTGGAATGGCGAAAGAGATGCCTCGCTGAAGAGGGGATCTCCGCTATTTTTTGTTCTGTCAGGGATGTGTAGTCCTCTTATGGATATTTCGTTTATTCGGAATAATACCTCTAGTGTATTTGCACATGCCGGGAGGCGTGATATTTCTGTATTTCTTGAAAGCAAGGTAAATTGACTTTTTCATTAACTCTATCGATTTTGGGTCGTGAGCGATTTCGATTCATAGCCTGTCTTCGAAAGTCGTCGTCACGAGATGTTTTTTCCCAGCTCACATGTCGCTGCATTGTACTGCATCGGTTGATGCATGTACCAAGGACCATTACTTGCTACTTTGTTAAATGAACTAGGTTTGGAAAACCTTTATTATCTAGAGGATATTTTTGAGGACATTATTTATACTTCGGCAGACGTGTCTGTCTTGCTGAAGTCAAACTAAGGAGAGTGAACTGATCTCATACATCTGGTTATCTCCTGGCTGTTATAGAAAAGGATGGAGTTTTTCACCTGACTACATTTACAGCACTATGAAATATAACATGCATCTGACTCATCATTGTAATGCTGTCTACCGTCTATTGCTGTATTGAATGTTGCTGTGATAATGACTGTTTGATGTGCCTACATATTCGCGTAACCATTTTGTCACTGTGGCGTCCACAATAAATAATGAAGAAAAAACG
Source organism: Oreohelix idahoensis (assembly GCA_024509875.1). Classification (NCBI taxonomy): domain Eukaryota; kingdom Metazoa; phylum Mollusca; class Gastropoda; order Stylommatophora; family Oreohelicidae; genus Oreohelix; species Oreohelix idahoensis. Next base: position 299,698 of record JAMPIV010007558.1, read on the forward strand.
TCAACGGCTGTTTCAAGAATCATTGACTTTATACGTCGTGAGTTTACTGACGTCCTATGTGGATTGCCCTGTTATTTTTGTATGAACATTGTTTTGACTGAACACATCTGCACACCACACAAAACCAGACATGCGGATACCATCCATCATCATATGGCATCACGCATCATTTGGTGGCCAGTATGGGGAAAATAGACTTCTTATTGCATGGAAAGGTCCGTATGCAATAGTCTCTCGGATTTCCGATGTTGACTATGTGGTCGATATTGATGGAAAGCATAAAACTTTCCACATAAACATGCTTTCGGAATTTCACGAACGTCCGGACTATTTGCTGCCTATTTTCCAGGCAACGGATGATGCTCCTGCACCTCACGGTCATTATTCATCCCTGTCTGTCATTCAGGATGAGGAAGCTACCTTCTCTGATGTCAACCTTCCCCTTCCAGTGGTTCCATTACATTCCACGGAATCTTGGAAAAACGTTTCTGTTTCTCCTAATCTTTCTGGTGACGAACATCGACAAGTCTCGTCGATGTTACAAACATTTCAGGATGTTCTCACTGACATTCCTGGACACACAGATGTCATAGAACATGACATAATTCTTACCGACAATAATCCAATTAGGGTTAGGCCGTATCCTATTCCTATACACTTTCAGTCGCAAGTGGAAAAGGAATTGGATGAAATGATTCAATTATATTTAATTGAACCATCGACTTCACCATATTCTTCTTCCATGGTTATTGTCCGGAAGAAGGATAAGAACATACGAATTTGCGTTGATTATCGCAAATTGAATCAGGTCACAAAGTTCGACGCTGAACCGATGCCTTTGTTAGAAGATCTACTGATTAGACTTTCTAATTCTAGATTCTTCACTAAACTTGACTTGTCTAAAGGTTATTGGCAAGTGCCTTTAGCAGAGCATGCCAAACCTCTTACTGCTTTTTCTACACCTAGGGGTCTATTTCAATGGAATGTTATGCCTTTTGGTCTCATGAACGCCCCTGCCACTTTCGTTCGCATGATGCGTCGAATTCTGTCACATCGTTCGGATGTCATCGCATACTTAGATGACATCTGTCTCTTCAGTGATACCTGGGAAGATCACTATTTAGGGTTATATGACTTACTGTCCACTCTACGTGAGAATAATTTGACAGCAAAACCTTCTAAAGCTTTTGTTGGTTTTGGTGAAATCTCTTTCCTGGGTCATCGTGTTGGTCATGGTCTCTTGAAGACAGAAGACCACAATACTTCCAAAATACTGAACATCTCTGTTCCTAAAACGAAGAAACAAGTTAGGAGTCTCTTAGGTTTAATTCAATTTTATGGGAGATTTATTCCAAATTTATCTTCGATCATGGCACCTCTATCAACATTGTTGAAGAAAGGTTCGCCTAATCTGGTCCGTTGGTCTGAAGAATGCCAATCTTCACTAGACCAAATCAAGAATATATTTTCTTCTCCTCCCATCTTAAGATTACCTACTCTTGATAGGACTTTTGTTCTTCGGAGTGATGCTTCATCCACTGGGATTGGAGCAGCACTGATGCAAGAATATGCAAATACTCTGCATCCTGTTATGTACATTTCTAGAAAACTAAATGCGGCAGAGAGGAACTACTCGGTTTTAGACCGTGAGTTGTTAGCGATGGTTTGGTCAATTCTAAAGCTACAAAGATTCCTCCTGGGCGCACATTTCATTCTAGAGACTGATCAGAAAGCTCTTACAGCTATTCAGACTAAGAATTTGAAGAGTTCGAGATCCACTCGATATGCTATAGCTCTTCAACCTTTTCACTTCACGGTACGAGCTATCCGTGGTGCGGATAATGTGATGGCTGACATTTTGTCTAGATGCCCACATGACTCCAACTAATACTTCTGTCCTATATTTCCATATATTACAGAGTCATAACACACCTATATTTCTACAATAGATTAGCACATCTGTACTCACTTTATATGTACACACTATCGTGCTTTGTTGTCATCTTCTTCTGTTCGTATTTTAAGATGATAGAGGAGGACTGAGTAGTTAATATAAGGGCCGTTAGTTTACTAAACAGCCACAATTATTAATAATGTATTGTACCTTATGAAGCATATTAGTTATTAATTAGCATTATATTGCTTGTACTTTCTCAGAATGTCATTGTTGAGCTGAGGACTTACCTTACTAGTATCAAGCATGACGAGTTCTAGATTGTGTACTTACCCTCGGAATACCAGAGCATATGTCCTGGATCGTCATGTAGTTTAACTTTACTATGTACTTATGTCATTACATGTCAAAGAATGTACTATTTAAATTTTCCTATCAGATTTGTACATCCATTTTTAAAGACAATATTAGAGTATGCTGTTTAATGATGATTATAGTAACTTGCATACGTATATTGTGTTTACATGCTAACGTGATGTGTGTTGGTGACACCTCCCCGATGTGAATATTTTTTGAGACATATTTATTTTTCTGTTGAGGTATATCCTCACCAGACACTCTATAATTAGCCTATTGTTTGGCAATTTAGTTAATTATCAGCGCATAATTCGTGCGTTTTGAGCCGCTTATCGCATGCTCTTTGATATTGAAAAAAAAAAAAATATGTTCCACATTTTTTTTTTATCGGGAGGAGGTGGTGATATGTTGCGTGATAAATTCTCGCAACATCGTTTTTTACAATATCTATTTTATAACGCAAGGGCAACAACTGCTTGAAATTTATAGTCACTTTTCTCGGTAAGCATTTGTCTTCTCGCGTTGGTATCGAATGCAGTTAAGTTTTGAGCTGTGGTCATTTTGCGCTGGACTGCGCATGACTTGTCTTGCTTCTTGGTCGATCGGTTTCCGCCCACCACTAGTGGAGTGAGCGATTTGGAATGGCGAAAGAGATGCCTCGTTGAAGAGGGGATCTCCGCTATTTTTTTGTTCTGTCAGGGATGTGTAGTCCTCTTATGGATATTTCGTTTATTCGGGATAATACCTCTAGTGTATTTGCACATGCCGGGAGGCGTGATATTTCTGTATTTCTTGAAAGCAAGGTAAATTGACTTTTTCATTAACTCTATCGATTTTGGGTCGTGAGCGATTTCGATTCATAGCCTGTCTTCGAAAGTCGTCGTCACGAGATGTTTTTTCCCAGCTCACATGTCGCTGCATTGTACTGCATCGGTTGATGCATGTACCAAGGACCATTACTTGCTACTTTGTTAAATGAACTAGGTTTGGAAAACCTTTATTATCTAGAGGATATTTTTGAGGACATTATTTATACTTCGGCAGACGTGTCTGTCTTGCTGAAGTCAAACTAAGGAGAGTGAACTGATCTCATACATCTGGTTATCTCCTGGCTGTTATAGAAAAGGATGGAGTTTTTCACCTGACTACATTTACAGCACTATGAAATATAACATGCATCTGACTCATCATTGTAATGCTGTCTACCGTCTATTGCTGTATTGAATGTTGCTGTGATAATGACTGTTTGATGTGCCTACATATTCGCGTAACCATTTTGTCACTGTGGCGTCCACAATAAATAATGAAGAAAAACGTCAACGGCTGTTTCAAGAATCATTGACTTTATACGTCGTGAGTTTACTGACGTCCTATGTGGATTGCCCTGTTATTTTTGTATGAACATTGTTTTGACTGAACACATCTGCACACCACACAAAACCAGACATGCGGATACCATCCATCATCATATGGCATCACGCATCAATCCTCTTATGAATATGTCATCGCACTTAGACACAAGATTATTGAAGCATGCAAATTGGCAACTGCTTCTTCTGAATTTGCAAAACAGAAGGCAAGGGAATTTGCCAATAAAAAGAGATGTTTGCGTCAACTTTGTCCAGGTGACAAAGCATTTGTCTTGCTACCTTGTAGGGAAAATAGACTTCTCATTTCTTTTAAAGGTCCGTACGATATAATATCAAAAGTTTCCGATGTTGACTATATCGTCGATATTGACGGGAAGCGTAAAACCTTCCACATCAACATGCTCACGGAATTCCATGAACGTCCTGATTATTTACAACCTGTTTTCCAGGCAATGGACGATTTTCCAGTCCAACATGGACAGTACTCATCTCTGTCAGTAATACAGGATGAGGAAACGAGTTTCTCGGATGTAAATCTACCTTTTCCAATGATTCCTCTTCACTCTAATGAATCATGGAAAGATGTTGCAATTTCTCCAGAATTATCTCCAGGAGAGCAGAAACAAGTTTCTACTATGTTAGAACAATTTCAGGATGTCCTTACTGACATTCCTGGTCAAAATGATGTCATTCAACATGACATTATTCTTACTGACCATAGTCCTATAAGAGTCAGACCGTATCCTATCCCGATACATTTTCAAGCACAGGTAGAGAAAGAGTTAGATGAGATGATAGAGTTAAAAATTATTGAACCATCCACATCAGCATATTCTTCGCCGATGGTTATAGTACGAAAAAAAGACAATAACATACGTCTTTGCGTGGATTATCGCAAATTGAATCAAGTGACTAAATTCGATGCTGAACCTATGCCTTTACTAGAAGAACTACTTACGAGACTATCGAATTCTCACTTCTTTACTAAACTCGATTTGTCTAAGGGATATTGGCAAGTTCCACTATCCGAACACGCCAAACCGTTTACTGCTTTTTCGACGCCTAGGGGTCTATTCCAATGGAATTTCATGCCTTTCGGTCTTATGAACGCCCCTGCAACATTTGTACGCATGATGCGTCGAATCCTATCTCATCGCTCAGATGTCATTGCGTATCTTGATGACATCTGTCTTTTCAGTGATACTTGGAACGATCACTATAATGGTATAAATGAACTATTGTCTATCTTACGCGAGCATAACCTGACAGCGAAACCATCGAAAGCATGTATTGGTTTTAGCGAAATATCTTTCTTAGGACACCGTGTTGGTCATGGGTTCCTAAAAACAGAAGACCATAATACAAGTAAGATACTTAACATTTCTATTCCTAAGACTAAAAAGCAAGTACGAAGTCTCTTAGGTCTAATACAATTTTATGGACGATTCATCCCGAATCTGTCCTCCATTATGTCACCTCTTTCTTCCTTGCTAAAGAAAGGGTCTCCTAATGTAGTCCATTGGACTCAAGAATGTCAATCCTCTTTGGATAAGGTTAAAACTATGTTTTCTACTTCACCTATCCTAGTATTGCCTTCTAAGGATAAGACATTTATTCTTCGTAGTGACGCTTCATCCACCGGGATTGGAGCTGCACTAATGCAAGAGTACTCTTGAACTCTGCATCCTGTGATGTATATTTCTCGGAAATTAAATGCCGCAGAGAAGAATTACTCGGTCCTAGACCGTGAATTATTGGCTATGGTTTGGTCAATCCTTAAACTGCAAAGATTTCTTCTGGGCGCGCATTTCATTGTGGAAACTGACCAGAAAGCTCTTACGGCTATTCAGAGTAAAAATCTGAAGAGCGCGAGATCAACGCGATACGCGATTGCTCTACAGCCATTTCATTTTTCGGTGCGAGCTATCCGTGGGTCAGAAAATGTGATGGCAGATATTTTGTCTAGATGCCCACATGATTCATAACTGTTATACAACTTTGATACAGTTGTTTCTATGTTGAAATGTGTACACATATGTAATATATCATATATTGATTGTAACACTACTTAGCGGTTCATTGATATTTATTCACCGCTGATCTTTCAATGTTTTTCGTCTTTGATGATCATGATGTTAAGATATCTTAGATGAAATTTATGTATAAACTAATGTGGAAATTGTGTCATTGCTAATATTGTAGTATGCGTTGGTGACACCTCTCTGGAAATATTTATACTTAGAGAAGTACTTTCTCTAAGGTCATAAAACTTATGCTTATCATCTGCGCATTGTATTGGTGCGTTGTGAGCCTATTGTATGTTGCTCCTAGATGTATTTCAAAAAAAAAAAAATGTACCATTTTTTTTTTTTCCCGAGGGGTGTGGTAATCTGTTGCGTGCATATTTTGACGCACATATTACAAAAATCGATATGGCTATTTAATATGGGAAAAATATAGACATTCATTCATTTGTGTATGAAAATGCTGTCTATGGTAAAAGCGAGAGAATCCATGTTTGATTCACACTTTTGATTATAGGAGTAATCGTTCTGGATATTGATCCGGCGCAAGGATATTGCGCTTACGTTTGTACTTATTTTTTAGGGCCAGAAAATATATTAATTTGCTTATTGTGTTTATGGCCTGAATTCATATGTATTACATATTATTAGTACAAGTAGAATCAGTCCTATATTGTATATTTTGGATGGGTAGGAGGGACTAGATTCTTGTTATTCCGGTCTAGCGGAAGTATGAGTTGTCTTGACAAGTCGTGATGAGTTCCGATGTACCGTGATAATGGCGTGTACGCACTTTTCAAAGGGCTGGTAGATTCTTAAGGAAATATAATTCATGAAGTGGTTTTCTTCTAAAGGAGATGGTATCTCTACTATAGTTTATGTTAGAGACTCTCCTAAGGTACGGTACAATGTATAATTCGGACTCCATGTATTGCCAGACCCTATTTTGATGATCTCATGTCGATTCGACCTAGATGGAACATTGTGCTTCGTATCGCTAGGGTCGTGTTTTGTATCGACAAAGATGACAGACTTTCCTACAGCGGTTATGGCTACGTGAACTAACCTGATCACCGTAGAGCTGTATGGGAACATTTATGAAATCATTTATATACCCATTATAAATTAACTCTGGCTTATATTCTCCTTCCTATGAATGAGTGAACGACAACTCAGGGAGGCAGCCATGTTAGATTTCGGTCATCATATGTTTTGATCACTGCCAAGAGAACAGATTATTTATCCTATTATCGGACAGTGACAGGGAGATCTCAATCTTGCTAGAAACCCCCTTTCGTGGTTTCATAATATATACTACAAACTATGGACGTCAAGTAACTTTAGTTATTTATCGATCTGCCTTCACTGACGCGTTTAGTCAGATAGGGGGATGCGGCCATAATATATCATGACATTGAACTTTTGATGTACTGCCCATTATTTCTGAATGTGTCATGACTTCAGATCTGCTATGTATACCTACAAATTGATATGTCAACATACCATGATGTACTCGTATGTCCCAGTGTGTACGTCTGAATAAATTGAGTAAACAAAGATTCCAGCAGTCTGCATTGGTGCCTTGTAGACACAAGTGTATGAGTGGTTATATTGGTCAGCACACGAACAGTACACCATTCGCGGTAATCACACTCTACACTTCTACTTCATACATACACCATCCTGCGTCGGTTGAAGTGACCAAGTTTAGGGCCTGCTTCCCTGGAGCCTTTGCCTTCCCTAACTCAGGACTAGGGTGAGTTACCCATTTACAGCTGGGTAGACTGGAGCATGCCTGATCTCAACAACACACCACTCTTCCTTACAGAGCACACCGACTGACACTTTACAGAGTGGAAAGAAGAAAAGAAACTTTACAGATATCACCTTGTCTTACACCAGTGGTGGTCCTGAACTCTTCTGACTTATGGTTTGCTGTCCTCACATAATTTCTGCAAGACTTGTAGAAGCTCTGTATAGCATGAATCAGAGGTGCTGGAATGTTCTTCCTTGCCAAACAGTCCCAAAGTTTGCTCAAGGGGACCCTGTCAAACGCCTTTTCCAGATCTATGAAACAAAGATGGATCTCACTCTTATACTCAAGGGCCTTTTCACTCAGCTGTCTGAGTGTGAAGATTAGGTCTTGAGTACTTCGGTTTGCTCGGAATCCGCACTGGATCTCATACAATTGTGGCTCAGCTAGGCGTCGGAGTCCGTGCTCTAGGATTCTAGAGTAGATTTTACCAGGGACACTGAGAAGGGATATGCCTCTGTGGTTTCCACATTGTCGATTGTCACCTTTTTTGAAAATTGGTGTTATGATGGCAATCTCCCAATCCTTTGGTATGGTCTTCTTGCACCATGTTGCCTGTAGGACCCTTAAGAGTAATAGGTCACCTGATGCTATAATGTACTTAACCATTTCTGGTGTTATACCGCATGCCCTGCTGCTTTGCCCATCTTGATTTTCTCCAGTGCTGCCTTCAGTTCTTCCATCTTTATGTCATCTTCATCCCCATTGGTTTCCTCTTCTGTGCTAGTGGTTATCATTTCTGATGCTTGACCTTGCTCACCATCAAGGAGTTCTGAGAAATATTCTTTCCATCTTTCCATTACTTCCTTCGGGGCAGTAAGCAATTTGCCTTGCTTGTCCTTTATAAATTTGAGAGGGCATTGTTTTTCCTTCCTCATGTTCTTTAGGGTCTTATAGAACAATTTCTGGTTTTCTTGCGCATCTTTTTCTAGCTTTTCTCCAAATTCTTCCCAGGACTTCTGTTTTGCTACTAGCACCTTGTTCTTTGCTTCTGTTCTAAGTATCACATATTCTCTATATTTCTCTATTTGTCCTGCTGTGTTTTTAGCTCCTAAGTATTGTTTCCATGCCATTTTCTTCTCTCTTATTTTCTCTTTGATTTCCTCTGTCCACCAAGGTGTCCTCTTTCTCTTGTTCCCAAGTCAGACTTCACCGCATGCTTCTGCAGCAGCTGTCTTTATGATGTCCTTGAATTTAAGCCAGAGGGTTTCCAAGTCATCAGGTTGTTCTTCTGTGTTTCCCACCCCTGTAGCAATAAGCCCCTGATATAAGGTCTTAATTTCTGGCTCTCTCAGCTTGTAGGTCTTAATGCTCATTTCTCCCATTTGTTTACTTGGTTTCTTGCGTGATGTTGGGCAGTTCCTAGGCTGAGCAACATCGTCTCACATCGTCTGTTGATGCTTCGGGATGTAATTCAAAGAAAACGCCCAGGCCTACTGACTAGATGAGTACTGCTCCATCACGACAATGCCAGACCACCTACAGCTCAATTAACCCAGCAGAAAATTAACAACTAGGGTGGCAAATTCTTGAACATCCGCCTTACAGTCCCGACTTAGCCCCGAGTGATTTTCACCTGTTTGGTCCACTAAAAGCTCACCTTGGCGGTAAACATTTCGCGGGTGATGCAGAGGTTGAACGTGAGGTGCGAATGTGGCTGAGACAGCAGAGCACGCACTTCTATGCTGCAGGTTTCGAAGCACTAATACATCATTGATGTATATAAGAAAATGGTGCAGCTTAGGGCCGAGCCTTGCGGAAGGCCTTCTTGGATTGTTCTTTTTCCTGATGTTGTTCACTTGAATGTTGTGTAGATGGTTCGATATGTCAGGAATTTTTTTTATCTAACGAAACATTCTTCCTTCTATGCCCATCTTCTGCATCTTGAAGAATAGACCATCTCTCCATATGTCTGCCGGAGGTCTATGAAAAATGTGGTCACATAGTTTTTATCCTGGAAAAAATCAGCAATTAGTTGCACCAATCGGATTACCTGGTCAACAGTCTGGCTTCCTCTTCTAAATCCTGCTTGGTTGGGATGGAGGGCTTTCCCTTTCTCGAACCACCAGCAGAGGCATGCATTTATCATACATTACACCATTTTCCCAATGCAATTCATCAGTGAGATGGGCCGATAACTACTGACTTCGCCTGGTGGTTTATCTTTTTTGAGAATTGGGATAATGTTAGCTGTTTCCCATTCTGTAGGTACAGTGCTATTTTTCCATGTCTTGTTTATGAATTCCAAGGTCATCAGTAGACCCTTTTCCCCAAGTTTAACTATCACGTCGTTGGTCCCCTAGTCTGGCCCTGGTGCTTTTTTGAGTTTGGTTTTTATGAGGCTGGATTGTAGTTCAGCTGGAGTGAATTCTTGATCAACGATACTGTCCACAGCCTTACGTGCTTTCAGCATGCTCTAATGAACATGATAGCAGGACAAACACATGTGTGAGGAAAAATAAGTCCTGGTAACTGCGGAATTACACAGCTGGAATAGTAAGAAATCAGCCTGGTATAGGACACGTAATCTATAGGGGCAACAGAAGGAGTAACTACACAGATCAAATGTCATTATCGTACAAATATAAAGATAACCAGCAAAATGATACGGAAATAATAGGCAGCTACAACAACAGAACAACAGGTGTGCTACACTCTGCTGGCAAAAGAATTCAGCCTACAAGGTGAACAATGCAGACATTGTAACAATCCTTCATTTCAGCAACAACTGTCAAATAACAAGAAATTCTTATCTATTATACAACTGATTCATGGAAAATATATACACATAAAATCCATTTCTGTTCTTAAGTATGCGCATGTAATATTGTGCTTCAGGTGGCAATGCCATAATTAATAGACAAACAAAAAACAGAATAGGAATAATAACTAAATCAACACAGAAAGGTAATCAGCTTGACCCACATGTCAATAGATTACAATCCGTTTGTGGGTTTTCTTTCTCTTTTAAACAGCAGTCAGTCTTTCTAAGCCTACATATATCCATACAGCTTATGTTTATCTTCATGTGTTATCTCTCTCACTTTTTCCTAGATATTTCCGATCAGTTAATTTATGCTCATTTTTCTTGCATGTCTGTTTGCTTGTGACTATATTTTAGCAATGAACTTGGATGTTATGCTAATGTATCACCATAACTAGTCTTAGATGTTGATTTTGTGGAGAAAAAAAAAGAATGAAATATTACAGAACACATGTATATGCACACAAATGAAGCACACAAATGTAAATGTCTTACCTGACAACCACATTTATTACACTCTTCTATAAACATATTTCCATGGAGTTCTGAAAGTCTGTTTCGGGGGAAACCAGATCTAAGATGAAGTCCATCAATATTCTGGCTAACGACATATTTGACGATACCTGCCAAAAAAAAAATTATAATTTCAGGATGAATAATTATCACCAACATCATCTTTTTTGCTCCATGTTGAGCATGCATTTACCACTGCAGATAATTCCCTTGAGGAAGTCTACATCAAAGACAAGCTCTTGCAATGGTGGGTTTTGTAGCAATTCATTTTACAAGATGAGGTTGCCAGTCATACGTACAACCTTATGTTAGTCACCTCTTACGACAAGCCAGAGGTAGCAGTATTCCTATTTATCTGTATCTCCTCAGAGACCCATAATACTATATGGGGTAGTAACTATTATTCATCGACTTCCCTGTTCATTTCTTATGGAGCTTGCAGCCATACTTTCAACCGGAACCCTTGCAACAAAGCATTCATGTATTCTTTCAGTGGTGGTTTCTGTAGCAATCTGTTTTACATGATGAGGTTGCCATCCTCATGCACAACCTCAATTTAGTTGCCTTTTATGACATGAGTGAAGGCGCAGTAGTCCTATTAGTAACTATTATACCAGTAATTTCAAGAAAAGAATAATGATTAAAGTCTTTTTTTTTTTAAATAGCATTAAACTTCTTCTTCTTCTTCTTCTTGTGATCGCATCTTTGATGATTACACCGTCAGACGAGTTCTCATGATGAATTCGACTGTTGTTTGAAGTTCCTCTTTAACTCCATATAGCTTTGAGTTTAGTGTTGAGTCATTGGGCTAGTATATCTTTCTTAACTGGTCATACAGAGGACAGTCCTGTAGAACATGCTCAGCAGTTTGTTCGTTTAATCCACATGTGCACAGTGGTGAAGCAGACAATCGTAGCTTGTGCATGTGTTTATTCAGTTTGTTATGCCCTGTCCTGAGTCGAAAAATAGTTATCTGTCCGTGCCGGTCAAGAGTGTGATAGTCGTCTTTGGGTTGGTTCTGTTCTCTTCTGATAGTCTGGATAGCTCTCTTTTTCTCAAAGTATGTGACTTCATTATCTTCTTGTTCACATTCTCCTCCCTTTTTTGCAAGTTTATCTGCCTTTTCATTTCCGGGTACACCACAATGAGATGGTACCCACTGAAGTATGGTTCTCTTTTTGGCAGCTACCTTGTTTAGTTCATTTCTCAGATGCGGGAGTTTACCACCTGATAAAGTTGATAAAGTTGGATTTTTATTCCCGTTAATGATATCCACCAAAAGATAGATATAAGTGGATGGAAGCAGACATCATCATCATCATCAGTTGATAAGATCTCTATGGTGTTGTTTGCTCCACTGTAGTGTATGGAATGTCAACTTGACCTACGCAGTGGTGTGTGGACATGGATTGAGTGTATAATGTGCGAATGATGATAAAGGTTCGTGGTGTTGACAAAAAATGTTCTTTTCTCACACTCATGTATGGCTGGAAGTCATCGACACCAACGACTGTGTACCTTTTCTAAAGTTTAATTGGACGTACACACTCGACAGCACAGATAGTGACAAATCACAGGTTGCCATAATACATCATAGTACAGTGGATAAATGGTCTTGCAATGTTACATGGGCACTCATGTAGAATAAGTGTATAATGGACTGTCAGTAGCCAAGCACTCAGTATCGCCCATACATGTATCATCTGACTTCACTGACTGAGCACGTCAGCTTATAAACAATATTTCAGATGGCTTCTAAACCTAATCTCGTCTAGCGACGATTCTTCAACATAATGTTCAGCACATATTTTTCCATATAATAATATTGAACCGCTAGCAATGGTTCTCATGTGTAGCAGTGATCTCTGGACTGATCAAGCGATAATACGGGCATCCCTTTTCTCTTCTTGAAAGTCACTACATGTTTTGGTTCCAAGATGGCTTCACTCGTGAGCTGTCACTCACGTTTGGATACAGATAATGAATCTGTCCTAAAGTTAGTCATTCATAAAACATTTCATTGCTCTGTAGATTTGATCATGAACAATTGACTGCAATCTACAGGATATAGTGCTGCTAGGAATCGAAGTCGTTTTCATCGAGTCAAATATATTCTCTTAGACATTCAAATCGTAACTATCGAAAATGGTGGCTTCGATCGAGAGTTCATAAGAGTATCTTTGATTACCTTGGTATAGGAAATATGAAACTGCCATTCCTTGGCAATACGACTAAACACTGGGGTAAAGCATACACGATAGGTTTAGACGACTATCACCTTCCCCACAAATACTGAGATCACTTTTTCCCCGGCGACAGGCCGACATGGAAAACACACAGTCCCTATCAGGACGAAGCCAAATCACACCACACTCTAGCGACACATCCGCCGAATAGCCTTCGACCTCTCTAGAGACAACAGAACATATAGTTCGACTTAGATATGTAAAGATATACAGACATAAGACAGACTCGTCCTACTCAGACAAACAATACACATAAATTCAGGCCATAGATATTCTGAAGCAAGAACAATCTATTATTACCCAAACAACGAATAAATCGCAGTAAAATGGATTTATCCGCGGAGTTTGATCGAAAGAGCCGACACAACTTTCAAGGGAAGTAACACAATAATGACTTTCCCTTAAGCACTATTTTGCTTTCAAATATTTGCGAAGATAACAAGAATACCAATGTATAATATTGTAAGATATCAAAGACTGCACGTAACAGTCTTACCACACCTTCCGGGAAAAAAAAAATGGAACATTTTTTTTTTCCATTTTGAAATACATCTAGGAGCAACGTACAATAGGCTCACAACGCATGAATAATGCGCAGATGAAAATATCAGGAATACCTATAACGCCTAATATGAGGCTAAGTCGACTTATGGAGCGACTGGTGAGAATGTGTCTCATAAACTGAGAGAAATTATTTCTCTACAAGTATATTTTTCCAGGAAGGTGTCATCAAAGTATAATACAATTCTGGCAATTACACAATGCCTAAAAAATTCATATCATCATTTCGTATTAGATATCTTAAATTTATGATTTATGAAGAAAAAATCATCAAAGCACAGCGGTGAATAAACATCAATGAACCGCTATGTAGTGAATACAATCATTATATTATTAAATTACAAATGTGTATCTATCATGATATAGAAAAGGAACTACTATAGAACTAGACATATCAAGAAGTCTAAGCCCTAATAGTTATGTGGAATCATGTGGGCATCTTGACAGAATGTCTGCCATCACATTATCTGATCCACGAATAGCTCGCACAGAGAAATGAAAAGGTTGAAGAGCAATTGCATATCGAGTAGACCTCGAGCTCTTCAAATTCTTACTCTGTATAGCAGTAAGAGCTTTTTGGTCGGTTTCTACTATGAAATGTGCGCCTAGAAGGAATCTCTGTAGTTGGAGGATCGACCAAACCATAGCTAATAGCTCACGGTCTAAAACCGAATAATTCCTTTCTGCCGCATTAAGTTTTCTGGAAATATACATTACAGGATGCAGAGTTCCAGAGTACTCTTGCATTAGTGCCGCTCCAATCCCAGTGGATGAAGCGTCACTACGAAGAACGAATGTCTTATCTTTAGTAGGTAGCACTAAAATAGGTGGTGTTGAAAACAATGTTTTAATCTTATCCAGAGAGCATTGGCATTCCTGAGACCAGTGGACCACATTAGGCGAACCTTTCTTTAGAAGTGTTGAGAGAGGTGCCATGATAGAGGATAGATTCTGAATGAATCTGCCATAAAATTGAATAAGACCTAACAGACTTCTCACCTGTTTTTTAGTCTTAGGGATTGAGATGTTAAGTATCTTACTAGAATTATGGTCCTCTGTCTTTAGGAAACCATGACCAACTCGGTGGCCTAGGAAAGAAATTTCGCTAAAACCAATATAGGCTTTAGAGGGTTTCGCTGTCAGGTTGTGCTCACGCAAAGTAGACAGCAATTCATCTAACCCTGAATAGTGATCTTCCCAAGTATCGCTGAAAAGACAGATGTCGTCTAGATATGCAATGACATCTGACCGATAAGATAGGATTCGGCGCATCATGCGTACGAACGTAGCTGGTGCGTTCATAAGACCGAAAGGCATAAAATTCCATTGGAACAAACCTCTAGGTGTTGAAAAAGCCGTGAGAGGTTTGGCGCGTTCAGATAAAGGAACTTGCCAATATCCTTTAGACAAATCAAATTTAGTGAAAAAATGAGATTTGGAGAGTCGAGTAAGTAGCTCTTCCAGTAAAGGCATAGGTTCGGCATCGAACTTAGTTACTTGATTCAATTTTCGATAGTCAACGCAAAGACGTATGTTATTGTCTTTTTTACGCACAATAACCATCGGCGAAGAATATGCAGAGGTGGATGGTTCGATTATTTTCAAATCTATCATCTCATCCAACTCTTTCTCGACCTGTGCTTGAAAATGTATAGGTATAGGATAAGGTCTAACCCTAATAGGAGTATGGTCAGTTAGAACAATGTCATGTTGAATGACATTCGTTTGTCCAGGGATGTCAGTGAGTACATCCTGAAATGTTTGCAACATAGTTGAAACTTGTCGCTGTTCTCCTAGAGACAAATCAGGAGAGACAGTAACGTTCTTCCATGATTCACTGGAATGAAGTGGGATCATTGGAAGAGGAAGATTTACATCTGAAAAAACTTGTTTCCTCATCCTGTATCACGGACAGTGATGAGTAATGACCATGTTGTACTGGAGAATTGTCCGTTGCTTGGAAAATGGGTTGCAAATAATCCGGACGTTCATGGAATTCAGTAAGCATATTGATGTGGAAGGTTTTATGCTTCCCATCAATATCGACAATATAGTCGACATCGGAAATTTTCGATATTATATCGTACGGACCTTTCCAAGAAATAAGTAAGCTGTTTTCCCTACAAGGTAGTAATACAAATGCTTTGTCACCAGGACAAAGTTGTCGTAAGCATCTCTTCTTATTGGCAAATTGCCTTGCCTTCTGTTTCGCAAATTCAGAAGAAGAAGTTGCTAATTTGCATGCTTCGATAATTTTTTGTCTCAACGCGATGACATATTCGTAGGATGACTTTGTGTCATCGTCAATATTGTCAGATGTTATGAGATCGTGAAGCAACGACATAGGGCCACGCGGACGCGCGCCAAAGGCGAGTTCAAAGGGAGAAAATCCCGTATGTTCATTGGGTACCTCTCTGTAAGCGAAGAGGGCCGCAGGTAAAACTCTGTCCCAGTCTTGAGGATGATCCTCAGTTATCTTCCCCAGTAAGTTTTTAAGTGTTCTATTAAGGCGTTCGACCATACCATTAGACATTGGATGGTAGATACTACTTAAAGATCTATCTATCTGCAGAGTAGACATTACTTGAGACATGGTATCTGATATTAGTTGGGTGCCATGGTCTGACAATATTTCTCCGGGGAACCCCAGACGAGAAAATATAAGCCAAAGAGCATCTGCAATATCAGCAGTAGTAATGCTCTTCAGAGGAATAGCCTCTGGCCAACGTGTGCACATATCAAACACGTCAAGATAAACTGATGTCCTCTGGCAGACTTGATCTTAAATGGACCAATAATGTCTATAGCCATTTTTGGAACGGCCGAATAGGAATGTCCGCCGCCTGAATGGGTGCAGCATGCCGTGGACCTTTGGATTTAACTTCCTGACATACTTTACAAGATCGACAATAAATACGTATGTCCTTGTTTACCAATGGCCAAAAGAAAGCCGCAAGGACTCTTGACTTAGTACGGGAAAAACCCATGTGTCCAGCACACTGAGAGTCGTGAGCGTGCTGCAAAATTTTTAACTCTCAAATTCTTGGGAACCAGGATTTGAGAATGACTTGACGTAATGGAGTCTTGAACCATACGTACAAGTACGCCATTCTTCTTTGTAATCCACGATTTACGACTTGTGTCTTTATTCGGATCACCTTTAGTTGCAAGAATGAAGAATTTCTTCAGAGTGGGATCATCTTCTTGCTGTTTTATAAACGAGTCACGAGAAATTACCAAGGGATTATCTTGGTTATGCACTTCATTATCTTCAGTAGATGAAGTTTGAGGCATATTAAGAGCCTGAGCTCTAGTGACTACAGCGTTAGCAATCTGCATGTTTTGCCTTTCCCACGTGGAAATTTGTTGCGGAGTGCATTCCTTGACTCCATGAATGCGACCGATGATGAGGTCAGCGATCGGATTCGGAAGAAGACATGCGTGTACATCTCCTGTAAAGAAAGGAGTAGCAATCCTAATGATAGCAGTAGAGTATTTCTCTAATGTGCCGCCAAATGTTACACATTTGACTACTTGTCCAGTTGCACGGGAAGGATCTACGAGTGACTGCCTAACACCAATTGTGGTGCATCCAGAATCAAATAGCACAGAGACTGGATTGTTATTCACTAAACCCTTATGTAAGACAAGAGAACCTCTTCCATCATGCGCGACTGATGCTGGAAGAGCAGGAAGAGGATGGCCACAGCTTAAAGTAGACACTGTGGTTGGCTCAAATAACGTTTTGCATTGGGGCACTGAGATGCTCTCCCAAAATCAAAAGCGGCACATGCCATATTACTAGCATCATTATTATCTTTACTCTGTTTATAGGCTTCATGGGACTCTTGTTGTGCAGAGTTTGCCTGAAAATGTGGTTTATGTCTTTTGTTTTGAGATCTACCTCGGTTATTATCACCTCTGTAGTTATCGTTACCTCTATTGTAACCCCTATTTGGGTTTGAGTCATAGTTCCCTTGGTTACCATTATCATATTCGTTATAATGAGTATCTCTGTAATTATGATCTTGTTGACTCCAAGACGGATAACCCTGATAGTTTCTATAATTACTTCCTCTACGGAAATTCCTATAATTATGACCACCCCTGTGTCGAGAGCTATCAGGTCGTCTCCAGTTCTTTGAAGAAGAAACCTGAAATGATTGGTTACCTTGGTTTTGATAACTATTATGGTTACCTTTTTTATCAAATCTGTTTTGAGGTCCCTGAAATCTGTGTGAATAATTGGGATTGTATGGTGTTGCTGAAGCAACTGGCATACTCTCCTTAATCTTAGTGTTGCCAAAAGTCACGTCGGGTGTGCAGTGACATATTGGGAACAATATTCTTCCATTTCTTTTAGAGATTTAGGTTTACGCTCATGTATAAATTCAAGGAAAGGTTTGTTCACACATGACATAATCTTATCTCTGAGCAACAAATCCATAAGTCCTTCATACGTTTTTTCTGTTTTGGAAAGCTCAATCCAACGATCAACTGTGAGACGTGCCTTTGCAGTGAATTCTGAGAATTCTACACCCGTCTCAGGTACCATCGTTTTAAATAAAAGGCGATAGCCTTCCTCACTTAGCTGATATTTTTTTTATCAAAGCCGCCCTAATGACATCATAATTATCCTTATCTGCTTCTCCTACAAGGCATAATCTAGTCAAAGATTCACCTTTCAAGTTTTCTGATAATTGATTAGCGTATTGTGATTTATCCACATTATGTGTACGACAAGAACGTTCAAATCTATCCAGCCAGAATGTAATATCGTCACTGGACTGATTGAACGGTGGAACCTTAACCTTGTAAGTAGAAGGTTTATCATTACCACTAGATGCCTGATTAACATTACTCATACTTGTCAATCTTAATTTCTCCAACTCAAATTCATGTTCTCTTATTGCTTTTTTTTCTTCAGCCTCTCTGTCTAATCTTTTTTGTTCAGCTTCCCTGTCTAATCTTTTTTGTTCAGCTTCCCTGTCTAATCTTTTTTGTTCAGCTTCACTGTCTAATCTTTTTTGTTCAGCTTCCCTGTCTAATCTTTTTTGTTCAGCTTCACTGTCTAATCTTTTTTGTTCAGCTTCACTGTCTAATCTTTTTTTGTTCAGCTTCCCTGTCTAATCTTTTTTGTTCAGCTTCACTGTCTAATCTTTTTTGTTCAGCCGCAGCTTCTCTTTCCAATTTTTTTTGTTCAGCTTCAAATCTCCTTTCCTCTACCTGCATCTGCAATTTCTTTTGTTCAGCAGCAGCCTCAGCTTCTCTTTCTAATCTTTTCTCTTCCGCCATAGCTCTTCTCTCTTCTGCAGCTAATGCTTTGTCATATTGAGCAACTGCCCATTGTTCTAATTGTTGACCAGTCTTATCAAGGGCTTTCCCTTGTGTAATGAAGTATTCTAATGTAGCCATGATGTCTAACAATAATACTAATCACCTGAATCAATAATAATACCACAAGTTCTCAATGACTTGATTAATCAGTATACTATCCCAATATCTGTGGGTCACAAGCCTTTAATAAGGTCTTGTATAATAGTAATAATAATTAGGTACTGGTTTATACCATAATCCAAGTGCAGTGCACAGGCAATTGTGTCTTATGAAATATACCTATATAAAACATATGTCAACCAACAGAATACATAAAGTACAAATAGGACTGACAATACAAGAACGTTTGCAGAAATCAAAATAAATCAAATAGGGAAATCAATGAAAATAATCACTGAATCTGCAAAGAATAACAACACAAATGACGTCACAATATATGAATATAAATTGTGAATAGAACTGAAAGATAGAAAAGGTTAGACCAACAAATTACAAACAAATCAAAACAAAACTAAAGAACAAAGAAATATTACAAAAATAACAATAATTACAGACTTCACAGCTAACACAAAAGCAACAGTTGTCGCAGCAAATTTTCAATCAAGAAAATTGCACCTATAGAAAACGCCCACAACGGACCCTCTATGACGTGGGATATTCTGTTGTGAGGACGCCGCCCAACCTTAAACACAACCCGCTGACATAGAAACTAACATACTATACAAACAAATAACATGTAAACATAAATATATATAAATTATGTGTATGATAGTATGTGTTGCAAAATAGGCTCAGTCTTACAGTAATGGCAAAGTTATTTTTATGAAAATAAACAAACTGCCACTTTATTCAATTAAACATTCTGGCCTTAAATATTAAAGTTCATATATGGAAAACAAGAAGATCCATCGATGAAAATAGGACTTCTTAGTTCACTCATACTGTCTTCCTGTTAACATTGAGAAGAATTGATCCAACTGTTCTGTGAAACTCTATAATGTCTAATGTAAAAAATGTCAACAACGCTGACCTACATACTGCATTCACTTGACAGGTCACGTGACGAAGTGTTGACAAATAGCAAACCAATACTGCAAGTGTGTCGTATCAGCCACAGGAAACGGTCTGGTATCGGTAATCTGTTGACTTCTGAACTTCTGCGAGGTCAAACCCAGAAAGCTGGTCCACCAGTTGATAAGGTTGATAAAGTTGGATTTTTATTCCCGTTAATGATATCCACCAAAAGATAGATATAAGTGGATGGAAGCAGACATCATCATCATCATCAGTTGATAAGATCTCTATGGTGTTGTTTGCTCCACTGTAGTGTATGGAATGTCAACTTGACCTACGCAGTGGTGTGTAGACATGGATTGAGTGTATAATGTGCGAATGATGATAAAGGTTCATGGTGTTGACAAAAAATGTTCTTTTCTCACACTCATGTATGGCTGGAAGTCATCGACACCAACGACTGTGTACCTTTTCTAAAGTTTAATTGGACGTACACACTCGACAGCACAGATAGTGACAAATCACAGGTTGCCATAATACATCATAGTACAGTGGATAAATGGTCTTGCAATGTTACATGGGCACTCATGTAGAATAAGTGTATAATGGACTGTCAGTAGCCAAGCACTCAGTATCGCCCATACATGTATCATCTGACTTCACTGACTGAGCACGTCAGTGTCACGTAGGGTTTATATTCATTTAATTTCCTACATCTTCTTCCTATTCTTTCACCGAATTCTCTCTTTTATTATCTCTGTATTTCCTTTTTCCTGTATATTTTTCATCCATTCGTTTTGCGAATATTATTTACATATAATTCGCAAACTTTACCTGTTTTCCTTTCTCTAAAAACTGAGAATCGCGCTAGGACGATATTACGTAGATGTCAGGGCTGCAGGGCGTCAGAAGGCGTGATAAGTCGGTTCGCTGAACATAGGACGTAGCAAATCGTCTACATTCTCACCGAGCGCGCGAGCTTCTTCTCGGCATAAGTCCCGGTGAGGTGTGATACTTTACATCTGCACCGGTCAGTATCCAGACATTTGTCTGGAAAATCCCAAACTGACACGGCGCTCACTTGGGCCATGGTCAGCTGTAGTGTGAAAACTGCCCTGCATTGGAGTCAGGCTGTCTGGGATTTGAAACTGACATGCGTACATCGTGGTCAGTAGGTGACAGTTACGACACGCGTTAAGCGGACGTAAATGTTGGGAGTAGGGGAGATAATTTCGCTTGGCGAAATAAGTTTGGGCCCTTTGTCTGATTTTAAGATATTGGCCAAGTTTGAAACTTTAATTTCATTCTGGCTCATAGACTCACAGTAGATAGGTTGCTCGTAACAGAATAGCTGTTAGCGAAGATCTCAGTTTGTTTCGGCAATTTGTCGAACTTCTAGACTTCCAGAAATATTTTCAGCATTTTTTATTCTTAAGTTGTGCGACTACCTGTAATTCTGTGGTTGAGGTAATTAATATGATAGATATATAGATTTTGTGAGTGTTAAAGTGTTAAATCGCTTAATTCATTTTAATCTATTTCTTTAGCGCAGAAGAGAAATAAAGTGGTAGGCTATTATATTTTCTAGGGAAGCATTCAGTGGAAAGCAGAATAAAATTAAAAATTTCTAGCTTATAACGGCAATTGTAGCTATTTATGAATTTAATTTAACTGCTAATACTCAGTCGAGTGTATTTTTCTAAACTAACGTATAAACTCTAGAATCGAGCCTCATGAATGGTGACGGGATACGCACGTGTTCCTAATTCATGAGAATTGCTGATTTTTAAATATAACTTACGTCACGGGAAGTTTAAATGATAAGCAAAGCTCTCTGCTTGCAAGTTTAAATGTAAGTTATAACCAGTTCAGATTCTGTTTATTATATTATATGTGTTATTTTTCCTCCACACAGTGAAAGTTTTGGGGTGACCCTAACTTTACCAGCACCTAGTAGTAGTTTCCATACTTGTGAAGAAATAGACAGTCCTTATTTTGAACCACGTGGGTTTTCTCAAGTAACACTGATCTGACGGTGCAAGTTAGACAGAAATACTAATATCCCAATAACGGGTTTTCAAAGACTGTAATGATAAATACTGGACCTTGGAGCCAGATCTTAATTTCTTCTAGAAACTCTACGTAATCTTTCTGCCTGGTGGGCGCGAAATACTTCAAGTATTAACTAACATTTCCCGACTATCTATATATATATTTTGTGGACAAAATCTGTGGTGTGACTAAAGTGAATCCTATACTGAGGGAAGGCACCGACCTGACATTCATCATTTCTAGAAACCTACGCTATTGACACTGTGCTCTGCTAACTCCCGCGCCTGGAATAATTGTTAGGTGACTTAATCAGACATTTGAACAAATTTGCACACCCAAGTAGTCGTTCCCGGAGACTCCGAGTTAAATACGTCTTTTGGAACTGGGGACTTCTTGGCAGAAGACTGCATTTTTTTTGAGTCTGTGTAAAGATCTAAAATCAGTGTGTTCCAAGAGGCAGCGAGCAAAGTCGTGAGTACATGAATGAGAAGCCATGGCGGAATGAATGAGTGTACGCTGGTCTGAGTGATATTTTCACTATTATATCTTTGACACCCTGTTGCTGTCCAAATTTTCTTTTCAATCTGCATAATCTGTTGCTAAGGCTAGAGTTCTTGTGTTGTTGTCTTAGGTTAAATCAGATTTGTTTTCCAAACTCTGTGCATATAATTACGAGATAAAACAAAGAAAACTCTTAGACTCAAACCCTATGTATCTGTGACTCTGGCGCCATCATCTGTTCTCTTAACGGGGCCGGGCTAAACCTAGAGTTAACACTATAACGGGGCTATCATCCTTGCAACATTTCCTTGATTTTTTTTATGACTATGTGTATATGTATTTTCCTTGATGTACTTTCTTTGATGTTGTGAGCCGATTTTTCCTGATATTAAAATCGCTCGTGAACTTAAAAATCGTGTTTGGTCAGCTCGTTCTAGATATATATATATATCATTGTTATAGTTTTCCCACGTCTGTGTGTTTACCTGTCGTCACGTGTAGGTGCGTGCCTGTGAGTGATAGAAATATACGTAATATGTATATTGGTGTAGTCTGTCTGACGCTGTAACAACTGTTGTAGAAGATAGGTGAGAGAGAGAAGAATTCTTTTCGCTTTCAGAGACAGCCACTATATCAACATCTATCATCTCACGTGTGTGGAAATTCTATTACCTTTCACTAACTCTCACTGAGTCTATCACCTATTCAAACCTATTCAGAAGGGACCAAACCTAGTCTTAATTCTCCTATCGAAAATCTACGACAAATGAGGGCTCGTTTCCGGTCTTTGAACTTAGAATAGGAAGACGAGTACGACAAACGTGGACTCGTCTATCTGGATTTTGGACTTAAGATTCTGTATTCTGATATAGAGTAAGAGTGTGATGTCTTTAGAGTTGTTATATCTTTAAAAAAAAAATATTACCCCCTAGACTAGCGATCTGTTTACGGGCGTGCTGACCACACAAACTAATAAGTTTTTTTCCACAGCATCTTTGAATAATATACATTTTGGTTACAGGTTGATTTTGTCGGGATATATGTTAACTGCTGATTGTAATACTAAATGCTGGTAAAGTGGTGAGTGTATAACATTCACTGGGTACTGAGGCAGAACGGCGTTTGAACTAAGTTAAGGAGTGTGTTTCGGACTTTTTGTCCAGATTAATTCCCTCCCTTACCCGATCTGACTTCAGGGGCGAACTTATAGTGGATTTTTAAAAATTAAGGGATTATTTTTCTCTTTAATTTTTGCAATATTCTTTTGCTTTTCCACTGTAGCAACTTATTTTTCAGAAGTAATCTTAACTACCATTTATTTGGCGTAGTCGTGTTGTGCATTGAGTGCTTTATTGCCGATAATAGCAGCGATAGTTAGATTTTATTTTGGAGGAGGTATCCCAGGGTTAAGGATATCAGCTTTTGTATTTTTGGAATTTTTTTCTCGTAAGTGGTAGGAACCAGGTTATTCTTTTTCCTATTTTCTATCTCCACGTGTCTCAGTCACTGACATAATATGGCCGAGAGGGCAAAGCTTAGACAACTTCTCAGGGACGAAGCGAGAGAGGAGGGACTGGAAGGAGAGGAAGCGAAAGCATTTGTCAGAGACGAACTCGAGAGATATGATGCGGAGAGGAAAGCAGCTGAAGCTAAAGAGGAAAAAGAAGAAGCTAGGAGGAAAGAAGCGGAAGACCGGCTATTACAGCAGAAGAAGATGGATGAGGAAATGGAAATCCGCAGGGAGAGGGAAAAAGAGAAGGAGAGACAGCACGAGAAGGAGAGGGAGGAGAGACAGCATGAGGAAAAAGAGAAACAGAGACAGCATGAGTTAGCTCTTAAAACTCTGGAATTCCAAAGTCGTGGTGCCGCCTCTACCTCCAGCAATGGAGAGTCTTCTCCTCATTCTTCCTTAACTGACCCTGCTAACACTCAATCTCTTCAACTAAATGCTATGTCTTTCACTCTTGAATCTTTTCCTTGTCCAAATGAGAAGATTGACACATGGTTAGAAAAATTTGAGAAAATTGCAACTCTGTACGGGTTAGAGAGGTCGCGTTGGAATATGAAACTTTCCCAGGCCCTAAAAGGTTCTGCTTATGATGTTTATTCTAAGCTGGAAAGTAGCCAACAAGACGACTACGATGTGTTGAAGAAAGCGTTACTGGAGCGCTTTGAAATGAACGCTCGCAAGTTTTTGCAACTGTTTCGCAACAGCCGGAAAGAGAATTCTGAAACTTTTCACCAGTTCTCATCTCGTCTTAAGGGATATCTAACAAAGTGCCTTGAGCTTTCGCAGCTCCCCTCTACCTATGAAGGTCTTGAGGAACTTGTTCTAACTGAACAAATAAAGAACACTTTGTCTGCTGATACCCGGAGATTTCTCGCTGAGCAGGGGGCAGAAAAACTTGGAGACATTTTGGAAAAGTCTGAGCGTTATCACAATGCGCTGGCTGAACTACCGGCCACAAAGCGGAAACCGACAGAGGAGCATTTTCGAAAACATAACCTAGAGCAATCTTCTCAGGCTTCTAACCAAAACAACCACAGAGAAACTGGACCTCAAAACCCCCCTCCTGAGAAATCCAAGTTCTACAAGAACAAGTACCCCAACCACCCCAAACAGTCCGATCAACCCGACCGCCCTACATGGCAGCGTAGCCAGAAAGGACAAGGTGGCAAAGGGAGAACCCCTGAGCACGGGACATATGATCAGACCGAGCACACCGAGCCGAAACGCATCGGATGCTTATTGACAGTCTCGCAAGGCGGAATTATTGACAGTGATTCCCAACCTGTTGGGGATAGACCCTCAACGCGAGGTACTGTTACTTTGAACGGTTCTCAAACTTCTTGCTTATTTGACACGGGGCTTTCTTATGATTGCATTGTTGCCAGAAACCTGGTCAAACCCGGTCAAGAGACAGCAGAGACCGTCCAACTTTGTGGAGTTCGTAAGAGTGATGCACCTACAGCGCTTCCCATCGCATTGGTGGAGATACACTCTGACTTTGTCAGAGGCGTGATCAAAGCGGCTGTTATGGATGATCCCATCTACCCAGTCATACTTGGCGGGAGATACGTGTGTATTGGGAAACCGGAAGAGCCGATTGTGGCAGCGGTAACTACAAGAGGGCAAACCAAGAAGGAACGGGAGCCTGCGCCTAATTTGTTACCTATGGAACTTAAAGAAGCGCAATACAAGGACCCTACTTTGGCACCCTGCTTTAGGAAACTGCCCATGGCTAAGGAACCCAAACAGCACGGGGACATTTTTTTCTAAGGATGGCGTACTTTATCGGAGAACGGGCAAGCCTGACCAAGGTTACAACCAGCTCCTAGTACCGAAACAGTACAGAAGCCAAATCCTAGAAATGGGGCACTCTCTTCCCTTTAGCGGACATATGGGACAGAACGCCACAAACCAACGTATAACCACTCATTATTGGTGGCCAGGAGTAAATACTGATATTATCAGATATGTCAAATCCTGTGCCCAGTGCCAACGTGTGCCACCCAAGCAACGGACACCCCCAGTCCACATGGGTGAAATGCCAATAATGGGAACACCATTCGAACGGGTTGTGATCGACATTTTAGGGCCTTTCGAAAGGACTAAAAGAAGGAACAGGTTCATCCTGACCTTAGTCGATACATGCACTTTATGGGCAGAAGCTATCCCGCTAACATGCGCAGATGCCAAGCATGTCGCAGAAGCCCTCGTGCAGATTTTCACTCGGTTGGGATTCCCTCAGCAAGTGTTGACGGATAATGGATCTCCATACCGAAACCTGTTGATGGATGAGATCGTTAAGATCTTGAGGACCCAGCACATCCACACTAAGCCATATACTCCGGCCGGAAATGGGCTCGTGGAACGTGCTAATGGAAACCTCACCATGATGCTAAGTAAGCTGGCACAAGTGAAACCTGAAGATTGGGATCTCTGTATTCCTGCAGCATTATTTGGCTACAGAGAATCTCCTCATACTTCCACAGGATTTCCGCCAGCTACACTTTTATTCGGCAGACCCATTAAGGGCCCGCTTGAAGCCTTACTTCAGTCTCTGACAGACGAGAAGGCTGATGAGACAGTTGTCTCAGCCAGTAAATATGTGTCGGTTTTAAAGGAACGGTTGAAACTAGGGTGGGACCTAGCAACGACTAACTTTAAGCGAGCACGCACCAAGCACGCTAACCGATACAGGAAAGTCGCGGAAGAGAGAGAACTGGAAGCAGGAGAGAAAGTTTTGGTGTTGCTCCCTACCGAGAACAACCAACTGAAGATCGGATGGCAAGGGCCGTTTACCGTCCTGAAAAAGATTTCTAAGGCTAACTACCAGATCTCTATTGAAGGAAAGGAGAAGGTTTTCCATTTAAATCTCTTAAAGAGATACTTGGAAAAACCAGTGCCAACCTCCGACCATCTCCTGACGATCGCCAAAACTGACGAAGATGACGATAGTGGCAGGGATATTCCACCGCTATCACAGGAAATCTTTCAAAAATGTCAGAAGCGGCGACGCTCTTTCAAGCGCGCATATGAGACATTCCAGGGGAAGGAAACTTTGAGGAGTGGACTTGAGTAGGAATTGGACAGAGATGGAGGGGGAAGAGGAGAGGGAAGAAGACAGACACCCCGAAGCTACGGTTATAGGAAATTAAACTCCATAACGTAGACATGGAGTGCTTCCATATCTTAAAGGGGGGAGGCTCTGTCACGTAGGGTTTATATTCATTTAATTTCCTACATCTTCTTCCTATTCTTTCACCGAATTCTCTCTTTTATTATCTCTGTATTTCCTTTTTCCTGTATATTTTTCATCCATTCGTTTTGCGAATATTATTTACATATAATTCGCAAACTTTACCTGTTTTCCTTTCTCTAAAAACTGAGAATCGCGCTAGGACGATATTACGTAGATGTCAGGGCTGCAGGGCGTCAGAAGGCGTGATAAGTCGGTTCGCTGAACATAGGACGTAGCAAATCGTCTACATTCTCACCGAGCGCGCGAGCTTCTTCTCGGCATAAGTCCCGGTGAGGTGTGATACTTTACATCTGCACCGGTCAGTATCCAGACATTTGTCTGGAAAATCCCAAACTGACACGGCGCTCACTTGGGCCATGGTCAGCTGTAGTGTGAAAACTGCCCTGCATTGGAGTCAGGCTGTCTGGGATTTGAAACTGACATGCGTACATCGTGGTCAGTAGGTGACAGTTACGACACGCGTTAAGCGGACGTAAATGTTGGGAGTAGGGGAGATAATTTCGCTTGGCGAAATAAGTTTGGGCCCTTTGTCTGATTTTAAGATATTGGCCAAGTTTGAAACTTTAATTTCATTCTCGCTCATAGACTCACAGTAGATAGGTTGCTCGTAAACAGAATAGCTGTTAGCGAAGATCTCAGTTTGTTTCGGCAATTTGTCGAACTTCTAGACTTCCAGAAATATTTTCAGCATTTTTTATTCTTAAGTTGTGCGACTACCTGTAATTCTGTGGTTGAGGTAATTAATATGATAGATATATAGATTTTGTGAGTGTTAAAGTGTTAAATCGCTTAATTCATTTTAATCTATTTCTTTAGCGCAGAAGAGAAATAAAGTGGTAGGCTATTATATTTTCTAGGGAAGCATTCAGTGGAAAGCAGAATAAAATTAAAATTTCTAGCTTATAACGGCAATTGTAGCTATTTATGAATTTAATTTAACTGCTAATACTCAGTCGAGTGTATTTTTCTAAACTAACGTATAAACTCTAGAATCGAGCCTCATGAATGGTGACGGGATACGCACGTGTTCCTAATTCATGAGAATTGCTGATTTTTAAATATAACTTACGTCACGGGAAGTTTAAATGATAAGCAAAGCTCTCTGCTTGCAAGTTTAAATGTAAGTTATAACCAGTTCAGATTCTGTTTATTATATTATATGTGTTATTTTTCCTCCACACAGTGAAAGTTTTGGGGTGACCCTAACTTTACCAGCACCTAGTAGTAGTTTCCATACTTGTGAAGAAATAGACAGTCCTTATTTTGAACCACGTGGGTTTTCTCAAGTAACACTGATCTGACGGTGCAAGTTAGACAGAAATACTAATATCCCAATAACGGGTTTTCAAAGACTGTAATGATAAATACTGGACCTTGGAGCCAGATCTTAATTTCTTCTAGAACTCTACGTACTTTTTCTGCCTGGTGGCGCGCCATACTTCTAGTATTAACTAACATTTCCCGACTATATATATATATATATTTTGTGGACAAAATCTGTGGTGTGACTAAAGTGAATCCTATACTGAGGGAAGGCACCGACCTGACATTCATCATTTCTAGAAACCTACGCTATTGACACTGTGCTCTGCTAACTCCCGCGCCTGGAATAATTGTTAGGTGACTTAATCAGACATTTGAACAAATTTGCACACCCAAGTAGTCGTTCCCGGAGACTCCGAGTTAAATACGTCTTTTGGAACTGGGGACTTCTTGGCAGAAGACTGCATTTTTTTTGAGTCTGTGTAAAGATCTAAAATCAGTGTGTTCCAAGAGGCAGCGAGCAAAGTCGTGAGTACATGAATGAGAAGCCATGGCGGAATGAATGAGTGTACGCTGGTCTGAGTGATATTTTCACTATTATATCTTTGACACCCTGTTGCTGTCCAAATTTTCTTTTCAATCTGCATAATCTGTTGCTAAGGCTAGAGTTCTTGTGTTGTTGTCTTAGGTTAAATCAGATTTGTTTTCCAAACTCTGTGCATATAATTACGAGATAAAACAAAGAAAACTCTTAGACTCAAACCCTATGTATCTGTGACTCTGGCGCCATCATCTGTTCTCTTAACGGGGCCGGGCTAAACCTAGAGTTAACACTATAACGGGGCTATCATCCTTGCAACATTTCCTTGAATTTTTATGACTATGTGTATATGTATTTTCCTTGATGTACTTTCTTTGATGTTGTGAGCCGATTTTTCCTGATATTAAAATCGCTCGTGAACTTAAAAATCGTGTTTGGTCAGCTCGTTCTAGATATATATATATCATTGTTATAGTTTTCCCACGTCTGTGTGTTTACCTGTCGTCACGTGTAGGTGCGTGCCTGTGAGTGATAGAAATATACGTAATATGTATATTGGTGTAGTCTGTCTGACGCTGTAACAACTGTTGTAGAAGATAGGTGAGAGAGAGAAGAATTCTTTTCGCTTTTCAGAGACAGCCACTATATCAACATCTATCATCTCACGTGTGTGGAAATTCTATTACCTTTCACTAACTCTCACTGAGTCTATCACCTATTCAAACCTATTCAGAAGGGACCAAACCTAGTCTTAATTCTCCTATCGAAAATCTACGACAGTCAGCTTATAAACAATATTTCAGATGGCTTCTAAACCTAATCTCGTCTAGCGACGATTCTTCAACATAATGTTCAGCACATATTTTTCCATATAATAATATTGAACCGCTAGCAATGGGTTCTCATGTGTAGCAGTGATCTCTGGACTGATCAAGCGATAATACGGGCATCCCTTTTCTCTTCTTGAAAGTCACTACATGTTTTGGTTCCAAGATGGCTTCACTCGTGAGCTGTCACTCACGTTTGGATACAGATAATGAATCTGTCCTAAAGTTAGTCATTCATAAAACATTTCATTGCTCTGTAGATTTGATCATGAACAATTGACTGCAATCTACAGGATATAGTGCTGCTAGGAATCGAAGTCGTTTTCATCGAGTCAAATATATTCTCTTAGACATTCAAATCGTAACTATCGAAAATGGTGGCTTCGATCGAGAGTTCATAAGAGTATCTTTGATTACCTTGGTATAGGAAATATGAAACTGCCATTCCTTGGCAATACGACTAAACACTGGGGTAAAGCATACACGATAGGTTTAGACGACTATCACCTTCCCCACAAATACTGAGATCACTTTTTCCCCGGCGACAGGCCGACATGGAAAACACACAGTCCCTATCAGGACGAAGCCAAATCACACCACACTCTAGCGACACATCCGCCGAATAGCCTTCGACCTCTCTAGAGACAACAGAACATATAGTTCGACTTAGATATGTAAAGATATACAGATATAAGACAGACTCGTCCTACTCAGACAAACAATACACATAAATTCAGGCCATAGATATTCTGAAGCAAGAACAATCTATTATTACCCAAACAACGAATAAATCGCAGTAAAATGGATTTATCCGCGGAGTTTGATCGAAAGAGCCGACACAACTTTCAAGGGAAGTAACACAATAATGACTTTCCCTTAAGCACTATTTTTGCTTTCAAAATATTTGCGAAGATAACAAGAATACCAATGTATAATATTGTAAGATATCAAAGACTGCACGTAACACCACCCTTGAGAGCTTGCAGGACAGACAGTGCATCTGTGAGGATGACTACCTGGTGGCAGTCAGAGTTGGAGTTATAAATCATATTTGCAGCTTGCTCTAGAGCTTGAACCTCAGCTGTATAGTTGGAACAGAATTTACCAGTGGGAATGTGCCTAGTCTCATAGTGGTTGTCAGGATATGAGATAAAGATACCGGCACCTCCATTCCTAACAGCATTAGTTGCTGATCCATCTGTATAGGCATGTATCCATGATTGATCGGGATAGCTTTCTTGGATCATACTCAGTGTAGCAGTTCGTTTTTTGCAGATCATTATACTCACATCCACTTGTGAGACCACTGACTGATGTATTAATTTGGAGGGCACTGCTGGCCTGCTCCCATGGTACAGGGTATA
Organism: Oreohelix idahoensis; assembly: GCA_024509875.1. Lineage (NCBI taxonomy): Eukaryota > Metazoa > Mollusca > Gastropoda > Stylommatophora > Oreohelicidae > Oreohelix > Oreohelix idahoensis. The sequence continues at coordinate 330,905 of JAMPIV010007558.1, forward strand.
GGGTGGGCTTCAGTGGTGTTGTCTTCATGGATAGGTCTTCTTGATGCTGTCTTATAAGTCTTTTCCCCCGATGCACAAAGCTGCTACGCTTTAGACGTCCTAATGCCAGATCATCTAGTCTTGCCTTCATTGGGTGCATTGGCATACTGTTGTACTTTTCCATCTGGATCATGGTTTTTGTGTCTCTTCTATGGGACAATGTCTGTAATCCAGCAACCTTCTGCATCTCTGTTATTGGTTTAGTTTTCATGGCTCCTGTAATGAGCCTGAGAGCTTGATTTTGCACCTTGTCCAAAGACTGCAGATGTGAGTTAGCAGCTGATGACCATGCTGCTGAGCTAAACTCTAAGTGTGGTCTTATTACTCCATTATAAATCTTCTTTAGATTTCGTTCATTTGCTCCCCAGTTGGTACCTGCTAATTTTCTGAGTATGCCTAGTCGTCTTCGGGCCTTTCCTTCTGCATTTTCAATATGCTTATTCCATGTAAGCCTTTGGTCAAATGTCACCCCAAGATAGGTGGGGTAGCTTTCTTCCTTGATCACGGTTGTCCCTAGGTGTATGTTAGCTGATTTGTCCTTGGGGGCGAGGGAGAACAGTGTTGTGGAGGTTTTGTCTGTGTTTATTGTGATAAGCCATTTCTCTGCCCATGACACTAGCATGTCTGCTGCCCGCTGCATTCTATAATTTGCTGTGGTGACATTTTCATCAGCGCACCAGAGTACTAGGTCATCTGCATATAAGGCAGCTTTAACTCCTGCAGGGAGATCTTTCACCAGGTCATTGATGTAAACAAGGAAGAGTGTTGGGGAAATTACTCCTCCTTGAGGTACCCCCTGATGGAGCAACACTTTTCTGCTCTGCAGACCGTCAAGAGTGACTCTAGTTCTCCTGTTATGCAAGTATGACTGGATCCATTTCATCATGTTGCCTTGGATTCCACTTCTCCTAAGTTTTGCAATGAGGCCATCTTTCCACACCTTGTCAAAGGCCTGCTTGAAGTCGACCCAGATCGTTAGGACCTTTTTCTTCTCCTGGAAGGCATCTTCTATTGCTTGAGACAAGTAAGTAACTTGGTCTTCTATACTGTAGCATTCTCTAAATCCAGCTTGTTCCGGCACCAGGATCTGCTCAGACTCTAAATACCATTTCAATCTGTGGTTGACTATTCGCTCCATAGTCTTCCCAACACAGCTTGTGAGACTGATTGGCCGGTAACTTGCAGCCTCAGTCTTACATTTCCCTTTCTTTAGTATGGGTATTGTGATGGCTTCTCTCCATACTTGGGGTACCGTTCCTTTCAACCAGCTGTGGTTGAATATCTCAAGCAGTTTTGTCTTTGCTGCTGAGCTCAGATTTACTAGCATTTCGTTGCTGATTTTGTCTGGGCCGGGTGACTTTTGAAACTTAAGCTTGGAAATAGCCTTCTGTAGTTCTCCTAGTGTGATGGGTTCCCTCATTGGGGCAGGAGTATCTGTCTGTCCCATGGTTGCCAGTATTTCTTTTCTTATCTCTCTCTGATGATCTATGTTAATGGGTAAGTTGCTTTCTGAACTGTATCTTCTAGCAAACAAGTCTGCAGCTTGTTTTCCTCTGAAAGGTTTGCCACCTTCATCCAATGTGATAGTCTGCCTAGGTGAGGAACGCTCTTCATTTAGAGACTTGACTAATCTCCAAAGTTTCCTGCCGTCTTTCTCAAGGTTCAGCGATGCCGTTTTAGTTCTCCAGCTTTTCCGTTTTTCTTCTAGCTTTGTTCTCTGAAACTCTGCTACAGCCTTTTTCCATTTGTTGTGAGTTTCAAGTGAAGGCTGAGACTCTGCGTCCTTTCTAGCCCTGTCCATAGCTTCCTGACGTTCTTGGAGTGTGCTGGACCAGTATGGTATGTAGTTACGCCGGCATCCTTTGGGAATGGTTTCTTTTGCAGCTTGTAGTATGCATCTGTTGAAGTCTTTTACCACTTCATTAATGTCTCTGTTCTGTACCTTGAGGGTAGACAGCAGCGTGTTCACCTGATGCCTGAATAAACCCCAGTTGGCTTTTTTGTAGTTCCATCTTGTAATGGCTGGGCCTGTACTGAGAGTTGCACTCTGGACAGTAAGAAAGATTGGGCGATGGTCGCTTCCCCCTAGTTGGTCTCCTACTTCTCTACTAATAGATCCAGCTATATCTGGTGTGGAGAAGGCAAGATCTGGTGTTGAAGTTGTGTGCCATCCTCTGGAGTAGAAGGTAGGAGTATCTGTGGCATTATTGACTAGGATTAGGGAGTGATCATCTTGCCAAGTTTCAACCTCTTCACCTCTGTGATCCAGATGGTTATAGCCCCAGCTCTGGGAGTGGCTATTAAAGTCTCCAACTGCTATAAAGTTGGTGGCTGGTACCTGTATAATTGCTGAGACTCAAGCTGGGAACTGGATATTTCATGATAGAGGAACCCACATGTGAAGAGTGTCAAGAACCAAACACAATTAGGCACTTTCTAGTGGACTGCAAAAAATATGACCAACAGAGGAAAAACATTAAGACATACTGTAGTAACCACAAGGTAGAAATGAGTGTAGAAAATCTCATAGGCACAAAGAGCCCTTCAGAAATGCAAAAGTTAATAAAACACTATATTACAAAAACTAAAGCTAACATATAAAAATCAAATAAGGAATTGAACCAGTAGTCCAAACTGGTGAAAGACTCGCCTCAGAAACATACAGATTAACCAAATAAACCATCCAGTAAAAATCAAAAACATACTAACTTAGAAAATAGCATATATTGGAATTTTTTTAAAAAAACCATGTTGAACTATAACTACAAAAGGAAAAATACCGACTAGAGATAATATAATATAAAACAAATACAAACAAAAACATATTACAATAAAAGAAACACGTCCTGATATAACCAACAAATCCATGTACATGGTAGATGGTTGAAAGGGGCGTGCTACAAAATGAAGTAGCAAACACATTAATAAAAAAATTAAAAAAAAATGTATAGAGCTGAGACTCAGGGGTTTGTTGTTCGGACAGTAATAGTTCAGGAGTTCTATTTCCATCTTGTCTACCTTTATCTGCAACAGCTGATATTCTGCTCCATCCATGAAGGTTTTCCTTTCGTGTGCAGGAATGTTATTCCTTACAAGAGTAAGTACTCCTCCTTTTCGTCTATCTTTTCTGTCGGATCTGAAGCATTGATATCCCCTTATTTTAAAGGTTTGATCTGCTTTCAAGTGAGTCTCTTGGATACAGCAAACACTGACTTGCTTCTCATACAAGATGTTTTCCAGCTCTGTCTTTTTTGCTGTATCCAGCCTGCTTGCTGTTCACTCCCTCTGCATTCCAGTGCATCATGACAAGTGGCACTCTGGGTTTCTCTTTTTCTGTTTTGTTTTGGTCAGTAGTTTTCCTCCGCCGTCTGCTGACTCCACAAGACGGTCTAGAGGGTCCTCCAGTAGCTGAGGGTGGGCTCTGTCGAGGCTCAGAGCCCGGCACTGCACCTGCCTGGTGGAGCTCCACAGGGCGAGCACCAGTACGAGATTTATTTGACGGTGTACTCTCCATAGAAAAAAAAAGCGAGTTGCGTGATACTGTGGTTTCTGGTGCGCCTTCTGGCCCAGTATCTACGACTTTAGCACCTGTTCAACGGGAGAGTGGGCTCATCCCTAATCTGTTTATGTTCCCAGTAGTAGACTATTCGCAAGCAGCCTGGGGGTGTCACTGCTCTGCGCGGACCTTGTTTACCGAGGCGGCGTCCGAGCTCGTAGGTGAAAATATGGTTGCGTTATCTTCAAAATAGCCCTGTCTTTCCCATGGCTTTTCTGCCATCCTGCAACTTTGAGTTAGGGAGTTCTGAGCTCCAGTCTCTTTCCCAGGCATTTTATCCTGGCCTGGCACACATACAGAGGACCCCACTTCTGGTTCTAAGTTAGCAGTTGGGGATAGGTGGGGTAGCACACTGTGCATTCCCCGTCATCCAGGGGGCTCTCCAACTATGCAGAGCTTGCACAATGCTGTGCTCTGGTTCTGGGCTCTCCCAAGGAATCCTCACGTCCTGCACAGAGCCACTTCCAGATACCCACCACCTGCCAACCCTCCATTGTAGAAATCTCCTGCATGCGGCCATCCAGTCAAGAGCCAGTATTAAGTCTGGTGCCCAAGTGATCCCCCCAAGCTCAGTGTGCAATGCTGGGTTCTCATCATGCTGCAACAGAGGGGGGATTGTGATGCTCAGCCATCTCTCTCAACTCTGCACCGATAAGTGACATCGGGGACTTAACTGTGCCTCAGTACTGGGAGGCCCCGTTTCCGGGTACACCACACACAGCCAATTGAGGCAACGGTCGCCGTGGGCGTGTCTTCAGTGGGGAAGTTGTGGAGTCTTCCTGTCCATGTTCTTGCACATCCTAACACTGCCCGCAAGACATCGGAGGTTTGGAGAGTGGCCTTCTCTGCTTTTTTGAGCCGGGGTGGGCTCCCCGGGCAAGTCTCGATGGGGATCGGGACGTGTCCACGCGCCAGTGGGCCCAGCATCGGCCACATCTGATGGAGGACTTGCTCTGCCAGGTTTGATGTGGATTTCCTACCGCCCCGGGTAGAAGCCAGAAGTGTACTGTGCCAGCTCTGGGGGAGATAAAGGGGGTGTTTCTGCGTCTCCTTGTGATACGTAGCCAAGGTAGGGCTCACAGTGCTCTTTCCCCGCCACCAAATTGCCTGCTGGTTACGCCGAGTTCTCCAAGGCTCTAGTCATGTGACCAAGAGTTGAAGGCAATAGGATCGTCAAGTCCTGAGTCTCTGTGCCTGTACGATGGGTTCCGATCTTCAGGGAGCAGTCCACACTCGTTCCCACTCCCAAGACTTGTTCAGTATCCATCTGGCTCCTTCCCACCCACAGAGGGCGTGTACGGTGTAGTGCACCGGTTTTATTATCGAGGTTTGCTCCTCTAGATCCGTTGTGTTTAGCCTGAGGATTCGCACCCTCAGTTGCAAGGACTACCTCGAGGAGGGTGTGGCTCTTCACCACGCACAACGATCTTGGGGTATGAGAGGTTTTGCTAGGCCAAGAGACTAACACCGCAATGGTCGCTCCTTTCATGAACAAGAATTCACTAGGCCTAGGGTGAAGCAAGGGGGGAAACCCACTACCCACAACACCAGCACATCATACCCCCTGTCTGTAAAAGACTTTGCCCCAGCATTAAACTAAATGCTATTATTTAAACTGTGGTTCAATTCCCATATAAACAGAAAACTTTGTCTTACAAATCTTTCAACCCCTAACCTAGATGTAAAACTATCATGCAAATACCTGCTCTCTCTAGAGCCACTAGTGCCATGTGGGTTGCTGTGGGTTCTGCGGAGTCAAAGGTAACATCAATCTGTGGATTTTCTCCTTTTTCCTCTAATGTCCAGACACCTGAATATTGATACGGCAAGACTCAGTTTAGACAAGATTTTCTTTTTTCAGCATGTGATAGCAAATAAATGTGCATAGTTTTAATG